>NW_020769350.1:10285933-10487058 GCF_900518735.1 Pseudonaja textilis
GGGGGGGGGGGGGGACAAGGAGGCAGACATAGCTATGCCCCCCCTCCTCCTCCGGAGGGCGGAGCCTGCCCGGCTCGCTCTACACATGCTCGGGAGCCGCCCCTCCCGGCCGACTGGGGGCGCTGCGCGCTTTTCCTGCCGTCGCTCTGGCCGCTCGGCCTCGCGGCGCCGCCCGCCGGCAGGAAGAGCAGGCCGCGTCGAGGCCGCCGCAGGTCGGGCAGGGCGCGGAGTGGCGGGCGAGGGTCCCGCGGCCGGAGGGGCGGGCTGAGCCCCGGACACCGCGTCGGGCTCTCCCGGAGGGGCCGCGGCGTTGCCCCTCGGCCCGGGCGATGGCGTCGGAAGAGGCGGCCATGGCCGAGGCGAAGCCCCCCGCCGATGCGGCCCCCCCCGGCGCCGCCGCCCCCAGGTAGGCCGCTCGAGGCCAGGGCGGAGGGGCCCTGCGGGGAGGGTCGCCGGGGCCCTTCGCGCCCCTCCGGCGCCAGGCGGAGCGCCAGGCGGTGGAAACCGCTTTTGCGGGCTCCGAGCTGCCTGCTGCTGGGTCTCTGCGGAGGCCGAAGCGTCGCCTTTCCGGGAGACGCCGGGGCTTCAGCGGCGGCCCTGCGGAGCCTCCCCCGAGCCCAAGCGGGGCGTTTGGAAGCGGCGCCGAGAGCCCGCCTGCCCCCTGGCTGGGTCTCCGGTTGCAGGAAGGCCAGTCCGGGGCGTTGGGCCTCCTCCCGGGCACCGGCGAGGCCTTTCCCGGGAAGGGGCGCCGGGAGGGTTTGGGATGCCTTCGCAGAAAGTGGACCGACCCTCCCTCTCTCTCCCTGTCCGCAAAAGCAGCTGCCTCCCCCTGGACGCCGCCCAGCCCAGCCGGCCAAGGGAGTGCCTGGAAGGTGGACTGGGGAGGAATCCCAAAGACCCGGACTCCCCCTCCTCCCCCTCCTCCTCGCCGGTTCCCGACCATCGCAGCCCCGCGGAAGAGCCTGCCTCGCCTGAGGCCGCCGACTTGCCCCCGGCCAGCCCCCGCAGCGAGGAGGCGCCCTCCGTGCCTGAGCCGGCCTCCCCGCCGCCTGGGGAAAGCCCGCCAAGGGCGGCCCCGCTGCTTCTGCAGACCGAGGCCCTCCGCTGCTCCAAGGCTGAGCTGGGGGCGCTGCTCCTGCAGCACAGCAGACGGCGGCAGAACGGGTGCCCGGACTTGGAAGACGAGCCTCTGGCAGCCTCTCTGGGCCAGGAAGAGGATGGGGCTGCAAAGCCCTCCCAGAACATGGCCGTCCAGGTCAGGGAGTGGGTGCTTGGGTGGGCCTTCCCAGGAGGAAGGGGGGCTGGGAGGGGAGGCCCGGGATCCCTGGAGGGCTGGCCCTCAAAGGCAGCTAAGAGATGCCCATGGCCCAGGGTGGGTGCTTCCCTTGCCGCTGCGGCAGTCTGCGGAATCTGGGTGGTAGAGAAAGAGGCGTTGGGCCCCCTTCTCGGCTTCCGCGAGCGCCGTGATGGAGGACCAGCCGGGACCCAGGCCTTTGTGGTGCCCCTCAGCCAGAGGCTGCTAGGCAGAGCCGGTGGAGTCGGAGAAGGTCGCATTTCTGCCTCCGGCTGCTGGCAGACCAATCCTTTCCTTCCTCTGCAGACTGATTTCAGGACGGCTGACTTGGCAGCCAGCACTGACCTGGACATGGAGAAGAACTTGGTGAGTACGGGACGCTCCCCTTCCGCTGGGGCTGGGGCTGAAATAAGTGGCCGGTGCTCCCCATGTGGAGAAAGGGGCCGTGTGCGCTCCACCTGTTGGACTGTTCCCCCTGGCATCCTCCCTGGTCGGGATCTCCTAGCCCAGCCAGGGTGCTTCAGCCGTGCTGGCTTAAGGCTTTGCCTTTTGAAGGTGCCGCCCAGCGGATTCAAACCCCCCTCTTGCTGCCTGATAGGACAAGATGATGTCCGAGAGAGCTTCGTTGAAGGAGCGATACCAAGAGGTCCTGGACAAGCAGAGGCAGGTGGAGAACCAGCTGCAGGTGCAGCTCCAGCATCTGCAACAGCGCAGGGAGGAAGAGATGAAGAATCACCAGGTGGGCCTGCGGTGGCCAGCCAGGGAGTGCCAGGCTCAAACCGGGAAGGAGGGAGCGATGCTGCTTGGGGGAGAATTTGTGGGGCTTCCGAAACCCCACCTGACACCAGAAACGGAGAGCGGCCGAGAGGGTTGTCGGTTGAAGATTGTGGAGCCCCGGCAAAGCGCCTGGAACTCTGAAACCGCGTTGAGGGTGCCGAGAACGTGTCTCTGCTTGCTTTCTGCCCTAGGAGATCTTGAAGGCCATCCAGGACGTGACCGTTAAGCGGAAAGAAACCAGGAAGAAGATGGAGAAGGAAAAGAAGGAGTTTTTGCAGAAGGAGCAGGACCTGAAGGCAGAAATTGAGAAGCTCTGTGAGAAAGGCCGGAGGTATTTCAGGTGGTCAGCTGCTGCCCCCTCCGGAAAGCCGACACTGGAGGGGGCAGCAGGTGACGGAGCAGGGTGGGGGTGGGGCTGCACTTGGGCCCCCATTTCTCCCGCAGGCCTTGCGAGTCGGGAATTCAGGAGGGCCACAGCCCCGTTGTGGGAGCGGCCCAGGCTGGGGCTCCGTTGCGCATCTAGTCCAGACCCCGCCCTTGGGCGTCCTGCTGCCCAGTGCAGCCGCTCTCCCTGGGAGCCCAGGCCGTTCACTGGGCTGCCCTTCTCTCCCTCCCTGCCTCCCCTCAGGCTGCTGAAGGAGCAAGAGGAGAAGGAGAGCAAGATCGCCTCGCTGATGGCTGAGCAGGCAGAGGAGAAGTACGCGGGACGGGGGGGGGAAGGGACTCGTCCCGCTGTGGCCAGCTGGGAAAGCGGCAGGCGGGGCTTGGGCGGGGGGGGGCTCCTCCGGGGGCCCCGGCAGGCCCCCGGGCTCAGCGGGCCCCTTGCTTGCTCCGCAGGGAAGCCTGGGAGGTGGAGCTGGGCAAGCTGAAGAACCAGCAGGGCGACATCAGCCAGTCAATCCTGGAGGAGACGGAGAGGGCCTGGAAAGCAGAGGTGGGGGGCGCGGAGGGAGGACTCGGCCCCTCCCCGGGTGGTCTCGGCAGCAGCCGTGAGGCTGGTGGGGGGCAGAGGCCCTGGGGGAGGGGAGGGGGGGCACCGCGACTGCGCCCTCCCTGCCCCCGCCAGGCAGCCTAAGCGGCCTCCCCCCCCCCCCCCCCCCCCCCAGATCCTGTCTCTGGAGAGCCGGAAGGAGCTGCTGGTGCTGAAGCTGGAAGAGGCCGAGAAAGAAGCGGAGCTGCACCTCACCTACCTCAAGTGAGCTCAGAGGAGCAGGAGGCCCCCCCAGCCTGGGCGGCTCCTGGCAGAAGCCCCCCCCCCCCCGCCCAGTCCTGCTCTCCAGGGCGCTTCCGCTGGGAAGCCCCACGCTGCGACCGCCCCGCTTCCCCCGCTTCAGGCAGGCCTGGCATCACCCTTGCCCTCCGGTGACTGAGGGGGCGGCCCCTCGCGCAGAGCCCCGGGCTCAAAAGACGGGGGGTGGGGAGGGCTGAGCTGGGGGAAGACCTGGCGGTTTGCGAGCGCAGGGCAGAACTCCCCCCCCCCCGGGGTCTCTTGCACGTAGGTCAGCCCCCCCGACGCTGGAGACCCTCCGGCCAAAGCAGGAGTGGGAGGCCAGGCTGAACAAAATTCGGATGACCAAGGAGAGCGTCCGGGTACGTGCAAAGGGCTCCTGCCCCCCGGGACCATGGGAGGCACCCCAGGGCTCTCCCCGCGGAGGCTTTGTGGGCCTAGAAGCTGCAGCCTCCGGGGAGAGAGGTGGGTGGGGTCTCCCCTTCCGGGGGGCTGCTGGAGCGCTTCTCCCACCTTGCTCAACACACGTCCGTCTTCTAGGACAAGTTCAACGACCACATCCAGCTGGTACGGAATGGGGCCAAGTTGAGCAGTCTCCCACAGATCCCCACCCCCCCTCTGCCCCCGCCCCCGTTGGAGGTGAGCGGGGGGGGGGCGAAGGCTGGTATGGGGGCCCTGGCCGCTACCAGACGCCAGACTAACCGTCTTCCTCCTCCTCCTCCTCAGACAGACTTCCTGCTGCCTCCTTTCCAGGCCAGCTCCTCGCTCGCCCCCCAGGTGCCCTTCCCCATGGGGTCCATTTCCATGCCCCCGATGGTCATGCCCAGCGCTGACCCACGGGTGCTCTCCTTCCCCCTGCTGAACCCCAGCCTCATCGCCAGGCCCAGCCAGCCTTCGCCAACTTTGCCTGCAGCCCAGGAGCGAAGCAGCCCCTGCCTCACTTCCCTGGTCAGTTCCCCTGGGGCGCCCGGACCCTCGCTGCCTCCCCCCCCAGGCCTGGGGGGAGTCAAGGCCCCGCCCGACTTCCATAGACCGCCCCCTGTGGACAAGCTGGAGAAGATCCTGGAGAAGTTGATGTCGCGCTGTCCTCAATGTAACAAGTGAGCGTGGGAGGCAGCCCCCAGCCCCCCGCCCCCCTCTGCCCCAGCAGGCTCAGGCTGATGTCCCCGGCTGGCCTCAGGCAGAGAGGATCCTCCGGCCTTCACCGCCGGGCTGGTGGGCTGGTGCAAGGCCTGCTTGCTTGCGGCCACTGGCCCATGGGAGGAGGAGGAGGAGGAGGCCGCCGGTGGGGGACTGCCGGGCAAGAGCAGCCCCACCCCCTGAGCTGAGCCGCCGCCTCTTCTTCTTCGCAGGGCCCAGCTGACCAATGTCCTCCAGCAGATCAAAGCCGCTCGAAGGACCTTGGCGGGACTTACCATGGAGGAGTTGAGCCAGCTTGTAGCAGCCAAAGTGGCAGAGCAGCAGGAGCGGGTGGCAGCTGTTGGCCCCCAGGTGGGCTGGCCGGCAAGCCTTGGGCGCACTGGGCACTAGGAAGCTGAAGGCGAGCTCAGCCTAACGGGTCTGCTTTCCTCTGCCGCAGCCCCATGGCCGGATGTGCTCCCCCTTGTTTCCTGGTCCGTTGCCTCAGATCAGCAACCCTTTGTTCTTGCCACCTGCACAGGTCCCCTATTCTGGGACGCCCCCCCAGGTGAGTCCAGTGGGGCCTTCCGAGTTTGCTCAAGCCACCTGTTGGGGGAGACCCCTTGCCTGGACTTCACGCCCCTCCTTTGCCTCCTCTCTGCCAGGCACCTGTGGCCTGCAAACTCTGTCTGATGTGCCAGAAGCTCGTGCCGCCTGGCGACCTCCACCCCATGGCCTGTTCACACGTGCTGCACAAGGAGGTGAGGGGCCCGATGAGACCCCTGAGCGGGTTGAATTGGCCTGGCTGCCTAGCGGATCCCAGGCGCTCCGTGGCCCCCTGGGCAGAGACGGAGTCGGGAGGAGGAAGGGGGTTGGGTGTGGGGGGGGCAGGGCTTTCTCCCTGGGGCTGAAGGGCGGCGCTTGTTTCCTCACAGTGCATCAAGTTCTGGGCTCAGACGAACACGAACGACGCCTGCCCCTTCTGCCCCGCCCTGAAATGACCCCGACTGGAGAGAGCAGGCGGAGGCGCTTTGCGCCCGGCCTTCCGACGGCTCTGTATTTATATGGCCATGTATACACCTGTACATTTTTATTCTATAGGGAATGTGTGTATAGAAAGTTCACATCCATCCCCGTTCATAATAAAATGTGTATATTATGCAGCCGTTGGGCGGATCCTCCTTTTCCTCCCTCTGGGGGACCCCGTGGGTTTTGTTCTGGAGAGCGGTGGGAGCGCCAGAGCATTTTCCCTCTGGTGGCCCTGCAGCCCGAGAGGGGCTCTCGGGGGCACCCCAAGCGGCCCGGCCTTCTCTGCCGCCAAGAGCTGCTGCCGGTCTCACAGACGCTTCGGCGTTGGGTCAGGACTGACCCCTGCGGGGCTCTTCCCTGCCCGTGAAGGCCCATGGGGGGGGCTGTCAAGGCTGGCTTGGGGGGCCGTGGGTGCGCCGGGAGAGGAGGGAGGGGGTTTCGGGCCTAAGCTGGACTCCAGCAACGAAGGGGAAACTCCCCCACGGGGGGGCACCCTGGAAACGGCTCCCTGCAGTGGGCAATTCCAGCGAGTGGCAGCCTGGCCTGGAAGGCCATTTTACCCCAACTTGGCTCCACGCAAACAGCCCTCGCAGGAGTGAGAAACACGTCGCCCTGTCCCGCCTCTCCCTCCTCCAGGCCCGCATGAAGCCCACAAAACCCGTCCGAACAACTTGGCCAAAGCACAAAACACAAAACACAGTTAAGAGGTTTTCCAGCGTTTTCCTCCTCTTGCATTTGAGACAAAATGGGAAGATTGGGGAGCCAATATTACAAATATTTACAAAATATTGTACAAGCACATTGACCGCAGCTCATCCCCATCTCCCACGGACAGCAATGGGGGTCTCTGCCCTGTCAGCCTCCCAAGGCTTCCCCCACCAGGAGGCAAAAGTTCCCAGCCTTCAGCCGTTTGGTCCTCGGGCAGGACACAGCCAGGGGGCTGGAAAGGGGGGGGGGGGGCGGGGGAGGAATCCAGCAGAGGGAATTGTAATTCCTAACCCGCTTCTGTCCATTGCAAAGGAAACACCTTGGACTCCACCCTGCAGAATAACAGAAGTTGGAAGGGACCTTGGAGGTCAGCTAGCCTACCCCCCTGCTCAAGCAGAAATCCTATACCACTGTGGAAGCGCTGCCTGTGCTGCTGAGGGGTCTGGCACCGCCCTGTTCCAATCCTGCCTGACACTCCCTGGGTTGCTCAGCAGAGGCCCCAGAGCAGGGATAAGAGGCCCGGCTGCCCAGCGGCTTCCGTGTGGCAGAGAGGCAGCAGGCGACAGAGCCCGGGCGGGACGGCCTGTGGCCCCGTGGCAGGCCAGCTGCAGGCTGCTGAGGAAAGGCGTCTCTGTGACCGTCCGTTCCCTGAGTAGCCTCCGATGCCCGCAATTGCCCAAGGCCACTGGGTGCCCAAGCTGGCAACAGGGCTGCCTTGGGCTCAAACCCTCTGAATCTTCCCAAACTCCTGGGCTGGGAGGGCAGAACCTCTGGGCCAGACCGCAGAAAGGGTGAGGAAGAAGGGCCAGAAGGCGGCTGCCAATTCAGCCTTGCCTGGCATCCAAGGCAGGAGGCTGGCACCGGGGATCCCGCTGATGGGAGGTCACACTCAGGGCGCTTGATTCCGCCAGTGGGAGAGTCCCATCCCCCCACCTCCCAGAAGTGGGGCCACTGGCCAGCTCATGAGGCCTCCCTAGAGGAGGAAGGGCAGCGCCATACGCAGGGCAGCAGAAGGGCCGCCCTCCCCACCTCCTAGGCAGCTGTTGCAGCCCCAGATCCTTCTCCGTTCCTGGAATTCGGGTTCTACAGCCATCTATCCTTTCACCAACCCAGAGGGTCCTCCGCCACCTGGAGCTGATCCCTGCCTCAGCCAGCATGGGGGACGGGTGTCCTTGAAATGGGGGTCACCATAATTCCAAGCAGGCACCCGAAGACTCTGAAAACGGGGCACAGCAACCCACCTTCGGTTTCATAAGTACTGAGATTCAGAGAAACAAGCACGCCAAACACCCCGCCCCCCTCTTGATTAATTACAAAGAAGCACTGCTCCGAAGCCCCCGCCCCCTTTCGGTCTACTGCTTCCCTGGTGCGCAAGCTGCATCGGTCACTGGCCAATTCAGAGCAATGGGACAAAAGGGGTTTCCTGGACAGACGATGGGACTCCCTGCCAGTCCTGCCCGCTGCCTGCACAAGTTGCAGGGCTCCCGGGACACCAGTGGAAGCAACGGGTCTTGCGCCGCAAAAGGCCCTGCCAACCTCTCTGCCCGCCACGGGCCAGAGGCCGGTGGTTGTGGTGGGCCCCAGGCGGCAGCAGAGAACCTCAGCATCAGCAGCTGCCTGCGTGGAGAAGGCAAAGGCCACAGCAGCCCCAAGGGAGGGGATGATGGCTGCAGTGCCAACGCCCAGCCGTGTCACCAGCACGGGCTGGAGGTGGGGGGCAGCGCTCACTTTAGCAGGGAAATGTCATCCGCGAAGTCGTCATGGCCGCGGCGGAGGCAGCGGAGGCAGCGCCACTGCGAGACCATCAGGCAGAGAGGAAGCATGAAGAGGGCACAAATGGCTGCCATGATGTAGGCGATGGTCATCAGCATCGACTCGTCCGTCTGGGGGACGTTGTAGCCACAGTCCTCCATGTTGGAGTGCAGGAAAGGCCCATCCACGGAGGCCACCCGGAACGCGTCCTGCACTGAACACAGGGGCGGAGGCGAGGCGTGACAACGGGGACCTGGCAGAGGCCCCATCCCCACCCGGAGCCCATCCCTGGGGCAGGAATGGCAGAGGAGAGGCAGGCCAACAGGACCCGCTGATGTCTGGAGAAGGCCAGGCAGAAGCCAGCCGGGGCTCCAAAGCCCTGGGGCTCCCAGGGGCCCGGGGAGAAGGGGCGCTCCAGACGTGTTGGTGGGAGGGGCGACAACACACTTCAGAACTGCCCCCCCCCAGGACCCCGCTTCAGCTGAACTCAAGGCCCCTTTTCATGCTGGGGGGGGAGCAGAGCGTGGCCTTGCAGGTAACCCAAGGGGGCTGTGGGGCGATCCGGGTCACCAAGCTCTTCAGGGGGGAGGCAGCAGGTGCGACGGCTACCCCCTCCCTCCTCTGAGACCTACCATGGCAAGTGCTGACCGCAAAGCCAATGCGCCTCTGAGCCCGGTCAAAGACCACGTAGAAGCCCTCCATGATGACGGCCCCCATAACGGTGCCGGTGGAGGACTGGGAGACAGCAAACTTGTAGCACTCATCCTGGGAGGTAGCCACGTCCTCGACTGGCCGCAGGTATTGCTGAGAGAGAAGGCAACAAGGGCGTGAGGCCAGGCCACGTCCCAAGAAAGGGTCAACAGGGCAGCAGGCTTCGGCACTCCCCGGAGGATCAGGGACGGCTGCGGGCGTCCTCAGCCAAGGGGGTTGAAGGGCAGTTGAGCCATTTCTTTGACAGAACTGGAAGGACCTCGGGGCTCCTGTAGCTGAACGCCCGTGTCAACTCATAAAAGTTCTCTATACACGTTTTATAGTTGCTAACAGAAAGAAAGGGGGGGAGTTTCAAAGAGCAGGCAGCAGTGTGGAATCAAAAGTACATTCCATTCATATTTTTTTCAGAGACTGATTAGATGACTGAAGCTTCTGCCCACAAAAATCTAATTGGGGAGCATGATTGACGACTCTGGGCTATGGACGTGTTTCATTGGATGATACACCCAGAGGGGTTGGGGGGGGGAAGCAGGATCAAGGGTGACGGTGAATTGCGTATCTCAGAGTCGGCTACGCCCAGGCTAATGCCGGCAAGTTAACTTCTAATAAATCCTTTCCAGTTTTGGGAGTGTGGCTTGAGGCTCATGATTTAATTGGGGTAACTGCTGGAATCCTGACAGCCCGCCTGGCCAGAGGCAGAATTCCACTATTCTGCCATCCTGACGGGTGGGCATCAGGCCCATGGAAATCTCTTCCTAAAGGTGTTTCTTCCGGGTTTTTTTCTGACATCCAATCCAAACTTTTAACTGTCAAAGGACAGTTTCTTCTCCCGTCTTCTGAACAACTTTCCCTGCCTTCTGCACAACAGAGCTTGAGCTATGTGGAGACCCCCGAATTTCTCTTCCCCAGGCTAAGCGCATCCCAGGCCAGGAGCCTCTCCTGCCCCCTTGGCTGCTCTCCTCTGACCTCCCCAGGGCTACGGGTGCCAAGTGCAGTCTGGCCCGTGAACCGTAATGAGGGCAGCTCTTCTCGATTTTCATCCCTGCTGCATTTTCCTTTCTGGCTGGCCAGGAAAAATTAAGCAGCATCCCAAGTCAAGCTCAGAAATTAATCTATGGATCAAATATCCTGCTTGAAAAGATCTTATGCATTTACTAAAAAAACAAAGTGCTCCTGTAGGACTGGTATAGTTTTAGCCAGAGGAGCTCCATTTTGTGGGGGGGAAGCTTTTGGCCCCTTGCTCGCTGCAGTGCTTAGAGGTTTTCCCTTTGGGCCTCTCGTACTACAAGGCCCCGTGGCGGCCTTATCACACAACAAGGACTGTCCGCAACCAGGACAGCAGGGAAAACAAGGCTGACCAGTTGGAAACAAACGTCTTGGTTAGAGCGTACTAGCTCCCCTTGTCTCCTTGCAGATGAATTAGCTAGAAAGTTTTACACGCTTAATTATTCACCTTGTCAGTGAGGGACAGAAAGGGAACAGCAAATCCAGCATTTGGGTGGGCCAATCAATGGTTTGGCCAATACGGTCTTCCCAATATCTCAACGGACCTTCCGTCCAGCTTCCCTCTGCTGATATTGCCCTCCAAAGAGACTCTTACTTTTGAGGAGCTGGCACCCACCTGGGGCAGGATGCTGATCCGGAAGGAGTGGTTGGTGGTCTCACCCATCAGGTAGAGAGAGATGACCGGGAAGATGTTCCAGGGGGTTGTTCCCACCTGCCAGCAAACCAGCTGCTCCCCCAGCCAGAAGCCATCCGGGAACTTCTCGGTCTGGGGTGAGGGAGCCAGGACGGAAACAGCTCAGCCAAAGGCAGCAGAGGCCGTGAAGGCGCCAGACACCCCACCCCCCTCGGAAGACGAAGCTATTTCAGGTTCCCCGCCAAGGGGCTCGTCCCGTCCCTTTCCATCACTGTTCAGGCAGGGACCAAGCGCAGCCCCCTCCCAGACAAAACCACTGTTGGGGTACCCTGCCTCCTGGGGGATGCGGTCTCTGCCCCTCACCCCACCCACCCCGGCTTCTCTCACCGAGGAAGCTGTCTTGATGGACTTCACGGCCTCCTCAAAGACCTTCTTGGGCAGGCGAAGGTTGGTGGTGCCACTGTCCACAATGCTCTTGTCGTAATTGTACTGGGGAGGTGGGGGGGGGGGTACAATTCAGGTGCTGGTTCCATGTTTGTGTGAGGCCCAGCCGGGGATGAGCAGGGCAGGGAAGCCGCTCGGGAGGCAGCAGGCCGCTCTGAGGGAGGCAAGGTGCTGCTGCTCCCTCCCACAGTCCAGAGGCACTTAACCAAGTCAGCATGCAGCACCTGTGCCAAGTCCCCAGGTGGCAGTCCTCCCTCCCCCCCCCCCCCCCGATCAGCAGCCCCTTCACCTCCTTGCAGTCCATCTGGAGGTCCTGCCCGTTGATCTCAATCTTGACTATGACAACCTCGTAGTACCATTCCTTCCGGATGGGCGTGTACCAGATGTTGCCCCTGTAGAGAGTCTGGTCGATGCCCCCAATGATCTGTGAGGGAAGGGGAACTGTTAGGGGTGGGAGGCAGAGGGCCCACCCAGAACATGGTTGGAGACTGGCTTACGTGGGGAGCCGCTGCCTCTTGCAAGCTCCCTTCTTTGGGTACAGGCACAAGCTGGCCCACTTGGGGGAAGAAACAAGGCCTATGCCGTAGCCTCCTCTAAACGGAAACGCTTTGCTCTCTAGTCTCTCAGAAGACAGTTTGTTGAGATCGTCTAAAGGCCATGATGCCATAATAGGAGCCACATGCCCTCACCATGCTGCCCCCCACGGAAGCCAGGGTCTCCGAATCATTGGTCGGGAAGCTTGTGCCACACAGCTGCAGGGAGAAGATGTTGGCCACCTGCGTCTGCTTCACCAGAGAGTCGAAGAAGGGCTCCAGGCTGTTGTCCGGCTGGCGGGAGAGAGAGAGAGAGAAAGAGGCATGCCAACAGTGCGGTTGGGCATCCTCGCTCACCTGGAAAGAGGCGTCAGGTGAAGGCCGTGACTTCTCCGATTGCCCCTTCCCCCAGCAACATATTGGGACTGCATCTCCCAGAATTCCTAGCTGGCTACAGATGATGGGAAGCCTTCCTGTAAAACACCTGGAGGACAGAGGGGCACAGGGAGGGCTGGAGGGCTTTAACCGTCTTCCTGACCTAGATGGGGTCTTGGCTCCTCTGGGCAGCAGTGCTGCAGCCGCTTCAAGGCCTTCCCTGAGCTGGCTCCACACACTTAAGTCCAAAGGCCCAAACCAACCAGCCAGCATCCTGCTCAGGGAAAGACTTGCATGACGTGAAGCTTGAGAGAAAGGAGCTCACCCGGGCAATTTCGGCATATGCCAAGCCCAGGATGCCTTCCCAGTTGGAGCCGTTGATAAAGAACTTGTCCGACTTGATGATGGCGGCAATGTTGGCACGGACGGTGACATTTGGGCCATGAGGGATGGCCACCAAGTCAGTGCCCAGCTCTCCCTCCCACTTCCCTTGCGTGTAGGGCACATAGACTCCCTTCTGCAGGTCCCGGTAGGTGCTGGAGCTACAAGAGACATGAGCAGAAAGTCGGTGCCACGGTGCTCCGGACAGGACAAGAGGCAAGAGGAGGAGGCCAGGCTCAGCCTTCCGGTAGGTTCCGGGAGCCAGCCTGTAGCCGGCCAGAGGCCGAAAGCCCAGCATGCAGACGCAGCGGGGGAGGGAGCCAGGCAGGAACACCACTGCCTCTCTTGCCCCCCCCCCTGCCCCCCCACCGGTGTCTTTCTGAAAGCAAGCTGGGGGAGCTGTGGAGCCAGCCCCCCCCCTCCCGAACAGCTGACCTCACCACCCTTGCCTACTCACAGCTGGCGCTGATAGTATCGCTGCAGGAACTGATGAGGGGCTGCACCCACAGCAAAGTTGCTGCTTCCAGTGTCCACCAGGATATTCAGCTGGAAGAGAGAAGAGCCCATGGGAGGAGGAGGCTGAAACTGCTTCACGCACAACCTTGGAAAAGGCCTCTGCACCCCACCCACATTTGACCAGGGAGCCTTGGTTTCCAGATGTGCTGGCTACATCTAGAGTTCCGACGACGCGCCCAGGAGACGGGCTCTAGAAGCAGCAAGCAGGGTCTCCAGCCTCAGAAGAGAAGAGTCAGGGCTTCCTCGGTTACCCTTTCCTGCAGCAAGGGCTGTGGGGAAGGCCAAGGGCCCCCGGGGCTGCCCTTGGGGACCCCAGCTTGGGAGGAAGGAGCATGGAGGTCGACAACAGGGCCTCGGGGGAGGAAGGGGTGACGGCCTCAACGGGACGGGCCTTTCCAGAAGGAGGCCAAGCAGCTCCGGGAGCCTCTGCCCGATTCAAGGTCACAGGCAGGCCGCCTTTTGAGCCCTGCCGCCCTGGGCAGCTGCTCGACTGGCCCACCATTTGCACACCGGCAGTTCTGGAAAGGAGCCGCGCATCCGCACGCTGAGCAGGCGCAGCAGGAGACGCCAGGAGCGGCCTCCTTCCTACGGGCCCGGCCCGTGGCGCTCCTCTCCCCGCCAAGGCCTGCCGGGCCAGGCTCCCGCCGGGCTCGGAGCACCCAAAGGGCCGGGAGGCCGCTGCGCACAAGAGCGCAGCTCGCTCGGGAGCCGGCATCGCTCTTTCCGCCTCAGCGACCCTGGCTCGCCCCGCCGCTTTGCAGGGGCCGGGATGAGGTGCGGCCAGCAGGGCCCCTCGGAGCCTGCAGCAGCCGCGCCCCGGCCAGGCCGGCAGAGGCGCCCGCCGCCCCTCACCTTCTGCGGGGGGCTGCCCACCGTCATCTCCACGTAGTAGCCCTGCCCCGACTTGCCGCGCAGGTTGTCCACCATGGCCACGAAGCTGCTGCTGCTGCTGCTGCTGCTGCTGGGGCCGGCGCGGCGGCGGCCTTGCTCCCGCTCCTCCTCGGCCGAGCGCCGCGCCCGTCCTTCCGCCGCCGGCGCCCCGGGCAGCGCGCTGTGCAGCGGCAAGCGGAGCCCGGCCGGGGTGCCTCCCAGGCCGCGCGGCCCGCCCGAGCCCAGCCACAGCCAGAGCGCCAGCAGCGCTGGAGACATGCCGGGCGCCTGTGCGGACGGCGGCGGCTCTACAGCGGCATCTCTGCCGAGGGCGCGGCGGAACGGCGGAGGCTCCGGGCCCGCGGGCGGCGGCGGCGGCGGCGGCGGCGGCGGCGGCGGCCAAGTTTCCCTCTGCCGGAGCTCGCCGGGAACTGTCGACCTGGCCCGGGCGGCGGCGCCTTTGCGCAGGCGGCGGCGGCGGGAGGAGGAGGAGGAGCTGCGGTGCGGGCAGGCGGTGGGCGCGTCTCCTCCGCTCGGCGCTGGGCGGGGCGGCGGCGGAGGCCCAACCCGGTTTCCCCGCCAGCGCCCGGCCGCGGCGCCTGCCTTGTGCTGCCCGCTCGCCCGCCCACCCTCTGCCGGAGGCACCGGCGGCTTTTGCTCTCGGGGCCCTCCGTGGGACCGGCCCGCCGGGGGATAAGCGCCGCGCCGGTGAGGAAGGCTCCGCGGCGGGCGGGCGGGCGAGGCCGCCTCCTTTGCCTTGTCCTCCCGGGAAGAGAGCCGCCTTCGGACGGCTCGGCTGCTTTCGTCGTTTGCCGCATCCCGAAAAGTGGACTAAAGCCCAGCTGAGCGTCGGCGGAGCGACTCCCGGGCCGAGAGCGGCTCCGGACGGGGCTTTGGGCTCCAGTTCAGTTTAATAAAGCCCATCGGAGGCAGCAGAGCAGCCGGGCCGCCAGAGGTGCGAAGGTAGGCGATTCCCCTTGAAGCGGGGACTGGCTCGGGGGAGACGTGCGAACTGAGGTGTACAGTCCCTGGGTTCACGCGTGGGCGGAGGAGGGTCGCCTCCTTCGCCCGGTACCCGAGACCTCCTAAGGTGCAGCAGCTGGTGCCATCCGGCAGAGGGCGGGCATCCTCGAGCTCCGCTGCGGCCTGTCCTGGCGCAGATTGAGGGGCAGCCGGCCAAACTTGCAACCTCCCCTGCTGCCCCATTTCTTAGAGGAGGAAGGAAAAGCGAGGGGGCCAACCTGGCCTTGGGTCTCCCGAAGACGCTTTTGCAGGAGGCCCTGCTAGCCTGAGAGGGGGAAGCCCTCCCGCCAAAGGCCACTGGTCCCGCGGGGGTCAGAGTCCCTGGTACTGACCCCCAAGTGGAAGCACGAAGCCTACAGTAGGTGCTCCTCCTGCAGCCAGAAGCCCCCCCCCCCCCCCCCCCCGCCCCCCGCCCGCCCCCCCCCCCCCCCCCCCCCACCCCCCCCCCCCCCCCCCCCCCCCCCCCGCACTGGGAGGGAGCTCCCTCCACTTGCATTGAGCCAACCAAGCTGTTAAACAGCACCAGCACCAGCCCTGTTTTAAAAAGGCCTTTTGAACCCATTTGCCCCAGAAACAGCCATGTTGCTTTGATCCGAAGAGCTTCTGCACATCACTGCACTAAGAAAGTGCTGGCCGGCCGGCCACAAGCCCAATCTAAGGTGCTCAGCGTCTGCCCTGGCTGTGCTCAGCAGAATCCTTCATTTTCCACTGCAAGCCGTTTTTGAACTGGATCTCTTGGGCCGCTTGGGACCTGCTGGAGGGTTTCCTTTTGAGGGCCTGAGACCCCAACCTTAAAGGCACTTCATTTAACAGGAACGTATTATTTTCAGTCTGCTTTCATCTTGCCTGCATAGAAACTCAGAACAGGAATCTGCCAACACTGCCTGCTTGATAAGGACCTCTGAAAGCAGATTCAGCCATAGCTAGATGCACAGGATGCAGTTAGAACAGTACTTAGCTCTTTTCAGCTTGGGATGAGGAGCAAGCAGGGGTCTAGCTGGTATAGATCATGCCAAGGGCATCTGAACAGCACGAATTGTACATGTGTTATTCCACACTGAACATCTTTACTTCTACATGTGCTGTAAGAAATTTGCAACCAATCATTGACTTGCCATTTTGAATTTCTTGTATCTTAAGGTATAAAAATGGAATGCCAGTCTTTCTCAGGACTCTTCCCAGCCCCCTTTGCTTCTGATCAGAAATAAAGCGATAAATTTCCACTTTCCTCGACCCTGTGTTGTTTATTGGCTTTGTGCCGGATAAGCAGATTACAAATTGGTTCTTGGCCATCACTCTTATTGCACGGATGTCTCGACTTTTTCCTCCCATAAGACGGCTCAGACTGCCCCCCTCCTTCTCTGGGCGACAACAAACACTTCCTAAGCGAGAGGCTCAAAGGAAGCCAGGAAGGGCACCGGAGGTTGACGTGTTAAGGGCAGCTGGTTAAAGCCAACTTGTCCAGCTGCCCTGGGGCCAGTCCAAGGATCCTGCTGGTCAAGCTCTGAGGTGGGTGTGGCAGGCGAGGAGGCCTCCTGCCTCCCCCCTCTGCTCCTAAACCAAAGCAGCAAGTTCCACAGAAGCCGGAATGCAGAGCTCACTCTCTCTCTTCCTTTGCCCCTCTTAGGAATGAAAAAAATGGGACGCCCTGATCCAAAGGGTTTCAAAAGTAAATCTACAAGGAATCCGATCAAGATTAGACAAACGTGGCAAAGGAACCAAATGGGCAAATACAGAGTTATCTGCAACACGCGGACGAGCATGAGTCAAGTCACAGGGTGCAGCCAGCAGGAGGCCAGGAGAGAAATGCAGCACAGCCGGTCTTCACAGCAAAGTTGTACCCATGACTTCAGCCTCGCCTCTTCGGCTCCCCCGAACCAAACGGACAGGGACGGTCATGGAAACTGCCCTCCAGTACCAGGGTTCCCAGGACACCCCGGGGGAAGGGTCAGCAGGAGCGATGTGCCTGCTGAGCCCACCTCCCTGACCCCACCCCCGCAGGGAGCTCTGAGGCCCTGGCACTCCCGCCTGAAGACCAAGGCCAGCCGGGGGCCTTGCCTGCCAGGGAGGGGGGCACTCTCCATACGTGGGGAAAGCTGCAGGCCTCCCTTTCCAGGCACAAGCCTGTGGCCCTGAGGGACCGGCTGACCCAAGCAGTCAGAAGAGGAATCCAGGGGAGGGTTGGGGGCCCAGACAGGGTTCAACCTGCAACAAGGAAAGGGCAGCCACCCCCTCCTCAAATTGCCTTTGACCACCTCCACCCCCATTTCCAACGAGAAGCGTGGGGTTTCAGCAAAGCCTCTTCCAAAGTTGTCCAGAAACCTGACTTTTAGGTAACAAAACAGTGATTTCCTTGTTGCCCCACCCCCAGTCTGTTTCCAGGGACCTGCCGGGAGGGGCCAGCCCAGCCCAGCCCAGCCTCAGCAAGTGTCCTCCCCCGATTCATGCGCACTGCCAGTCTGGGTCAGGAGCGGCATCCAGATGGACGTCAGGACGGAGCAGTCCAGCCTCTCTGTCTTGGGGAGCCGCCAGGGCCGTGTCCAGCAGGCAGCACCTCCTTTCTCCCCTCCCCTTCTGGGCCTGGCAACAGACAGGGAACTCAGCAAGGGGCCTCCATCCTGGGCCTCCACCAAGTCTGCCAAGGAAGGGATCCAGCAAGCAGCAGCAGGCGACTTCTGCCTGGAAGCTCTCTGGCTCACTCCTGGCAGCAACCAAGGAAGGATCTTCAGGAGCCTGGCCTGCCTGCCCCATGAACCCTCAGAGGTGCCAGGGAAGCCCCCACTACTGGCCCTTGCTGTTCAACAGAGCCTGGCAGGCAGAGGGGTGATGGTTGGATAAGCCCCCATAAAATCCTTCTCCATCACACACACACACACACACACACACACACACACACACGGATTTCAGATTCAGGCTGGAGGCAGGCCATGGGGGCTGCCCCCTCCCCACCCAGGCTAAAAGAGGGACGCTCAGCAGATACTCGGAGGGGCACATTGCACTCCTCATGCCACCAAGCGTCCATTTCCTATGGCTATTGGCAAGACTTCCCGCCCGCCCGCCAGCCTTCGCTCCCTTTGCACAGGAGGACAGGGGGGTTGGGGCCACGGTGCATAGACAGCAGACAACCATTGGTGACGGTCAGGGGGGCTTTGGGAGACGGCCGACACAGCAGCTCCTCAGGGCTTCTCCACCGACGGGGGGGTGTTCCCGTTGGATTTGCTCTTTGCCCGGCCCTTGAAGGAGAAGCGCTTGATGAGGCGCCGAGAGAAGCTTCCGGATTTCTTCCTGGGGGCAGAGGCGCTGCTGGAATTGGGCAAGTCATCATGCGACTGGCTGAGGCCAGCCTCCCTCTGCTTGTTCTTCCTCCGGAAGATCAGCTTGGTGCCACTTCGCAGGAAGCCCACTGCAGCCGCAGGAGGAGGAGGAAGAGGAGGAGACCATGAACCTGTGCAGGAGCGCCAAGACCCCGGGGTGCTGGCTGGAGAATGACTCAGAGACCGCCTCCCAAATCCTGGCTACTCGTGCGGAAGAGGGCCAGGAGGCCCCTGCTCAGAAGACAGCTGCCCCGCCCCCGCCCCGCCCCCTCACCTTTGTGATCCTTCAGGCTCCGCGTCTCCAGGGCGCCTGTTGAGCCGGTTTCGGATTCCACATCCTCCACAGAGGGTCTCTCGGAGATGTCTGAGTGGGTCGTTTCATCCAGATCCTGGCTCACCATCTGAGGGGAGCACGAACTTCCCAGCTGCTGGGTGGGGTCGCAGATGCTGGGTGGCACATATTCTGACAGGCCAGCCAGGAGGGAGTCTTCCTGCAGGGGACTCCCCAGGGACACGGCATAGCCAAGGGAGAGGGCCGTTTCGTCCTGGGTGATGGGCACCTGCACAGAGTGGGACAGAGGGAAGCTGGAAGTCGGGGGGGGGGGTCCCCTCATGTCTGGTTCCGACTCCCCCCGCCCAGTTCCTTCTCAGCAACAGGGCTTCCCAGGGGCTCTGGAGTTGGGCAGTACGGAAGCCCAATCCAGTGAACAAGTGGCAATAAAGAAAGGCGTGTGCATTGCCAGTTACCTTGGAAACTCCCGAGATGATCAGCGTGCTGCGCTTGGTCGGAGTCTTCTTGGCAGGCTTATTGGTCAGGTCCGTCAGCTGCCTGATGGCCGTCTCGGCCACCGGATCCAGGCCGTTGGACACACAGCTGCTTCCTGGGGGAGAAGAGACACACTGCTCCCACATGCCAATGGCACAGAGTGGCTCTGGCCAGGCCCTGGCTTTGTACAAGTGCCAGTGGCTGAGAGGCACCGCTTCTCATTCGAGCTTGTTCATTCATTCTTTCAATCAATCAATCAATCAGAGCAGAGCTGGAAGAGGCCTTGGGGGTCTTCTAGTCCAACCTCTTGTTCGGGGAGATATTGAATGTGACAGTGCCCGATTCTTCCTCCAGGCCAGCCAGAAAGGCAGCCGAGACCGAGAACATGCTGGCTGGCGCAGGTTAACTCAGCAAAGTGCACACAGGTTTAAACAGCCTGCTGAGCCGTTCTTCCCATCCAATACTCGGAGCATTTCACCAAGGTCACCTGGTGCCTCCCAGTTATGTCGAACCCTTTCCCGTGCTCCACAGCTCTTTGGCCCAACTGGGCAATCCCAAATAACTGGAAGGGACCCGACTGCTCTCCTCTTTGGAACTGGCTCCCCTCTCCCTGCCTGGCCTCAGCCCAGGTCGGAGAGGAGGAGGAGACTGAAAAATCACAGGCGCACCTGCTTCTTCTAAAAGGCCCGCCTTGTGCCGAAGGGGCAGCATCCCACCAGCACCGTCCACCTCACCATCTCCCCCATTGTTGTTTCCTGACAACGTGACTCACTGCTACTGCAGGGAGATGCTCTGCTGGGGCAGCCATTTTCTGGAAGCATCGTGGTGACCTTCTCTGTAACTTCCACTTTGGAGGGAGATCTGGAGGGTGAATCTAGAGTGCAGGAGAAAGAAGGGTCAGCAGAGACCTCCCTTCAGCAGCACCCACGGAAGGAAACGCAACACCCCCGTTTGGCCCTAGGACGAGGCCCAGCCCCATCCTTCACAGAGAGGAGGGGGCAGCTGCTGCTTCAAGGACAGCCTGGGCCCTGGGGCAGGGCTCCTCATCCCTCGGGCTGAACTAGTGGCGTCAGAGCCCTGGGAACAGGAGGCCACTTGGGGTGCGCTCCAGCCACATAAGGAGAGCTTACCAAGCTTAGAGTCCAGTTTGGGCCTGGACTGGATGGTGGTGACAGTGGTGACAATAGTCCCGTCGGGCATTATGGTCCGGCCCATCTCGATCTTCTTGGTGGGAGTGATGCTGGCGCGCAGGGAGGAGGCAGCCTGGAGCTCCGGCGTGTCCTGGTGGAGCAGCTGCCAAGACAGCCAAATACGAGTCAGAAAAGCACAGGCGATACCTGAGAAGCCCACCTTCTGTCTGACACACACAAAGACCCACCAAGCCTCAGCCACCCCAGATTGTCTGCTCTGGAGCTCATCGGCCGAATCCCACCGCCCACTGCCAGCAGTCAGCAGGCCTGAAGAAGGAGACCTTTGAGATAGGATGGGGAACATCATTCTCCCCTGTGCCCAGAAAGGGGGCTTCTATGGGGCTTGTTGCTTGAAAAAGGTGGCTGTGCAGACGCATCCAAACATTTCCCCACCTCTCTTGCTTGGACTCCTCCCATCCCTGCGCTCGGGGCTTAAAGCTGAGAAGCCAGGGGTTGAGTGGAGCAGACGCAAAACGCCAAGCGAGGCAGGCAACCATGAAGCAGAGTTTTTAGCCTCTGGCCATTCTGGCCTCTCACCTCCACGGCAATGGCTGCTGCTGAGGGCAGAGCCCGGGCGGCCCCTGGACTCAGCAGGTAGAGCTGCTGCCCCTGCGGTTCTTTGGAGGAGGGGTCTATAGGGACAGCCACAAACCCCAGAAGCACATCTGCAAGGAGAAACCCAGCCTGTGAGGCCCACAGAACCGCAGCGGCCCTTCCTCTCTCAAATGCCGGCTGGAGCTTCCCTTCCAGCCCCGTTTCTGCTCTTCCAGCCAAGCCCAGCCCCGGCTCCGAGCCCCCCCTCCTCCCGCTGCCCACAGGCAACCTACCCTCTCCGGAAGGGCTGCCTTCCAACACTCTCAGCACCAGCTCCTTGCTCCGGGGACCCAGCTCCCTGTCAGGGCAGGACGGAAGGAAGCAGTCAGCCAATTCCCTTCCTGGACCAGGGCCACGCTCTCACTGCCCAGCGGCTCGAGGGCAGAGCTCTCCAAAGGGACGGGACAGGCCCAGAGTGCAGGCTGCCTGCAGGGGCGTGAGTGGGGGGGGAGGGCCTTCCCCACAGGGCAGGACTGGTTTTGCTCTTCAAGGACTCTGGCCCTGACACTCCCGCTTTCCCCAGCCCCTCCTTTCCCCACGTGGCCCAAACACAGAGGCTCAGGGCTCCTTACAGAAGCAGCTTGCCGGGCCACTCCGCCCCAGTGCCCGGGCTGGCCGGCACGGGGTCCGTTCTCTTCTGCTGCCGAGGGCTGTCCAGCTCCACCTCGCAGCACAGCAGCCCCTTTCCTGCAAGGGAAGCCAACAGCGGGGCAGTCAAAGCTCGCCTCCCCCATTTCTCCACAGCCCCCCTGCATGCCAGGAGGAGAGGCCAGCAGCGCCCGGGTACCTTGGCTCTCCTGGGGCCCCAGGTGCAGAGCTCGCAGGTGCTGGAGCAGCAGTTTGGGCCTCGGGATAGGCGCTGAGCTGGAGAGGGATCCCAGGGGCCGCTGGCTGCTGCTGGTCTCCTGTGGGGCAGAGCCAGGGGGCACTAAGTAGCTGGCTGGGGGGAACCTCCCCCCCCCCACAAAGCCTCTGAGGTGGCCTGTGGGAAGTGCCAGAACTGCTGCCACCTTCGGCGACTCAGCTGGCCAGTCTAGGTGAAGCCTTTGCCCAGAAGAGCAAAGCGGAATTCTAACCAAGAAACAGGATGGGGGCTGCCCTCCCTTTCCGGAGGCTGCCCCGGGTTCAAAGGAAGCAGGCGGTGGAAGTGCTGACCCAAGCCCGGTAAAGGGGGCGAGCAGCGGGAAGGAATGGGGCCCTCCTAAGCCTCCCCTCTCTCCCCGTACCGTGTTGGCATTCGTAATGCCGGCCTTCAGGTTCACCATCATGGCAGGCTGGGTGCTGATAATGGCGTCCTCAATCAGGTGCTTGACAATAGACAGGTCTGCCTTCCCATCGTTTTCCTGCAAGGGGCAGCAGGCAAATTATGCCAGGCCAGCCGGTGCTGCAGCGAGTTCCGGAGGAGCTCAGGGAACCGTCTTCCACTGAATTTCGCGCTGAACTACACGGACCGGCCACATCCCCTGGCATCCGTGGCAGAAGCAAAGGGCCACACATTCCCCCAGGCAGCCCCACAACAGGCTGGTGGGCAAAGGCAGCGGCTGGCAAACCCCCCCCCCCGGGCCTCCTTGGCAGAATCAAGGCGGAGCTCCAGGACGGGGAGGGCGCTTTCATCCCCCTCTTCGGCCCCTCCCTTTGCTTACACAGTGTGGCTGGAGCCTCGGCGGGATGGAGAGCTTCAGGTCAGGCCTGTCTTTGAATGCCCAGGAGACCAGCAGGCCCTCGCCCTCCACCTCCTCCAGGCGGATCTCCAACTGGCCAAAGGACAAAGCTGATGTCAGTGCAAATGGCCAGGCGGAATTATAGACAAACACCCACAATAAATCCCACTAAGGGCTGCCCAGGTCACCAATGCAAGGGTGCAAAGGCCAACCTGGCATCAAACGCCAGGGCCCAAAGCCACCCACCCCTTCCTGCCTCCTTCACCTGGGCCTGCTGCACAGCCAGAGAGACGCAATAGGTGTCCATAGACACGGCTGCCGGGGACTGCTGGGCAACCAAGACCGGGAACTGCAGCGTGTCCGTTGAAAGGAGGCAGTGCAACACCTGGGTAGAGGAGGAAAGGGACGACGGGCAGTCAACGAGCATCTTCCCAGAGCAGCAGCAGCAGCAGCAGCAACCCCACAGTACACACTACCTCAGCCCCCTCTTCCCCCTCCCCCTCCCCCGTCTATAGTCAGAGCAGCAACAGTAGAACTCAATAACTGCCATCCCATCAGCTTTAAGCTTTTGGAAAGAACCACTGAAGGTAACTCATTGATTGGGGTCTGGAAAAATGGCTTTAATCAAGTGTTCCTGCCCCATTTCCCTCCTGCAGTCTCCCCGCAAAGCTCCTGCAGCTGAGAAGTCCCTAAGCCTAGTGAATAACAGTTCTTGGGGGGGGGGGGGGCGGCTTTCAGCAAGAAAACAGGAGGAGAAGCTGCCACACGCGCGCACACACACACACACACATACACACACCCCGCAATCTTAGCAGAAAACAAGTTAATCCGCTCAACTCCCGCTCTTAATCCAGATCCCTCTTCCAGAGCTGCTCTCCATATCCAGGCAGCTACATCCACACTCTCTGCTGTCACATCGCAGTCTCTGTCTAACTGGGAGTTTCAGGCCTTGGCTGAGCATCATCACCCCCATTCAGGGGGGCCCTCAAGGAAGCCCCCCGGGGGTTACGGTGCTCCCTTCCTTCCACTTATCCAATCAGCTGGCATCCCAGGACTGTGTCCTCCTTATTTCCAGAGCTTCCTGGCAACTTAAGCCTTCGTCTCCAAGCCGACATCTGGTGCCTGCAAAGAGCAGCCCCTCCCCCCTCCTGCCCCTTCTGCTCAGCTGCAGGGCCCCCCACCTTCCTCCTGATCTGGGCTCCTCCTGCAGGGGCCACTGGATTGTAGGTAGCCTGCTGTGATCTAAGAGGTCAGCTAGCTGTCCCATGCCGGAGGGCAGTTGCCAAGGTCAGCCTCCCTAGCTGCTTGTCAATGCCTTGGCGAACCCTGGAACAAATAGCTCTTCCCCCCCCCTCCCCCCAGTTGCTGCTGACCTTGTGGCCACAGCCAACTCCCCCAAGGACAGCAGCCGTTTCCATCCTTCTGCATTTAGACAGCTCCCTCAGCCTTTCTGGGGACTTCTGCAGCTTCAGAGAGGAGCCCAGCCCCTGGCCCTTGCCCACAACCGGAAGGGGGGCTCCTCACCCACCCTGTCCTGCATTTAAACAGTTGCTGGCATACTGAGGCATCTCAGGCCACAAAGCCCTCGGGCTCTCAGCCGGAGTCTGTGTGTGGAAACTGGGAGGGGGGGGATTACCCAGAAGCCCCCTTCCCTGGAGTCCAAGCATCCCCCCTCGGCACACTGCAGGATGCTGGGAAGCTTCCCTGAGTGGGGAGTCAGTCTGAACGGTGGGTGGTGAGAGATGTAAAAACCGGCTGGGTTCAAAGCAGGGCCACCCCTTGCAGGCAAAGGCGATGCTGCTGTTGGCCCTCCGGAGGACTCACCATCCTGTGATCCGACTGGTCAGTGCAGGTCACGTGGTTGATGGTTACGGCCGGCAACTGCCGAGGACTTTCCTCAAACGTGATCTGGACTGAGCTCTGGGGAGAAGAAAGGCCGGTTAGCCCGCAGGAGGGAGCCCACGGGACAAGGTCACGTTTGGAGTCCGGGCTCTTCTGCAAGGCCAGACAATGTGCCCCTTGCTAAGGGCATCCAGCGGGAGTCCAGATGCGCCCCCTTCCTGGGCATGGACCGACTTCAAGCCATAGTCCAAGCTAGAGCAGCCAGGCAGGGTGCTGGCGATGTGCAAGGCTTTTCCCAGCTGAAGCCCTGCGCTTCGCTTGGACTTTGGCCAGAACACCAAGAAGCCCAGAGAAGGAGAGATCCTAAAGCAATCCTGCTGGATCTGCCTGTTCAGAAGGAAGTGAACTTGCTCTGCCCTCTGGAGATATCCAAAATAAATGTGAGACACCTCCAGTGGTCGGGAACGTCTGGAAATCCCCACCCCCGTTCCCCCTGAGCATTATTCCTAGGTTTCAGCTCGCTCCAGGGCAGCCGCCCGCCCTCCACTCGTGGGTTGGATGCAGCACCAGGTGAAGCAAGGGCCAAGTTGCCATGGAGCTGGTGCCGGCAAGCCACCTCTCAGAGAAGGATGGCAGCTTGGGCTGCAGGAAGGGCTGGCCTCCCCTCTTCCTTGGCCTTTGGGTCTTTGGGGTCCTCCCTGAGTGGGGGAGGGGAGGCTGGTGGCCTCCTAGTCCTGATACAGTCACAGTCCCAAAGCAAGAGATCCATTTTCTCTGCAAGAAGAGCCCCCAGGTGCTTAAGATGCAGAACAAGGCAGCCCCCTGCCAGGTCTGCAATACAGCAAATGCACCAACTATTTCTGGGCTGAATGTATAGCAAGGAACTAGAAACCTAATCAGAGAACAAGTGAACACGATGCCTGTTACTATGCAAATGGCGCAGGGAAATCAACTACGCAAACGAAACAGCTCAATTGGAGCAGCCTGCCAGTCCCAAGGGGGCCAGACTGTGCTGCACTTGAAAAGCCTTCTGGTGGTTTCTCTCCTTCCCAAGCGGAGCCAATCCAGCCCCTTTGGACGGCAGCCCCTCCTTGCTCCTGCCCTGCTTCAGGGCTGGTCTTGCTGAGGAAGGCCAAGAAAGGGGGCAGCGCAAAAGCCCTGGCATGAAATAACACGAACCCTGGCCAGCACGGAGGCCTCCCCCCCCCCAAACCCTGCTGAGATGGACCTCTGTCCCTGCATGCCAGGCGCTGTTCCTCTTCAGGGGGGTTTCTGCGTAGCCTGCAGAAAACTCTCTGGCTACTGTCCACCCGGCCTTTGCTTCTGCGACTTTCTGTGAGGAAAACCAGATCCTCCAGCTGGCCAGGAGGACACTCGGGATAGCAAGCTTAATGGGGAGCTGCTGTGGTGCTGCCCCACCTTCGGGCTTTGTAAGAATAGTGGAAGAAACCGGCCGGGGGGAGGGAGGTGGGGCGGTAGGGGAGGCGGAGGGTGAGGAAAGGAAAGCAGTGGGAGGGGAAGCAAATGCAGCGCTCTCCTCCCTCTCAGCACCTGTAGAGGAGGGAGGGGCAAGCCTGGCCTTCTGCGGGGCCCCTGGCATTTCCCTGTCTGGCGGCCCGCGCCAGGCTGCCCCAAGAGCCCCAACGCTGGCCTGATCCCAAACCCTGGGAGGGCCGGAAGGAGGGCGGGGCGCCGAGCCAAGGCAGCTCAGGCAACGGCACCTTTCCCAAATCAGGTTGCCTTCTTCATGCAAATACCCGGAGCGGCCTTTGGTGCCTCTCCGGGAGGGGGAAACGCCTCCTTCGGAACTTGACCCGGAGGGCAGCAAGGACGACCGAGAGCAGCACTGCGGGCAGAGGCTCTCCGGCCCCTTTCCTGCCCGGATCCCCATTTGAAGGGGCCGAGAAACGCTCGCGGCCCGGCAAGGGGCTCCCTCCTAAGCAGGCGCGCTCTCTTCAGGGGAGCCGGCCAGTCCCGGCTTCCTTGGGGCGGGAAGGAGCCGAGCTCGCCAGGCGGCCAGGAACCAGCAGGCCGGCCAGCCTCTCTGAGGATTAGCCCGGAGAAGCAGAAGCCGGCCAAGAGGGCTCCATCAGCCTCTCAGCCGGGCTTCGGGCCAGCGGCTGCTGTGGGAAGAGCCGCCCGCTCCCTCCGCTTCTCGGCCCCGCTCCCTCCCCCGCCGGTGGGCCGGTCGGCCTTGGTGGGACACGGCCGGAGCGCAGCCCCTCCCGGCCGGCTTACCCCGTGCTGGCGGGCCTGGTCGTTGAGGGCGCGCAGCCAGGCTCGCTGCCAGTTCTCGCGGAAGGCGCGGAAGGCGAAGAGCGAGGCGAGCAAGCCGCGGGCCCCGGCCGCCGGACAGCTCCCGGCGCCCCCGCGGCCCGAGCCCAGGCGTAGCACGGCCGCCCAGAGGCCGGCGGGGGCGGGGGCCGCCTGGCTCCGCAGGGCTTCTGCCGCCCGTCCGCCGCCGCCGCCGCCGCGCCAGAGGCTCCGGCCGAGCTGCAGCAGCCAGGCCGAGACGGTGAGCAGGGAGACGGCGAAGAGCAGCACCAGCGCCGCCCAGCCCCAGCCCGGCCCCGCCGCCGCCGCTTCTTCCATGGCGCGCCCGCCGCTCACGGGCCGGCCAGGGGGTGCATGGCGAGGCGGGCGAAGCGAGCGGGGGCAGCGCGGCTCGCCTCCTCCTTCCCGGAGCCGGCGCGGAGCTAGAGGGCAGCCGGGCTCTTCCGCCTCCCGTGACGGCTCAGCCGGGCGGGGCGCCGCGGCGCTGAGAGGGGCGGGCGGAGGGCTGGGCAGGGCTAAGGCCGCCGCTGCCCGCCCCGTGGCCGGCTCCGCCTTCAAGGCGCCGGACGGGACGCGGCTCGGCTGGCACCTGCCGCCGCGAGAGGGCCGCCGAAGGGCCCCGACCGATCGGCCACGTAAGCGCGGCGGGCCTCAAGGCGGGGAGGGCGGCGGGGGTCCGGGGGCGAAATCCCCGCCCGCCGCTCCGTTCCCCGAAAGGCTGCGCCGGGGAGGCTGCCTTCCGGCCGGGCAGGGGTGTTTGGGGGTCGCCGCGCTGGAGCCCAGCCCGGGCAGCGCGCCAGAGGGCGGCGGGGCGGAGGCGGCTCCGGGCCCGCTCCTTCGGGGCTCGGCTTCCTGCGCTCGGGCGCGACAGTCGGCCAGCTGCGCCTCGCTGCGCCAAACGTCGCCCGGAGGCGTCTGCCAGGCTGCGGCCCCTTTAACTGACGCACCCCCCCTCGCCCCAGCGACCCAGCCAGCCGTTTGACGTGGGGCCACGTGACGGGCGGGCCGCCATTTGCAGCCAGGGCAAGGGGAAGCCCCGCGGGGCGGGCGGGCGGAAGGCCGCGCTGACGGCCTGGGCCCTTGGCTCCCCGCAGGGCGATGGGGAAGCTGCCGGTGGTGCCGCTGCTGATCAACCTGGGCGGCTCGGCGCTGGGCTGCTGGGCCACGCTGCGCCTGATCCCCGCCTTCCGCGAGCACTTCCTGGCGGCGCGGCTGTGCGGGACCGACCTGAACAAGCCCTCCCGGCAGCCTGTGTGAGTGCGGGGCGGGGCGGGGGGGGCGCCGGGGCGGGGCGGGGCGGGGGGGCGCCGGCGCGGGGCTGACCGGCCGCGCTCTCGCCCGCAGCCCCGAGTCGCAGGGCGTGATCAGCGGCGCCGTCTTCCTGGTGCTGCTCTTCTGCTTCATCCCGGTGCCCTTCCTGAGCTGCTTCGCCGGGGAGCGCTGCCAGGCCTTCCCGCACCACGAGGTAAGCCGGGCGGGCACCGGGGAGTGGGGGGTCTGCGGGCGGGGAGGGCGCCGCTGACCCGCCCGCCTGCCTTGCAGCTGGTGGCGCTGGTGGGCGCCCTGCTGGCCATCTGCTGCATGATCTTCCTGGGCTTCGCCGACGACGTGCTCAACCTGCGCTGGCGGCACAAGCTGCTGCTACCCACCGCCGCCTCCCTGCCGCTGCTGATGGTCTACTTCACCAACTTCGGGAACACCACCATCGTGGTGCCCAAGCCCTTCCGGGCACTGCTGGGCACCTACCTCGACCTGGGTGAGACGGGGCTGCCGGGGTGCCGGTTGGCGGAGGGTCACTTGGGGGGCTCTGCTCAGCGCCTCTGCTTCCCCCGCAGGAATCCTCTACTACGTGTACATGGGCATGCTGGCCGTCTTCTGCACCAACGCAATCAACATCCTGGCCGGGATTAACGGTCTGGAAGCCGGGCAGGCCCTGGTGATCGCGGCCTCCATCATCACCTTCAATATTGCGGAGCTGACAGGTGGGTGTGCAGGTTCTCCCCGGCTCACTGCAAGGGCCGGCTGGGCCCACCAGTCGCCTAACCTGGCCGCTCCTCGTTTTCCTTCTTGCAGGGGATTGCAAGGATGACCACGTCTTCTCCCTCTACTTCATGATTCCCTTTTTCTTTACCACGCTGGGGCTGCTGTACCACAATTGGTAAGACACACACACATACACACCCTTTTATTTTTTTTTAAGGCCAAGGCTGTCCTGTTCTCACAGCAGGATCTGCACTCCTTTCAGGACAAATTGTGGGCGTCTGGAGGGGCCACACAACTCCCCTCTCTTTCCTGAGAAGGAAGAGATGGTCACCTCAGCCGCAGCCTGGAAACAAAGACCCCTTTTAAGTGCTTTATTACGCCCAATGCTTCCTTCCGCCTTGGGTGGCTGCCACCTCTGCTTTCTCTCCTGGCTGACTGCAGGTACCCGTCCCGTGTGTTTGTGGGAGACACCTTCTGCTACTTTGCTGGCATGACCTTTGCGGTGGTGGGCATCCTCGGGCACTTCAGCAAGACGATGCTTCTCTTCTTCATCCCGCAAGTGGCTAACTTCCTCTACTCGCTGCCTCAGCTTTTCCACATCATCCCATGTCCCCGCCATCGGTTGCCCAGGTGAGAAGGAGGAGCCTGCCTGCTGCTTGGCTGCACCCCGAGTTAAAGCCAAAAAAGGGGGTTTCCTTTCAAAGCAGCCGTCCAAGGAAGGCTGTGGCCCCAAGGCAAAGATTGGAGCTGTAAATCCCATATGCTAAGACCTATATTTTCCCTGGTTTCCCTCTCTCCTTTATCCTATCCTATCCTTCACATTTCTGAAGTGCACCTCTCCTCCGAGGGATTTGTCAAACCAAACTTCACAAAGGATCTTACTCAGAACTATTCCTTTTCTTGGTGCAGAGAAATTCCCACCTTGATCAGGTCCCCTCTGCGGTTCCTACTCTAGCCAAACCTCTGCTCATCCTGGCCTTGGCTACATCCCCATTTCCCTTCTGACTGCCTCCATCTTTGCCTCCAGATTCAATGGAGACACAGGGAAGCTGGAGATGAGCTACTCGAGATTCAAGTCAAAGAAACTCTCTCCTTGGGGAGTATATACCCTCAAGGTAACTGTTAACCAAAATGGGCAGCAATCTTTTGAGAGTGTCTTGGCTCTGCCTCAGGCTGATGAAGTTTATCTGATAAGTAATGTGTATTTCTCCCCAGGTAGCTGAGAAGCTCTGCCTGGTGGATGTGCGTCAGGGAACGGACAAAGATGGAGAATTTACAGAATGCAATAACATGACCCTGATTAACTTTGTGCTGAAGCTGATAGGACCAACCCCTGAACAAAAGTTGACGGTTCTGCTGCTGCTAATCCAGGTAAGGAGCACAAGGGGTGTGGGGGGAGGCAGCTTCAGTGATGCTCCCTTGGAGATAACAGTTATGCCCTCTTCAACAAAACCTACTTAGGGGAAGATTAGGTAGTTTTAGTTTCCATAGTACACATGCTGTTGCCTGTCTGCCTTGGTATGTTACGTGAAACTGCAAAGCAGGATGCGTAGCCAGGGGTCCTTTGCAACCCAGCAGTTATGGTGAGGTGAGCACAGCCTCGGTACGATGAGTCATGAGCAAACAGCCAGGCTGCATGTTTGCACTATCATCCCTCCTCTCCTTTCTGTCTTGAGGTTGCTGGTAGCTTGGTAGCTTTTGGTATCCGGTACCAGCTTGTGCGGCTGTTTTATGACGTCTGAGCTGACATGTGGCCATTTGCTGCTCCTCTGTCCCTGTTGTCCATTCCACCTGAGAAAAGCCTGAATGCTGCCCTGCCCAGGGCACTTCTAAGCTCCTGCCAGAAGTTGGGATGCTGCTGCTGCTGCTGCTGCTGCCGGAAAGATCATACCAACCAAAGGGCCCAACTGTCGGCCTCTCCTGACGCAGCTGGGAAGCAACATTTGGGCCTCTTGCATCCTTTTGGGAGGGACTCTAACGGAGTCAACACCTGTAGCAACAGGTGAAGCAGGGGGCACTCAGCTTTATAAATGGTTCCTTGCCTTTTACTCCAGGGGAGGACTTGATTTTAGTTTCTTCACTCTGGGCTGAAAGAACTTCTTGTTGTTTGAGATACTGCTCCAAAGCCTGTTTAGAACTGCTGTACTACCACTTACCCCACAAACTTTGCTGGGTATAAATTTGTACTGTGTTTTTCTACACCCCGTTTTGGTCCCAAAGTATTTATGTGCTGAACTGCTGTAGAGGAGTGGAGTGGAGACCAAGAAATTTGAAGACAGGGTACAGGCAGAAGGTGAGCTGCAGAGAAGCTGAGAGGGAGCAGGGAGAAAGCAGAACTGCTCAATTCCTTCTTTGTCTTTGTTTTTATGCAAAAAGAGAAAATGACCTACCAAAAGTAGCACTGAGGGAGATAGAATAAGTGTACAAGTCAAAATAAGAAAGGAATTGTAAGAGAATAGCTATCGAGCCTGGGGAAGTACAAACCACCTGGGCCATATGGTTTGCATCCCAGAGTTCTGAAAGAGTGGCAAATGTAATTTTGGAGCCACAGAATGTAATATTTCAAATATCCTGTAGCACAGGGAAACTCCCAGAGGACTGGAAAGGGGTTGATGGGAATTCCAATCTATAAAAAGGGGGAGATGAATCCAGGAAATTATTGGAAAATCAGTTTGATGTCAATACATGGGAAAACCTTGGAAGAGATCATCAAGCAGAGGATTTGTGAACACTAGAAACAAACAAGGTGATTACTAGAAGCCAGCATAGGTTTCTTAAAAACAGATCATGCCAGACAAACCTTGTTGCCTTTTCTGATAGTGACTAAATTAGTGGACTAACAAAAGGCCGTAGATATAGTATACTTGGACTTCAGTTCGGCATTTGATAAAGTGGGCTACAACCAACTTCCTAGTAAGATAGAACAATTTTGGATAGACAGTACCACCACCAGATGGATTCTCAGTTGGCTGACGAACCACACCTAGCATGTTGTCCTCAGTGGAACTACTACTAAATCTACCTGGAGGGAAGCATACAGTGGGATACCACAAGGTTCTGTCTTCAACATCTTAATAAATGTAGTAAATGGGATAGAAGAACTCGGCAGATAACACCAAGCTGGTATTGCTAACACCTGAGAAGGAATACTGAGCCCTATCTAACAAGGTGTACTTTCGTGGTGAACAGTTAAAATCCTGCACAAAGGCAGGAAAAACCATAGATACAAAATAGTTGATACCTGGCTCAACAGGTCTAGGTGAGAGATCTAAGCATCCACCACCACAAGCATGAGCCAGCGATGTGCTGCAGCTGCCAAAAAGGCCAGTGCAGTTCTGGGCTGCTTCAACAGAGGGACAGCATCAAGATTACAAGAGTGATTTTGTCCAGCTTTGTGCCACACCCCATAAGACCATAGTAGGAACAGTGCATCCAGTTCTGGCCATCGTGACACAGAAAAGATGCAGAGGCCTTCGGGTGCGGAGAAGAGCAAGGAAGAAGATGCCATAAATGGGTCTAGAGACTAAATTGTATGAACAGTTGAGGGAGCTGTGCATGTCTAACAGGACAGGAGAATTGGGGAGGGGGGGGATGACAACGACAATGACTGTCTTCCACAACTTGAGGGGCCATCACAGATGAGGGGATTGGTTTATTCTCCAAAGCGCCAGATGCCAAGACAAGGAGTAATGGGTGAGAGCTTGTTAAAGAGAGATCCATCCTAGAACTAAGACATTTTCTGACAGAACAATCCGTGGATTAGCTTGCCCCCCACATAGTTGTGGGTGCTCAGTCCCTGGAGGTTTTCAAAAATAGACTGGGCAACCATTGGGCAGGGGTGGTATGAGGTTTCCTGCCTTGAACAGAGGGTTGGACGAGATAGAAGGCCTCTGAGGGCCCTTCCGAGCCTGGGATACTTTGTTCTATCGCTCCCGCTGGAGGAGGAGTCCTTCGGGGAAGGACTCTTTCGAGGAGGCTCTTCACCAACCTTTGAAACGCGCGCGCTGCTTGCTCAGTGGCCTCGGCGCCAGCCAATGAGCAGAACCGCGGGCCACGGAGTCCAATCGGCGGCCGCAGAGGGCGGGCCAGTGGAGAAGCGCGGGCCATATAAAGGCGGCGCGCCGGATGCGGCGGTTCTTCGCTTCTTTGGGCTCTGGCGATGTCGGGTCGCGGCAAGGCGGGAGCCGGCAAGGCACGGGCCAAGGCGAAGTCGCGCTCGTCGCGCGCTGGACTGCAATTCCCGGTGGGCCGCGTCCATCGGCTGCTGCGCCGGGGACACTATGCGGAGCGGGTCGGAGCCGGCGCTCCCGTTTACCTGGCGGCGGTGCTGGAGTACCTGACGGCCGAGATCTTGGAGCTGGCGGGCAACGCGGCGCGCGACAACCGCAAGACGCGCATCGTCCCGCGGCACGTCCAGCTGGCGGTGCGCAACGACGAGGAGCTCAGCCGCCTCTTGGGCCGCGTCACCATCGCGCAGGGCGGCGTCCTGCCCAACATCCCCGCCGTGCTCCTGCCCCGGAAGGCCGCTGCTCAGGGCGGCGGCGGCACGGCGGGACGGAAGAAGGGGGCCCAGCAGGCCTCGCAGGAGTACTAGGCGCGCAGGAGGAGGAGGAGGAGGAGGAGGAGGCGGCGCAACCGGAGACCGAGCCGAGGCTGCGGAGATGGACGAGCCAGAGGAGCGGGCCCCCTGCGGCCGCCACGTGCTTGGACTCGGGCTGGGCGGCGGGAAGGGGCTGCTGGCGCCCAATAAAAGGACGTTGAAAGCGCGCGCTTGTCCGCTCGTCTGTGCTGCCCTCCGCGCGGCCAAGCTGGGGGAGGGGAGCTCTGAGGCCCGGCCGCGGGGCCCGCGGCGTCCACCCCCCGCCCCGGAAGCGGGCCCTTTGGCGTGCAAGAATCGGGGGGAGGCTCGGCGGGAGAAGAAGCGCCAGACTCGGGCCTGTCACGTGTTCTATCTCTTTAATCGGTTTTAGTGAGACTTGTTCCGAGTCCCAGCAGAGTCCCAACTTCACCGCCTCTGCCTGGGCAGCCCAGGGGGTCTCTTGGCGGCTGTGCAGATACGGGCAGTTCCGGCCCAGACCCTGCATGTGGTTTCCCACCAACGGAAGTTCTTTGCTCCCCGGCAGTGCAGTGGCAGGTCATCCCTGGCTCCTCCCCTCTCTTGCAGGGGGGATGGACAACTGGCCGGTGTCATAGCTCTCCCAGGAGGTGGTGCCCATCATGCACTGCTGAGCTGCCTCGCCACATTGAGGATCTGTTTGGCCCCTTTGCTCAGCAGCAGATCAGCCACCTCCTGCCCCAACCTCTCAGCAGCCTCCTGAGCAAGGCGAGGGATGCTCCTTGCTGTGATGCCAACATGTTGGAGGTTGTCATCTGGACCGTCTTCATTCTGAAAAGGAAGGGCAACCCATGGGCAAGGTTTTGGGGTAGAGGCCACAGCCCACCTGAAGGCCAGGGCCATGACATGCTGGGATTCCAGTTGAACTGACAGCTACCAATAGGGAAGCACCCCCAGAACATGCCCCAATTTGCACCCTGCAGTCAAGTGCTAATATCCTAGGTGACCAGCCTGAACCCCCCCCCCCTCCTCATAAAGGAGAGTTCCATCTCTTCCCCTGAAAGCAACCGAGACTGTTACCTCTAGGGAAAAATTCACATTTCTTTGCATGGTCTCTTGCAAGCTGTCGGAACCATCAAGGCTATAAACTGCTCCAGTCAAGTACAGCTGGAGAGGGGAACAGAGGGATGCTGAAACTCACCAGCAAGCAGAATGGAGGGAAATGCTGCCATTTGTGGGTGCCCCCCCCCCATTTTATTCCTTTAAGAAAGGTGATCTCTCTCAACCTCCCCCCCCCCCCCCCGCGCTCTGTTGGGGTCTGCCTTTCAGCAGAAGCCAGGAAGCGGAGGGGGGGGGGAGTGGGGGGAAGCAGCCAGTTGCCTTTACCTGGCCATCCTTCAGCAGGGTGCTCACGGCCACCGGCACGCTGCAGCCTCCTTCCTGCGGAGGAAAGCATGGGCTTAAAGGCCGGGCTGTTGGGCCACGCTTCCGAGGGCCTGGCCAGCTCAGCCTGGGAGACCTACCAGGTGCTTCATGAAGGCTCGCTCAGTGATGCAGCGCAGGACGGTCTCCTCATCGTGCAAAACAGAGACCATCTCTAGGATCTCCTGGTCTTTGGCCCGCACCTCCACAGCCAAGGCGCCCTGGAGGGGAGAGGGCAGTAAAGGAGGGGGGGGGTGCTTTTCCTTTCCTGTGATTCAGGGCCCCCCAATAGTGCCTTCTCCTTCCTCAGGACCTGCATCACAGTCCTTTTCTTGGGGTTTTTTCATCCCTAAGCAAAAAGGTCCCTTTGGGAGGGGCACAGTCATGTCAGCTGTGGGGGAGGGCGGGAAGGGCAGAAAGGCCCGGAACACTAGACGCCCAAGATCTAGGGCTTCTCCAGAGGCTGGGGTAGAGTGATCTGCAGCTCCACTGCCAAAAGGAAACCCGGGAGGTGCAAATGGCCAGGTAAGAGGTGGCCCCATCACTCACCTGCCCAACCGCATACAAGCAGTCCACGGGGCTCAGAATCTAGAGGGAAGTGAGAGTCAGCAACAGGCCCCCATACCTTAAAATAGAATACTAACACACACACCCCTCCCCCCCGGTTGGGCCTCTGAGGGAGGGAGAACTCCAGGCCCACCCAGCCTCTCTGAGGAGCCAAACTCAGCCGCAAAAGGCCAATCCCCTGCCCCTCACCTGGCCAATGCGGTTCCCCCAGCCCATGCGCCTGAGCCCAGCTGCCGCCAGAACCAGGGCGCTGAAGTCCTCCTTGTCATCCAGCTTCTTCAGGCGGGTGTTCAGGTTGCCCCTCTGGGGGAAGGCTAAGCAAAACCAGGAGGCTTCTGCTGAGGGCACTGCAATCCCGGATTTGGGTGGGGGTAGCTGATCCTTCTAAGCCTCTGAGGGAGGGGGAACTCCAGGCCCACCCAGCCCCTCTGAGGAGAAACACGGTGCCCTGAAGAAGGACCGGCCTTGCCAAGAGGAGTCAGAACCAGCAGTTATCTCAATTATTTCAGGATAAGCGGGGTGATTCAGACTGACTTTTGTTATGAGTTGGACCAGTGTATCTCTGATGCTGTTACGGTTTTTCTGAGAAAGGCCAGAGCAGGGAGCTAAGCAAGGCCGCTCTTGTTCCAGCAGCTGTTTCCCATTGTGGGCAGGCAATTTTCGACCTCTGCCTAATTGCAAGCCATCCAGAGGTGCTTTGCCAAGTTTGGGTGGTCAGAGAAACCAGGTGAATAAAGGTGAACTTGGGCCCTCCTGAATCATGAAAGGATACAATATCCTTGAACTGCAGCCGAGGGAATTTCCTTTTCAGCTGAGCTGCACGGCGAAGTGAGCTGGTCCCAATTACACTGCAGGAAAACCCAAAGTGAAATGAGTGAGGCTACTCAACCCTCCTGCATCCCACCAAGGTCTCCCGGGGCCTCCCCTCCTCCTCTTGCAAGCTACAACCGTTGAAAAAGAGACCGGACGGCCGCCTGCCTCGAACGCGTCTCTTGCTTGAGCAGCAGTTGGCTCGGGAGGCTGCCCAGGTCCTGTTCTTCTATCTTCTGCTTCCCAAGAAGCAGGGCGGATACCCCCCCGCCCCCCCACCCGCATAGCCTGCTAGAGCATGGATTCCGGGGGGCGGGGGGCAAGGCCCAGGCCCTGCTCCAGCCAGCTCTCCTCACCTCTTCTCAGGGAGGCTACTGAGGGTTTTGCCAGCATGTTTGGGGTGAAAGACAACTGCATCGTGGGGGTTTTCTCTCCTGAAAAGGACGCGGGAAGACTCTGCTTCAGAAACATCCCAAGGAACCATCAGCAAAGGGAGAGAAGATCCCGCAGGCCAAGCAAAGAAAGACGCTCAAGGCCCCCTCGGCCCCCACAACACTCCCCAGGCCCCCCTGCTTTGGGTGAGTTCACAGGCAAAAGGAAGGCGGGCAGGTGGGCAAGGCCGCTGCTTGGCTCTACCAGGCAGGAAACAGAGAAGCGCTCAAACTCACTTGCAGATGGCGCCAATGGTGAAGCCTGGTGGCAGGGAAGTGGGCAGGTCTTTCAGGGAGTGAACCACCAAGTCCACCCTAAAAGAAAGGAGGAAACATGCCAGGCTAGCCCTGGGCAATCTGCATCATGCCAGGGGAGTGCTGGCGTCTCCCCCGGCAAGCAGAATAGCCAGCAAGTACGGTGCAGCCCTTTTCCAGGGGACTCACATGAAACTGGGCTGCTCCTGCTCCCATGGGGAGTCGGGCTTTGGGCCCGTCTCAAGAGGACTACCAGTGTTCCACAAACCTTCAGAAAAAGAGCACTTACTCATCTCTTTCCAGTGCGTTTTCCAGCTCTTTTGTGAAAAGGCTTTTCTCTCCAATCTGTTGGGGAAGAGAAACAGGATGGGAACCCTTCCAGTCTTGCAAGGCACTCTGTCTCTAACCCACAGGGCTCTGTTGCCACATAGCCCAGCCAGACAGGAGGAAAACATCACATAAGCAAAGGAACAAACCTTGGATAAGGCTGTGTCCAGAATCCTGTCTCCAGTGGTTGACATGGCAACTATTAGAGAAGGAGAAAAATTGAAGGGTAAATATGCCCTCGTCCTCCCATCTTGCTCCTAATATACCTGCTTGGGCTGCCTCCACCCCTTCCCCAGATGCTCACCTATCTCGAAGCGGAGGTGAGGGTGCTGCACCTGGAGCATCTCCACTACACTGTCAGTCTGGATACGAGCCAGCTGCAACGTTGGGAAAGGAAGGCACTCAGAAAGGGCCCCAGCAGATCAGAAACACAACAGTTGCCTGCCTCCCGACACAAAGGAAGGAGACGCAATCAGCAGAGCTCAAGCTTTCTGCTGTGTAGGTAAGGGCCCAGGCAAGAGGACAATCCTGCCCTGCTCTTCTACCTGCGGAAATGGCTTCTGGAGGGGCCTATGTGCACAAACATTGTATTCTGACCGCAAGCACCACTGTGGGAAAACAGTGCTGGGACATCCTGACCTGAACTCCAGATGAGCCTGGAGGGGGCAGACGCTGGCTGTGCTGGTGGGCAAGAGGGAAGGGCAGTGCCTGGGCCTTTCTCCATCCCCCCAGCCCTTCCTCTCTGCTAGGCTCCTCCCCATTCTCGTCAGAAGCTGGCATGTGGAGATTAGCTCTAGGTTACAAGGGCAAAGCATTATCAGTCTTTCCCAATCCTGGATCTTCGGGTGGATCTGTCAACGCCTCTGCCTGGGCTGGATTTTGTGGCTAGAGAAGCTGCTTTCATGTTACTGTCACATTGCACAAGTCTCCTAAGCCTTCCTCGTTTTCCACCCCAGCTCTGAGCCAAAAAGGGTTGTGCTTCTTCCCACGCTAAAGAAAAGAGAGCAAGACTTGCTCAAGTTACTCAGGATGGTCCAACCGCCAAAACCTTAGTTAACCCTGCCTGCCAAGCAGAGGCCAATGATGCCTTATCGGCTTTGTACCAATAAAGGGGAGTATTTGTAGCTCAGATTTTAAATGAGGGGTCCTTGGTGGTCTCTGGGATTGTTTTCTTGCATAAATTTCATGACTCAAATAGATAACGTCCTCAGTGCTAGAGGGTGAGAAACAGCGGGCGCTTCATGCACTGCTCCCAGAGGTGGATACTGGAATCTGCTCCTATGGAAGAAGTTGCGGTGGGTGCAAGAGTTGCCCCATCACCCTGCAGCCCAGAAGTGCAGCTGCAGTTCAAAGAGCCCGGTGCAACTGCTCAGGGGTTGACTTGGGCAGCAGCCCCCCCCCCCCCCCCCCCCCCCCGGCACCTTTTGCGCTTGTTGGGGAACAGCGGAGTCACAATCGCCCCCTCCCTCCCTCCCGCCGCCCTTGGTAGCCCCCCAGTCCTTCCACTGGAATGCCCCGCCGGCCTCCGTTTTCATCTTGCCCGATGTGCAATAAACGGCGGGGAGTTTGTGCGGATTGCGGCGGAAGAGAACTCAGCCGCTCAGGCCAGAAACGCGCGGCGCGATCGAGGCCCGTGAACCGTGCGACCTGCGGGGCCTCCGCCGCCCCCCTCACCTGGCTCTTGCGGGTGCCCACGCGGATGCTCCGGCTCCTCGGGGCGTTTTTGTTCTGCAAAGAAGGGTCTCCCGTTAGGCGCAAAGCGGGGCCGGGAGGGGCAGCTCCCGCCGGGAGCAAAAGCCTCTCCGCCCGGGGACCCCCGCTGGCCCCGCGAGCCCCTCACCTCCGCGGCCATCTCCGGCGGGCTCCAGCGCTTGTCAGCCCGAGGCCGGGCGGTTGCTTCCCTGCCAGACTCGCCCGCCGGGGCCGCCCTGCTCTGCCGTCCGCGATAAGCGGGGAGGGAGGGGCGCGGGGCGGGGCGGGGCGGAGAGGCGCGGGGAAAGGGGGCCGGCGCGCGGAGGGGCGGCGCCGGGCGGAGCTCACCGGGGCCGGGGAAGGCGGAGGCGGCGGCGAGCCGCTCATGCCGGCGAAAGAGCGGCGGTGTCCGGCGGAACGAGAGCCGCGATCGGGATCACCACGCCGGACGGCCTCTCCGCCTCGCGTCACTTCCGGGGCTTTCGAAGCCGCCCCTTCCGGTTCCCGGGGCCTTCAACGGGGGGACACGGGGCGAGCGCGGAGACCGCGGCGCTCCTGCCGGGAGACACCCCGATCGCGCCGGCCCTGCCTGTCTGCCGGCCGCCGCCCCTTCCCGCGGGAGCGGCTTGAAGCCCTCGGGGACGGGCGGGGCCAAGAATGGGGGCGAGCGGCTTTCGAGGGGGCGCCGGCCGTGCTGCACTGTCCCCGGGTTGGTGGGGGGCGGGGGGAAGGCAGCGAAAGGCGGCGAGGGAAGGGCCGCAGAGGGGCTCGCTCGAAGGGGCGGCTGGACAGGAGGGCCATAAGCGCCTCCCGTCCCTGTCCCGTTGTTCCCATTTCCTCGGACCGGATTTCAGTCGCCTTACTCCTGTTTCTACTTCTATTATTCTGTAAGCGATTGACAAGTCAAACAGATCCACGAAGTCTCCGTCCTGGCTGTATAGAATCTATGGTGGGGGGGGGGCGGTGAGGGGTACCGGAGGCTTCCGAGGCCAACGCCTGTGGCAGATCAAGGCCGCCGCTGCCAGGCGGTACCTGGGGAGGCCTTTGAAGGGCCCTAAAGACAAGCCCTCTGGGAGACCGAAGTGGTGACAGCCCTTGCGTTAAACTTCCCTTTGGTGCAAGAGGTTAACCAGGCCCGCGTCTGCTGCTTCTTTGCAGCCCCCGAAATAGCCCAAACCGAAGGCTGCTCAGAGATCATTTGCAATTTAGAAAAGAAAGGTACTGTAAATAAACCAGTAAATCCCTTTAATAGCCCCCTTGAGCTCATTCTGACATCAAGATGGGAGAATTTACAGGCTAGAGAATTTATCTGTTTCCTGCCTGCATCCGTGAACAAAACACACAGCATGAATTTTTGCTTTGGGCTGGACTATCCAAAACCTCAGGTCCCTTTCAGCTTCTCACAGGCAAGGACATCTGGTTTGCTGGCAAGGCTTCTGGTGGGAGGATGGGGAACCACAATACCTCCCGTGCTGCTGTTTCTACCAGAGATTTGAAGTTTGGGACTCCTTTGCCACAGAGGAGGCAGAACTAGACATTGCTCAACAATATACCTGGACACAAACCAAGGCTAGCCCTGCGCCCTCTTTTGTTTCTCGGGACCCAGGCAGGAAGACCCACCACCTCTCCAAAATCTCCTGGGAGTAGAAGTCCTGTGGCAGCTATAAACACGGTGTTTGTAGGATAGTTTCAAGTGCATCTAATACAACTCGCTGTGTGGCCAACTTGCCATGGACAAGTTACACTAACATCAAAGTAATGTTGGAGTAGAATAATTAAACAAAGGATGCAAAAGGGGAGACAAAATGAAATGTGAATGAAAAAATATTTTTAAAATTATTTTAAATTAAATTGTTAAATTGTCCCATGAGAGTTGTCCAGTGGTGCCTTGGCAACAGCGAGTTGTCCCATTCCGCTCCCAGAATCTGGAGGGATTGACCGGATTATATCTCGGTTACCCGATTTGGGATGCCGGGGAAGGAAAAGCGTTCAAATTTTTCTATTATTTGCCTTTGTATTAATCTCAATGTGTTTTCTTAAAACATTGTATCTCCACGCCAACTAGACAACAAATCTACTGCCCCATTTTGTGGCATCTCCTTGGTTAACTGGAGACTAGGTCTAAGCCACCATACCTAAAGCAAGGTAAAGCAAGCACATAAGCAAGGTGAACAAAAGCCAGGAAAAGCTCACGCAGGGAAAGCAGGTAAGGAGGAGCCAAGTTGTTAAAGAACCAAAAGAAAAAACGTCCCCTAAATCAGACAAAGGAAGTTGGGCCTGAGCACACGGGAAGCCCCTCCCTGAGCCCCACCAACAAAGCAAGGACCTTGGGAGATAAAACGGGTCCTGCCCGCCCGTGGGTGCGTGTGTACACAGAGATATACATTGCAATCAGTAAAGTTTGCTGTTATTTTAAATTAACTGGGTCTCCGTTGGTGATTCAAGAGTGGCAATTTCCCAGGGCTGAGAGCATGTGAGTGAGTGACCATAAGCTGAACGTGAGAGCAGATGGGTGGTCACTTGGAAAGCGCACCTTTGCCCCAGTGAGATTTCCCAACCACCCCCAAGCTGCCCCGTAGTTGGTGAGCCTCCAGCCCCGGGGCCCTCACCTCGCCTGGCCCTCGTGAAAGAAGGCCCGGAGGCAGGTGACAGCAGCTCCCTTTAGTCAGACATGCAGTCACACCAGTTTTTCCTCCCGCAGTTGAGGCTGCCATTGAGGCTCTGGCAGGCCTGGCTGGAGGTTCTGCTCAGGCCCCGCTTGAGAGCCAGGCAGGGCCCAGCCAGAGCCAAAGCCCGAGCCGGGCTGTTTTTGCCAGAGAGCCACCCACCCCTCCCTGCCCAGCCCTGCCTGGTGCCTGTCCAGGGGAGGAGGAGGAGCTGAGGTACACAAGCAGGCTTAATGTCCCTCCAGCCAAGTCCCCTTTCTCCCCTGCCCGCCTCTGTCTGGCATGGCGTTTGTGCTGAATGGGACGCGGTCTTTGCCAGTTCCCAGCGCCACAAAGTGAACACATCTGGACGAAAGGATTTCTAGGTGCTCCTCTTTGTCTTGACAAGCAGGTCCCGCTGCAAGCTTGCATCGAGCGCTGCGGCCGATTTGCTCGGAGGGAGGTCTGTGATGAGGGTGAGTTTGTTGAAAACACCACGGCCAAAATAATCGGCAACCACAGAGAAGCTGTCGTTGGAATATTTCAGCTGCCGGAGGCCAAAAGAAAAGGACGTTTGGCAGGGACAAGAATTGGCAGAGCCTGTTTACAAGCACCAGAGCCCGCCCAAGAACCCACCTGGTGCTGGAACTGGTCGTGCAGGTCCCGTTTCTGCTCTTGGGCACGGATCATGTCCATGACCTTCCGGTTCTCAGGGAGGCACGTGGGGCACTCCGACCCACTCTCCGAGTAGCTCTCGAAGCAGTGCTGATGGAAGGAATGGCCGCACAGGAAGTGCACCGAAGGCAGCTCCAAAGCACTGGTGCAGATGCTGCACTTTGTCTTCTGGAATATTTTGGGGCTAGAAGAAAGAAGTCATCAAACCTGGGCGCCCCCTTGGCACCTCCCCCAAACGCTGCTACAGCCCCCACTTCCCTTTGGCCTCTAAGCCTGGGTCGAGGACACTGCCCGCACTCCCACCCAGCAGTCAAAAGCAGCAGCCTCCCAGGGAAACAGGAATGCCCCCTCAACCTTTTTTCGCAGGAAATGAAGCCCTTCCGTTTCTGCACTACCTCAGCCGCAGGACAGGGCAATGGACAGGATCCGGGATGGAATCTGCAGGCTCTGAGACAGATCTAGCAGCAGGTTCCGTAGCTACCTTGTTTTCAGTTCCTCAATATCCTGGCGGATCCGCTTGGTCTCCTCCCGGTATTTCTGGATCTTTTGTTCATCCTGCTCTATCTGGCAACTTTGTCTCTGCAGTTTGCTGATGAGGTAATCCTTAATGACGGACAGGGTGGCCGTGGAATTGTGAGCCAAAGTCTGAACAACTAGAAAAGAGACACCCATCAGGACAGGAGAGAACAGGGGTGCAGCTGCAATCCTGCACCGCTTCGTCCACAATATGGATCGGAGCCAGAAAGTAGGAGCCCTGGTGGGAAAAACTGCAGCACTGCAGGCAAGCTCTGCCCACAGCCTGGAGTTTGATCCTGACGAGCGGAAGGTTGACTCGGCCTTCCATCCTTTTAAGGTCAGTGAAACGAGGACCCAGACTGTTGGCAGTAGTACGAAAATAACGCATGTATTGTAACCCCCCCCCCCCCCGAGAGGGCTGTGGAACCCTGTGTGGCAATACGTCAAAGTCTAAGTCCTGTCGCTATTGTGTGTGTTGCTGCCAGGCTACGTCTCAGCCATTTCAGCAACCCACCCCAAAACAAACTTAGGTGTTCCTGTATTGTCAAGATCACTTTGAAGCAACAAGAATAGCATAAAACACAGCATATAAACCCCACCCGCACCCCAATATCAGGGGTTCCCGCCTTTTGGAAGAAAGGAGTATTGTTTATCAACTGGGGGACATTACTAAAATACCCAGCTTTTTTTATCTTAAAATTCAACAAGGTACTTTCCAACTCCCTCGTCCACAGGCTGGCAGTGGGTCTCAGGGTTTGAGCCTCTCTCCCTCGAGGGCACTGCCCAGTGTGGAAGGAGAGGGGGAGCAGGGGCTGCCGTACAAGGGCAGAGCTGCGCAGTTGTGAGAATCCTCCAAGATGACCACAAATCAAAGCTTGATGACTGTTGTCAGTAGGACCAATTGTGCTGTGAATATTTTCCGCCCACATCTAACCCGTCTGTATGGCGAGCCCTTAATATCTGCGGAGCAGAAGTCGGCTCCCCGTCACCAACTTCCCAGGGTGGGCACGGGTAAGGGGCGTTTTCTTTGGCTCAGCTCACTGCCTGCTGTCGGCACCCTCACCCCAAAGGCAGAGCCTGGCCTCACCCAGCAAAGGCGGCATGAGATTTTTGGCTTCGATGCGTGCAAGCACAGCCGCCATGTACTCCTTGCAGTCCTCCTCCTTGTGGGCGAAGTAGCCGAGCGCTTGTTCCCAAAGACAGGCCTCTTGTTCCCCATACAGCTCACACACCTCCACCACCTTCCGGTACTGCCCGTTCTGCATGTGGTAGTGCATGATCTGCTGGAACCTGGGGGGGGAAGGCAGAGGGGGCAGCCAAGGGCTTGAAACTGGCCAGCCGTTCTCCTCCCCCTCCCCAAGGAAGGAAGGGCTCGCTCCTCTGCACTCACAGTTTGTGCTGCTCGTAGAGGTAGAGGATGCCATCCTTGAAGTTATGCATCTGGCACAAGACCAAGGCCTTATCGAAGACGTCCTGGAACTTCCCGCTCTTCAGCAGGAGGATGGTCTCATTGTGCAGCTTCTCCTTGATCTGGGAGGACCCAAGAGGGGATTCGCGGACGTCGGACTCACTCCAGAGCCTCCCAGGACGACCCACGCGCCCAGGACGTACCTGCGGATCTTGTTCGTGGGCCCAGTTCTGGAGACGGAGCTCCAGCAGGGTGTCGTATACCCCCTGCTTAGAGTCCGGCTGAACCTCGGACATGTGTTCTAAGAAAGTCTTCAGCTCCCTGGGGTTGTTAGCAAAGATGGGGATGAATTCATCGGGATTTGCCTGCATCATGAAACAGTGGGGGGGGGGGGGGGGGGCGGAAGGGGGTGAAAGCCAGAGAGCAAACTTTCTCCTAGACCCCCAAGCAGATCCACCTGCCCCCCAGAACACCAACATTTCCCCACAGGGAGCATCCGTTGGGCACAGTGGGAACCCCAGGACGCCTTGCAATGAAACCAGTGGGGGGAGAATAGAGTTGCTCTACTGGGCAACAGCACAAAGACGACGCTGAGATTTTTGTGCCCTGCCTGTGGCTTCCCACTTGGCCAAGACTACACACCAATTAGCACCCCCGACCCCTGGATCTGGCTTCCTCTTGTTTGAAAGCCCTTCGGCCCCATTCCTCGGGCAAATGGTATTGTGCCCCAAACCCCGCTCCCGCCTGCCCCTTCTCCCTCCGCCAGGCCTCAGCCCATACCCTCCGCTCTGGCAGCAGGCCGGACCCCTCTGGCTCTTTCGTCGGCCGATAGTCTGTGCAGAGGATCTTCAGCAGCTCAGTGGCTTCGTTGGGGGTGTGATGCATGAGGATCTTGCCGTAGCGCTTCATGTTACTCTCAGCCTGCTCGAAGGGCAGCTTGCCGATATAACGCAGGGCCTCCTGGAAGTTCTGCAAGACCCAGGAAGCAGGCCGTGAGGAGAGTTTTGCCTGTGTTTGCCTTTAAGCGGGGGGTGATTCTTCTCCAGACTGAGCCATTTCAGACCAGGCTTACGGTCCCAATTTCCCCTCCTTCCTAGCATCCAACATCCTTGGCTGCCAAACAAGCAGTCCAGAAGCAATCAGGCTGGCCTCACCTTGATATCTTCCAGCTGGATCTTCAGGTACCACTCGTGGTGCTTGTGCTTCTCAGCCAGGTACACAGCATGTGAGTAACAGCCTGCCTGGCGAAGCACCTTGATAGCTGTCTCCACGTCAAAGTGCACCTCGCTCTCGCTGGTCTACAGAAGGCCCAAAGGGAACGGAGTCAACCCTGGAAGCTCCCGACTGAGCCAGCTAAGCCTTCTGCCCAAATGTCTGGACTGCAAAGCAGGAGGAAGGCCTTCCCTGCTCACCCTCTTCAAAGTTAGACCCAGAAAGAACCAATCCCTAAAGAGAAACTCTACTTTAGTCATCCCATCAGTGGAAGGGAGAGCATGACTGTTGTTTCTTCCCTTGCAAAGGCAGGTTTTCTAAAGTTTCCTCATTCCAGGGCTGAAGTGACATCCCCACCGGAGGGAGGATGCATCGTGTGTCACAAGGTTTTCTATATTTGCTCCAAGAAAACTCTAGCCCATCGGGCAACTCAGGCAGAGAACAGAGATTACTATATACCTATAGTATATAGGAAAGGACATCCACACAACCTATACGTAAAGGACATCCGCACAACCAGTCTACTTGAAAGCTGATTAGCATAACCCCGCCCTGCCAGAAGAGACACGGTTAAAAGCCAGGGACTTCCATCCATGGAAGCGGTTCATAGAGAAGGGCCATTTGGTATCTAGGAGGAAAAGCCCTGAGGTGCCTTTGTCCCGTCACCTTGATGAACTCCTCCAGCTTGGAGATGTCCTTCAGCTTGGTATAGCAGTTCAGCAGCAGGGTGGTGTGGTCCGCGTTGGCCAGTGACTGCAAGTGGAGCATCTGCAAGTAGGCGGTCAGGTTGTGTATCCGCTGAGCGTCCAGGAACTTGCGGATGACGTAAGATGGCTCCAGCTTCCCAATCGTGCTAAGAAAAGAGCACAAGTCCCAGTTGCTGGGATTAAAACGATGCAGGTCACAAACAAGAGAGCAGCTACCACCATTGGCGCCACTGCAGAGGAGGCATCAATCGAAGGGTTTCATCAGTCCAAATCCTCTTTCAAAACCACCCTGCTAAAGATACTCCCACCCTGAGTTGCTGCACGCTGTAGATCTCCAAACTCCATATCTGTTTACATCCTAGGCAGTTGTTCCATTTATTTGAGGAGGAGGAAACAATTCTCTCACTAGCCAGGACCCATCCAGCTTCCTTTCTGACCTTTCTCGGGATATTGATGCTCACTGGAAACATCAATTTGCAGTTCCATTTGGACAGATTTGCCATCTTGGGAAGCCCCCTCTTAGCATGACAGCAAGAGAAGCACGCGAGAAGATGCAAATTAGTTGGATGCTAACCCAGCTTTGCGAGCCCAGAGGAGAAGCCTCGTCATCAGTGCCAAGCCCCATGAACGAGGGAGGCCAAATCTGCGCCCTAATTCTTTAATGTTACCTACCGGAGGTACTGCTGAATAGCACCATCATGGTTGCCCTTATTGTACAGGTGATCTCCGTATTGGCGAAAGATCTCAGACAACCCATCGCTGTCCAGGTGGTGACTTTTAGCCAGGTTGATGGCCATTTCAAAAAGGTTCTTCTTGAAGAGCATCTGTTATCAAAGGAAGCGGTGGTTCAAGAAAGGTTCCAGAGGGTCCAGCCAAAGCTGCTCTATCCAGTGGTTTGCAAGAGGCAGTGAGGATATTTAGACTGTCAAGTCCACCCATCTCCTCAGAGCCTGGTATGGATGCTGGTGTGGAAAGAATTCTGCAACGGGCAGGCCTTAAGGCATCTGCCCTCACCCCCACCCGCACCCCAGGACCAGCTCAGGGCATGTGCTGCAGCTCTTTGGCCAAGAGCCCCTCTATCTCTGCCCCAGGGAGCTCCAGAAAAAACAGAGAAGGGCCTCTTGCCTCCAGTTTGGTCTGCGTATCCTTCTCCTGAAGCACATGGAGTTTCCCGTCCCTCGTCAACACGTAGAGGCATCCCCACTCGGCCAGGACATCCACCACATCATCAAACACAGAGCTGTAGGCAATGAACTTGTTGCCCAGGTCATAAATATTCAGGATCTGCTTGTCAGAGTTTTGTGCATCTCCTCCAGTAAACTCAGATCTGGAGCAGAGAGGAGGAACGAGCAAAGTACAAGCTTGCAAGTTACGTTTAAGCTATTCAACCAAAAAGGACCTAAAATAAAGAGACCGTGAACTCATTCGTGTGTCCTCAATAAAGGAAGAGTTCGCAGAAGCTCTAGCTGCAGCCTTAGCCGTAGGACACCAGCCTGCAGGCTTCCAAAGAGTAATGCCAACAAGGGGCTGCACTCTTTGAAAAAGGGAGGGATGCATTTAGCAGAGACAGTGGGCTGTCCTAGACTTCTTTCTAAGCGTAGATACAGGCATCGAATGATTTCATAAACTGATACCTCAAATCTTACTGAAAACTACGTGTGATTCCAAAATCAGTCATGTGCTTTTAGGTACCTAGTGGCAATTATATTCTCCATCAATTATTTACAACTCTCAGAAAATGAGGAGTTCCAACCCAATCTGGAAAGCAAAGCTGAAACTGTTCAGCTACTTATGGGGAAATGAAAGACAAGAATGCTCATTAGAAATACAAATTACTACCACGGTTAGGGATGTTCAGAAACATACCTGTATTTAGAGGTATTTCCTCTAAATGTCCAAAGCACCATCCCAGCAATAAAACAAACTTACTTGGGAGATACTTTCCAATCCTTGGACACAATGACCAGATAGCCTCGATACCAGTGGACAATCAGTTTTTGACCCTCAAAGGCAAAGCAAGGTCCACGCTCATCTGGCTGGTACAGATAGACACATTCATCTCCTGCCACTATAAACTGGAGGTCCTGGGAGGGATCACTGAGCGTGGAGCAGCGCAGTCCACAGCCACGCATGTCCAGTTCTAGCAGTGGACAATCCTTCACCGAGAGTGTGTAACACTGCAAAGCCAAGGAAAAGGGCAGCTGTGAGAACAGAAACCCAATCAGGCGAAGTGTGGGTCAAAACCGAGTTCTACCACATCCTCACTGCCCCACAGACCAACAGCCTACCTGGATTTTCTCAGTGGTAGCCACAAACAGATGAGTGGTTTTGCTTGATTGGCGAAACACAAGCCCAGTAACTGGATGGCCTCCTTCGTGGAGGACTTGAGTTTTGCTATGCCGATCCCTTGTAATGTCCCCCTTGATGAGCACCACACTCCCATCCACGAAGCCTATGAGAAAGAAGGAAACAAGATCCAGAGACCAAAAACATTCTCCACTTCTTCTTCTTCTTCTTCTTCTTCTTCTTCTAAGCTGAACAGACCTTCGGGTGACCTGTTCCATACCACCTAACACCAGAATTAGATCTGGGAACAAACTGGCAACCAAGGTAGCCCACAGTGCTGCATTTCGCACCAGCTGACATTTAGGGATTTTCTCCAGGGGCCCCATGTACAACTTTTAATCGTAACCTACTTCAGGTTTTAAAAATATTTTTGCTGACCGCCTCTCCAAGCATTTCTCTTCCCAGTTCACTTTCCGATTAATGTTTGGAATACACAATAGCAACTCTAGTTACCAATAGCCATGAAGTTGAGATTTTCATGGACGGTGAGACAAGATACCAGCGTGAGTTTATTGCCTGGTATTGCAGGGAAAATCCTGGTGCACTGAGGTGTCCCACCATCACGTTTCTCTAAATTCCAGACTTTGACCTACAAATAATCACAAAGAGATTGTTAGGGAAACTGTCTTGCAACCAATATAGGCATGTTTGGACTGGTAAGTTTTGCAAGAGGTTTTTTGGCTTGCATATTTTGCCTTTATAATACCCCCTTTTAACTGTATCCTTGTTATTTAGATTGACTAGTCTTATTACTCTGTCTGGAAGCAAGGTAACAGGCCTTGCTTATGCAGACGTTAGGACAAAGCGCCCAGAGCAGGGGTTCCCAACCTGGGGTGCGAGACAATATTCCAGGGCAGGCGAGAAAAGTCCAGGTAAATAATAGAATATTGGCTATATGTTGGCATTTTTATTTATTTTTTATTTCAGGGGGTGCGAGGTTCGAGTGAAATTTCTTTAGGGGGTGCGGGGCGAAAAAAAAGGTTGGGAACCACTGGCCTAGAGGATTTGAGAGGCGGAAGAGGTGAACAGGTTGGTGTGGAAGTCAATGGAGAAGCCGCTCAGGAGGGAAATCTCTTGACCAGCGCAGAGACCGTACAGGCAACCAGCGGCAGAAAAGCAGGTTTCAAGCCCCCGGCAGGCAAAGCGGGCCCGCTCCGCTCCCGCAGCTCACCAGGGGGTTGAGCCCGGCCTCCTCCTCGCCCACCGACACCAGGATGCTGTGCTGCTTCAGCTGGAAGAGGTGCGTCACCCGCAGCTTGTAGGCCTGGAAGCTGCTCAGCTCCAGCGAGCGCGGCAGGAACCAGATGTGCCCTTCCCAATGTGGGCTGCGGTTAAGGGCCGTCCACCGAAGACCGCCCGCCGCCGCCCGCCCCCCCGGACGCCCGCCCCGCCGGCCCCAGCCTCGGAAGGATATCCCCGAAGACCAGGCTGCCCCTGCCCGAGTCGCAGACCACGATGCCCGGGGGGAGCAGCACCGGGGTCCCGTCGGAGTCCGTCAGCGGCTCCCGGTCGAAGAAAGCGAAGCGCCGCCACTGCAGGTAGGCCGCCATCTTGGCGGAGCGGGAGGGGCTCGCGGCGGGCGGGTGACGGAGAGCCACTTCCGCAGGCCCGCCGCCCCGCCGCGGGGGCTCTTGGGGACTGGAGTTCGGTGGGGCCACGCCCCCGGATGCTCCTCCGGCGGGGGCGGGCGCCGGAGAAGCGCGACGCCGGGGACGTGGACCAATGGCGTTGTGCGGCGGGTGGCCGCTCCAATGAGCGCCCGCCGCGTCTGGCTGGAGGCGCGTCGGTGCCGCCGCGGAAGGAGCAGTTCGGCCGAGGGAGGCACGCCGTGCCGGCTGCGGACATTGCACGGGACGCCGCTCGCTCGCTCCGCCACCAGCCGAAGAAGCCGAGCCGCCTTGCTTCGTCCGGATGGCTCCCGCGGCCCGGAGGCCCCGCCTGCCGCTCCTCGGCCGCCTGGTGCTGGCGGCGCTGGCTTGCCTGCCCGCGCTCTCCGGTGAGCGTCTCCGCTGAAGAAGCGGCCCCAACCGTCGCGGGCCCGGCCCTGCCCTGGCGAGCCAGGCGCGGGAGCCTTTCGGCCGGGCTTGCGGCCTGCGGGGCAGGGGAGGGGGCGGGGGCCCGGGCGGAGAGCTGGGCGCCCCCGGGAGTGGGGGGGCGTGCGGGGGCGGCGCCCTCGGCGGAAGAACCGGAGCCAGCGAGGCTTTTGTGCTGCAGACTCCCTGGCTGTGATGTCGGTGGACCTGGGGAGCGAGTCCCTGAAGGTGGCGCTGGTCAAGCCCGGGGTGCCGATGGAGATCGTCCTGAACAAGTGAGCCCGGGAGCCCCCTCCCCCCCCCCCCCCCCCCCCCCCGGGCCTCAGCTGGAAGCTCCCCGCTTGGTTGGGGAGACTCACCGGCCGGCCTGTCTGCCTTGCTCGCTCTAGGGAGTCGCGCAGGAAAACCCCCGTGGCTGTGGCGCTGAAGGAGACCGAGCGGCTCTTCGGGGACAGCGCAGCGGGAATGGTGAGCCCTGCCAGCCCCCTGGATCCTCTGCTCTCGGGCGGCACTCGGGCTCTTCCTGCCCTGCCCGGCCCGGCCGTTCTTCTTTTCCCCCTGCTCCCGTCACTAAGCAGCTCACAGGCTCTCCTGGCCTTTGGGGTCCCCACTGCAAAATGCAGGGCCAGGTTTGCCACTTGGAAGTGGCTCCACCTGAGCCTTATTGGGAGGAGAAAGCACTGCCGCCACTGAGCATTGGGTGTTGTGGCCCTTTCATTTTACAGGCTATGAAAACTCCAAAGCTCACATTCCGCTATTTCCAAGACCTTCTGGGCAAACATTTTGACAACCCCCAAGTGGCTCAGTACCAGTCGTGGTTCCCAGAGCATCGGCTGGAGAAAGATGCAAGGAGGGAGACGGTCATCTTTAGACTCTCAGAGTGGGTATCTCTCCCTGCTCGGACACAACGACCAAGTTGAGCCAGAGAGTTTTGTACCTGCGGGAAATAAGTCCTGCGTTTTGTTCATTTTTTTCCCCTTCTGGGCATTAAGCGCCTGTTGGAATAACTGTGGTGGGAGGTAGGCACTTGCCTGTCATCGTTGTTCAAGGAATGGGATGTGAACCAGTTGCAGTTGTACGGATAAAGTCTTGCTGCGAAACGTATTTCTACGAGCATCTTTAACGACTCGATCGTTTTTATTCTTTACAGCAAGTTGCAATATTCTCCAGAAGAGATGCTGGGTATGGTCCTGAATTATTCTCGGGCACTGGCTGAGGACTTTGCAGGTTGGAATTGCTTTTGTGTGTACATGGAGGCATGAGAATTTACTTTTGGGGATGGATGTGAGTGAAAGGCTGGGGAAGTGATTCTCCGGGTAGTGTTATTTTTTTTTTCTGTTAGTTCCATCTAGAAGTACAGAGCAATGAGATTAGGATACAATACTAGATTGCTTACTGGGCTTTTTCCCTGAAACGTTAGGAAGAGGAAACAAGTATTTTCAGGGTCAATTGCATCCCTTTGCAATGTTCAATCTTTTGGAAAGGGGGTGGGGGTTCCTTCTCTTCTGGAAGACCAAGTGTCTTTGCAATCAATTTTAGTGAGTTTGCAATCAACTTTAACATTACTTTAACTTTATTGCAAGCTTTTAACAGCAACTTACCAAAAGTGCTGCAAGCATTGCGCAGTTTTAGATCTTTATTTTATTGCTGATAATGTTTGAGTTGTTTTTAGCAATAATGTTGTGTTAGCTGGCTAGTATATTGCTGAAATGAGACAAGCGTTGTAAATAGATCCATTTTCAAATTGGCCTGCAAGCGAAGTAAAGGACAATAAGTTAAAAGGTATGTGAACTGCGTTTAACTAGCTGCTTTCGCTATTCCTTCAGAGCAACCAGTCAGAGATGCAGTAATCACCATCCCTGCATACTTCAACCAAGCAGAGAGGAGAGCCGTCCTGCATGCAGCCAAAATGGCCGATCTTAAGGTTCTGCAGCTCATCAATGATAACACCGCTGTGGCGTTGAACTATGGCGTCTTCCGGAGGAAAGACATCAATGCCACAGCTCAGGTGGGTTGGGCCAGGGAGGTTGGTGGGGCAAACTGGATGGTGCACTATTCAGGGACAGCGGTCTCTTTCCCAGTTTCAAGATGAAGCTTTTGTGGATTTATTGATTATGTGCCATCAGGACTGACTCTTAGCAACCACAGAAGTCGACTCTTTTCAGGGAGGTCTGTTCCCAACCTGGTTCAGGAATAGGCGCATCCCTTTTCTAGAGGAACCTTCTGAATGACTCTTCCAGGGCCTTTGAAGTGCCACATTTTTCTCTTTTCAGAACATCATGTTCTACGATATGGGGGCAGGAAGTACCACCTGCACCATTGTAACCTACCAAACTATGAAATCCAAGGACTCGGGGGTCCAACCTCAGCTGCAGATCAGGGGTGTTGGGTAAGAATTCCTGTTTGAAGCCTGATCTCTCATCTTCTGGCAAGGCAGAAGGAAAGAGATGTGCAAAGAAGTCAGACGTTTGAGGGAAGGCCAAGCCTTAGGGGTGGGGGGAATGGAGTCCGAGGAGAGGACGAAGCTCCCACCAACGTCCTTCTCCCTTGGCTGTTTTCGCTCAGCTTCGATCGGACGCTGGGAGGCCTGCAGATGGAGCTGCGCCTGCGTGACCACCTGGCCAAACTCTTCAATGAGCAGCATCCGGGCAAGGATGTCCGGCAGAACCTCCGTGCCATGGCCAAGCTGCTGAAGGAAGCCAACCGGGTGAAAACAGTGTTGAGTGCCAATGTGGACCACATGGCTCAGGCAGGTGGCGCCCAGAGCTCTTGACTGCAGCCAGGCGCAAGGGGCCTAGGGTTGGCAGCTCGGTGAAGCGGGTGGCTTGGAGAAGAAGGGGAGCCTCCCACGCCGGTTCTCAGGTTCTCTTCTTTCCAGATTGAGGGTCTGTTGGATGACATCGATTTTAAGGCCAAGGTTTCCCGACAAGAGTTGGAGAATCTGTGTTCTGACTTGTTCGAGCGGGTGGCAGGCCCCGTCTGGCAGGCCCTCAGTAGCGCTGAGATGAGCCTGGTAGGTACAGGAGGGATGGGATGCAACCTTTGGGGGTCACAGGGCTCCACCAGTTATTACCGATGAAAGGGGCCGGATTGCACAGCAGCTGCTCCTTCTGCTTGGAAAACATCACTTTGTTAACCGGGATACGTTCTTGTTTCTGACTGAACGCCGCCCTCAGTTAGAACTACACCCAGGATTTGTCCATGTGATGGCAAGGCTCGGCCTGCCTCCTAAAACCGGCTCTGTGCCTTTTTCTTCCCCTCTCAGGATGAGGTTGACCAAGTGATCCTCGTTGGAGGGGCTACCCGAGTGCCGAAAGTGCAGGAATTTCTGTTACAAGTGGTTGGCAAGTAAGGCGGCTTCCTTGGCCTCCTCCCCACTGCCACCTTGGGTGGCTGAGCATGGAGCCCGTCGCACCTCATCCAAGGCATCCCTCCTGGGTCGCCCCACTCCTGGCTGGCCTGAGAACCCGGGACTTGCAGGCATGGAGACTGAGGCCAGCTCTTTCCTGGGGACACTCCACCCCAGGCATTATCTCCTGTGAAATGGGGTGTAGCTAACAATGGGGTGGGGAGGGGGGGCTGACCTTCACTTGACTGGCAGAGCAGAGGGGCACAGCATCTCCATCTCCTCCAGGGAAGAGCTGGGGAAGAACATCAATGCTGATGAGGCTGCTGCGATGGGTGCCGTCTACCAGGCAGCTGCTCTGAGCAAAGCCTTCAAGGTGAAGCCCTTCGTTGTCCGTGACGCAGCCATGTACCCGATCCAGGTAAGGGCAGGTAGAGGTGGCCATCGGGCGGCCATCGGGGAATTAACTGGGCCACTTTCTAGAGTGGCAAAGAGAGCAAGCAGGCCGCCTTCCCCGCCCCCCCCCTTCCTTCCCACAGGTCGAGTTCACTCGGGAAGTCGAAGAGGGGGACGAGTCCAGGAGTCTGAAGCACAACCGGCGCATCCTCTTCCAGCGCATGGCACCGTATCCTCAGCGCAAGGTGATCACCTTCAACCGCTACACAGACGACTTCGAATTCCAGGTCAACTATGCCGACATGAGCTTCCTGAGCGAAAGTGACCTACGGTGAGGGCAGTTCTAGGCCGACTTGGGGGTGGGGGAGGGGGGCAGCAGCTTTTGCCTGCGTAGCTCCCGGGGGAGAAGAATGCCCAAGACGTGGGTGGAAACCCCGCCCTCCACCTGGCCCGACGTAGTGTGTCCCCTCCGCTCCTTTTGGGACCTGCAGGCAGTCGAGGGAAAAGATCCATGCCTGGCTTGTGTAGGGGTTGGGCATCTCACCGGCAGAGCTGGAAGCGGGCTGCAGAATGAGGAGGGGCCTCACTGCCCCCCCCCCCGTGTCCCTCTTGCCTCAGAGCCTTTGGGTCCCTGAACCTCACAAAGGTGAAGCTGCGCGGTGTGGGGGAGAGCTTCAAGAAGCACCCGGAGTACGAATCCAAAGGCATTAAGGCTCATTTCCACATGGACGAGAGTGGCGTGCTGAGCCTCGACCGGGTAAGTCACGGGGGCCTTTGACCTTAGGTCGCGTCACATAAGCGACGCTGGTTACCCTTTTTCTATTGTGGTCTGCTTGGTGAAAGCTTTCCCGGTGGTTTCCATGTGTTTATTTCTTTCAAAATGACAGGAAACTTTCCTGTCACATTCAGCCGTCATGATTGGGGAGGGGTTGAAAGGCCAAGGGCCACAGGTTGCCCGTACCTGGAGCCTCCAGCTCCAGCCCACACTGCAGGTGTGTTTTTCCTGCCCCCTTCCAGGTGGAGTCTGTATTTGAGACTGTGGTAGAGGAGAAGCCAGAGGAGGAATCCACACTCAGCAGTAAGACCTTCGGCTTGGCGGGTGGTTGGGACAGGGGTCAGCAGGAGCTCCGGCCAAGACCCTCGGCCTTGTCCGAAGCGCTTCTGAGGCCTGTTTCTCCTCCTGGGCAGAGCTTGGAAACACAATCTCCAGCCTGTTTGGAGGAGGCAGCCCTGGGCCAGAAGCCCCTGAGAACGTGAAGGAGGCTGTTCCCGTGAGTAAGGGCTGGAGCCTGACGCGGGCTGGGCTGCAGTTACTACCCACAAGGCGGGGTGGGGGAGGATTCAGGGCCCCCTGTGCATGGGCCTTTCGGGAAGCTGGTTTGGCCATGGGGTTTACGTGGGCTTGGGCTGGCTCTCCACACGGCTTGGCTGAGCTGCCTGGCTTTGCAGAAGCGTCAGGGCCCCTTGTGGTTTTCCACCCCAGGAGGAGGAAGAGGCTCAAGTGGAGTTTGGGAGAGACAACCAGAAGGACCAGGCCAAGCCTGCGAGTGAGGAGGGTGAGAAGCAGCCACCCAGCTCCCAGGAGAAGCCTGCCGGAGAGGCTCCTGCCCCTGAGGGCCAGCAGGAGGAGGCTGGAGAAAAGCCGGTGTCCAAGGTGAGGCCTCCCTTCTTTTCTGGCAGGGGTGGGTGGGAGGGAGACTTTCATGGAGCGAACGAACCTCATGTCCAAGCGGAGCGGAGCCACTGGCGTCTCCCCGACCGGGGCCACATTTCATCAGTGGGCTTGTCCGAATCCTCATCTCCTCTTGAGGCCTGATATTGATCCACATTGGCTCTCAGACCGCAGGCGCTTCCATGGCCCGACTGGCCCCACAAGGGGGCACCTGCCCCCGCCCCCATAAGCGACACCCGCTGTGTGACCCAGCGAATGCAGGGCTCACGGAAGCGAAGTGTTCTGGGGACTTAGTCCTAGAGGCAGAGTAGAACCCAAAGAAAAAAAGGAAAAGGGAGCAACTGGAAACGTCGTCGTTCCAATCTAGGAAGCCCCAGATCAAGCAGAGGCCGGAAAGGGGGAGGGCCCCGCTGTGAAAAGCCCCGAGGTGGCAGCCGTGCCGGTGGAGGAGGAGAGGAAGGCCAAGAAGCAGCGGCTGGTGGAGGAGATCGCAGTGGAGCTGGACATGCACGACGTGCTGGACCTGTTGCCGGAGGAGTTGCAAAGCTCCAGCCAGAAGTAGGTGGGGGGGGGGCTCAGCCCCTCCTCCTCCTCCTCGCCTTTGGGGGGATGGGCAGCCTGGGCCTTTGCCCTTCTCACCTCGCCCAACCTCAGGTTGCAGGAGCTGACCGAAAGGGACCTGGAGAAGCAGGAGAGGGAGAAGTCAGCCAACAGCCTGGAGGCCTTCATTTTTGAGACCCAGGTACGAGCGTAGGATCTATTTGAAGAGCCCGGCGGATCTCCTCGGACGCTGTCAAGAAGCCGCGGTTCCTTGGCCAGCCAGGAGGAAACGGGGGCAGCTGCCTGAGGGACACCTTCCCCCAGGTGCCCTTCTTCAGAAAAGCGGGTCCTTCTCGTGCTCTGCAGGACAAGCTCTATCAGGAGGAGTACCAGTTTGTGGCAACTGAAGAAGAAAGGGAGGAAATAGCCAGGAAACTGAGCGAAGCTTCCAGCTGGATGGAAGACGAGGGCTATACAGCCCCAACAAAGGTGAGACGTCGCCAATGCAAAGACGAGGAAGAACCCGCTGGTGGCTCTGCGAGGCTGGACCAGGAAGATGCAGGCAATATGTGGGCCTCCAGACCCTTCTGGCCTCCAGTTCCCAACTTCCCCCGTTACTGGCCATGCTGGTGGGGCCAGTTGAAAAGGGGAGTTCACGCAGTCCCTTCAAAGGGTAGCTGGGCGGGTGGGGCTGCTTAGGATGCCCTTTCCTCGTCAGGGGAGCTCGCAGGAAGAGACTGCGCTGCCTCAGCCCAGGGTGGGTCGGGCAGACCAGCGCCGTGGCCCGTGGCCCGTTGTGTGCTGGCACCCCCTCCATGACAGTTGCCACAAAAAGCCTCGTCCATGAGGCCACTATTATTGGCACATATCTGACCAGCTCTCCTGGCATTGGTGTTGCTGAGACCTGGTCCATTGATCGTGGTCTATGAGCTGCCTCTGGCTTGCGTGGGCGGCTCCTGCCATATCAGAATCCCCCCAGGGATGGCTTTGTGCCGGGCTCCATTTCCTCTCTGTTGCGATTCCCAGGAGCTGAAGGAGAAGCTTTCTGAGCTGAGGAGGTTGTGCCGGAGCCTCTTCTTCCGCGTGGAGGAGAGGAGGAAGTGGCCAGACCGCCTGGCTGCCCTGGAGAGCCTGCTGAATCACTCCAGCATTTTCCTCAGGTAGGAAGGAGGCAAGCCAGGGCCCTTCCCCCCACCCCCCACTTGGGGGAAGCTTCCGCTTCTGCAGCTGGGGCTGCGCATGTCCAGAGTGCTGATGCAGCCCTGCAGCTTTTTCCCCCTTCCGTAGCCTTTCAGGGATTGTGAATTGATTCTGTGAGCAGAAACTAGAAAAGGGATTTCTGGGAAAGGCTTCAAATTGTGGGGCCTCCGACTGCTGACTTAAATCAAACTGCAGTTTTATTAGCAAAAATAGATGGTGAGCTCTTAAGTCCAGCCTGCTGGCTTGAAAGAAGCACTTCCCAGCAGCACCAGCTGCCCTCTCCCTGGTACAGTTGAGGAGGAGGACTGCCACCTGTGCCAGAGGCACCTGCGCCTTTGCTTCAGGCAGGTTGAGCCCCTTCCCTGCTCCTTTCAGGGGGGCCCGAATGATCCCGGAGCCTGATCAGATATTCACCGAGATCGAGCTGAGCACGTTGGAGAAAGCTATCAATGAGACGGAGGTAAGTGCAGCCACGGGAGGCACCCGCAACATCGGGGATTCCAGCCCCAGGGAAAGGGGGCGCCTTTGGAGGGCCCCCCAAAAAGGAGAGTGGCACAACAGCTGCCTGTTTCGAGAGCCGCACTTAATCCCGAAAAGCCCAGGTGGCTTCTGCTCCACGACCCGTTGGTGCTCTTCCTGTCTCCGAGTTCCCTCTTTGGGGCAGGAGGCCAGTTCCCCAAGGTCACCTGGCTCCACACGGCATAGCCAGGATTTGTGCCCAGTCAGATTCCTCAGGTGGCCCTGTTGAATTCTACTGCCACCGGCCTTTAACCTTACATGAAATGGTAAAAAGCGGCTATAATATCCCTCGGGAGGATCTGCAGTGGTGGCATTCCCAATGTGAAGACGGCCAGGAGCCGAATGCTGGTTGCCTTTTCCCAGGTGTGGAAGAACGAGACGCTGGCTGAGCAGAACAAGCTGCCCCCCACCGCCAAGCCCATTCTGCTTTCCAAAGACATTGAGGTGAAGATCGCAGGCTTGGACCGGGAGGTGCAGTACCTTCTCAATAAGGCCAAGTTCACCAAGCCCAAGAAGAGGGAGAATGGCAAGAGCCCCCCTCCCAAGCAGGAGACTCCGGAAGGTGAGCAGGAGTCCTGGACTGGAGCCAGAGCAGCCCTCGGGAGCCCTTCGGGTGCCTTTACTAGACTGCCCGCTGGGTGAGGGGAGCGAGGGAGGAGGGCCGCCTTCGCTGCGGAAAGGCTTCTGCTCTCCACAACTGTGGTTTTCTCTGCCAAGAGCAGATCGACCGGAAGATGCCAGCCCAGCCAAGGAGCCCCCCGTGGAGGAGGAAACGCCACTGGGCAATGAATTGGACCCAGACGGAGGTAAGGAAACCCAGATGGAGGAGGAGGAGGGAGCCTTTCCTTGGGTCAGACTGGAGTCCAGGCACCAGATGTCCACATTCACCCAGAGCCACAAGCGCGACAGCACAGCCGTGGCGCTTACCTGTAGTCCTCCCTCACTGACCTTGTTACCAATGTCCGTGAAGGTCTGTCCATCGCACCCCCCCAGGGCCACATGATCACAGTTTGCTGCCTCTCTTGATGGCTTCCCCCAACCTAAATCCGTGAGGGAGCCCTCAGGGAAGATCCCACGTTGCTCTGGTCAGTTTCCCCAGCCTCCTGGGGCTTGCACTGACCCACAGCCTCTTCTCACCCATGCTAGCGCTGGGCCCTACTTCCCACGACCTCTCTGTCCTCGTCCTTCCTGTCGCTCCACCCCCCTGCAGCCCTCCCAGGCTTCTCACCCTGCCACTTCCCAGTTAACGACCCATTTACCTTGCAGTTAGGACAATAATTGGTCATTGCAGCCACCTTGCTCAGTATCAGCAGTCCCCATCCCAAAGGCCATGGTAACCAGAAGAGTACCTCTATCATTTCCAGCACGGTTAACATGCCATGCAGATGATGGGAAAATGCTGGTTGAATGAATGTTGTGCAAAGCTGCTTAAGTGGGCTGGAACTGGCAGGAGCTGGGCACAATCTGGGCACTCTGCATCCCAAGGAGCCTCTTGATTGGCCAGAGATCACGTGGGGGTGGGGACTCTCGTCCTGCGACAGCAAAAGGCCAGCGGGAGGTTTTTGAGAATGTTTCCTGAGATGCTTGCATCTGAACATTTAACATTTGGTTGTTTTTGTCTTTAACGTAGGCCCACAAACAGATAAGACTGCAGAAGCAAAAGAGACCAGAAAAAATGATGAATTATAACACTTCCTCAAGTCCCTGTGTGCATCATCAACATCTATTTATTTACAGTTAATTTTACTGTTTTTACGATGGACATGGTTAGTGGAACATGGCACAAACTGATGACAAAATAGAGGTTGTATTTTTTTCCCCCTTTTTCTTTGGGGATTTTGTTCTTGCTCATTTGGAAATTTTGTGCTGTATCAACCCCTTTCTTTAAAGATGACTTTCAGCTCTTGGGAAATGTTTGCAAGGTCTGACCCCAGCTTTTTCCTGGGACCAGCATTTTTGAGCAATGGATTAAATCTACCTGGATTTCTCTAGGACACAAGTGCAGCATACCTGCTCTGGGCTCTGCTTTTGATGCAGAAAGCAGGCCCTGCGGCACCTCTCCTTGTCTGGAAAACCTGCTCATCCTACTCTCCGCCGGTGGCCGCTGCTATTGCTGTCTTTGTTCTGCAGCTCCATGTCACAAAGTCAGGTGTAACATAAATGGGTAGGCAATAATGGTCTGAAAGAAGCCTTCATGTTCCCTGTTGTATCCGAGGAAGTAATACAAAACAGAACAGCCCAGGCTGGCGCTGACACCAAGGGAGAGAACCAGTATCATCTTCTTTGCTTTCTGTGCCCAGTTAATGCTGCGGCCGCCGCGTTTTGCCTCATTCTGTTCGTTTCAAGGGGCCTCCCCACAACTCCACTGCAGTTAGGCAAGCGAAGGGTGATCTCCGGGGGTGGCTGGGCATCCTTCGCTCCTTGAGTTCTGGTAACCACTTTAACAATTCTGGGCGTGATTCTTCACGGGGCCGTTTTTATTTGGCTCCCATGAGAGGGGACTGGGAAGCGGCGGGCTCTTTCCCTTGAGGCGATCCACCCACCCGGCTGCTGCGCTGGGAGCTACCCAGGGGCGGTGTGCAGCTTCCCCGCAGTATGAAATAGGTATGGGAGGCCCACTGGGGCGCAGAGGGGGCGCTCCTAAGGCGCGAAGGAGCTCGGCAGGTTTTGTCTGGGAAGCGTCTCCCAAGGCTGTAGATTCGGGGTCTTCGCCGCCGCCCCCCCAGTAAAGCGCGCCGCTTGCCGTCGAGGCCCCCAACCCCCGCGGGCCTGCCTCCGCCCCTCCCCCGTAGCCGCCACAGGCCGCCTTGGAACCCGGCTCCCTCTCGGACTCGGAGCCCGGGAGGCTAGAGGAGGCGCTTCGGGGCCCGAATCGGCGACTGGCCGCTGTTGCGCATGCGTGAAATGGAGCCCTTTCTCGTAACTCAGGAAGCCCCGTTGGGAGGGAGTGGCGTCCACCCTGGCCAATGGGCGGTGGGATGGCGCTCAGGAGGGGCGTCTCCCGCCAGGCGAGGGAGTGCGACCTTCTCCTGGCGGGGCGACGTGGGGCCGGGACCTCGTCGGGCCGGCCGGGGGCAGCCGCGGCTCTTCTCCGCCTTCGCAGGGCCCTTTTCTGGCCGAAGCGGACCCGGCACCCGAGCTCCGGGCCGGGCTCGCCGGAGGCTCTGGGCGGATCGGGCGAGGCTCCCGGTGCCAGAAGGGCCGGGGCTCCTGCGCGGCCAGAGGGCGGCCGCCTCCCGGGGGTCGCGCGATCAACGCTCAGGCGGCTTTTGGCAAGAGGCTCCTGGCTGTGTCTGTTGCAACGGCCCAACCAGGATCAAATACGTCGGACAAGCAAAGCCAACGGGGAAGCCAGATTCGTTTAACAGCCGAGTCTCTCATTTAGCAGCGGCAGTGATTCACTTAACGACCGTGGCGAGAAAGGTCATGAAACGGGGCAAAACTCACTCAACAAGTGTCTCATTTAGCAACATAAATTTTGGGCTCAAATGTGGCGGTAAATAAAGGGCTGCCTGTCAAAGGTAGAGAGAGAAATTGGAGGCTCAAGGAATCTGGCGCAGTTCCTTTCCTGAAATTCTTGTGCTGCACCTGACCCAGAGCTTGCAGGGTGGATACACTGAGACAGGAAGAGCTCAAGGAAGGGGCCAGAACTGGAATAAAGGGAAATGTTGATCACAGTCGGTCGTCCCCAACCTTTCATGGTGAGCCCAAGGGAGGAGGGGGAAACTGCTCTCTAAAGAGCCTCTTCCGGGTGATGGGGAAGGTTCCGGTCTAGAAAGCCGAGAATGGAGTCCCAGCCTGGCCTTAGGCAGGAAAGCCGGCTGGGCGACTTTGGGCTCCTCCCTCTCCCTCAGCCCAGCCCGCCTCAAGGCCTTGTTGTCATCTTTGCTTTTGTTGGGCAACTTCTGTAGCCCTGTAATCTCTCTCCCTCTCCCGACATCAAAAGCTGCGTATTAATAAGGATTAAGTATCCAGCAAATATTAGGTGGGAAATAATCTAACTGGGGTGAGAGCAGAAAATGTGTGATATTTTGCAGGGGTAACTCTGAAGAAGAGCTAGCTTGTCTAAGCAGCCTCTCCCAGGGGTTCATTAGCAAGAACCCAGGTATAAGAAGGCAACAGAGAGAGGGGGGGGGTTAGTTCTTCCAAGGCTTCCGAGTATCAGTGGAAAGGCTGATAGACAAAGTTTGTCTTGAGGGTTAATGTTTGGATCTCCTCCTTCCAGGCAAAAGGAGGCTTTGAGCCAAGGTGGTGGCGTCAGGAGAAAACGGGGCAGGTGGTCCTCCTCTGAAAGAGAGTCCCTTCCCCACGCTAAGAGCAGTTCTCCTGGCTGACTCTTCGTTCAGTCCTTTCCTTCTGGACAGCATTCCAGGGCCTCTCCGTGTCCTTTAAGGACCTTTGCCCTTTGGACCTGCTTACTGCTGGAGTGTGTTGAAACCAAATATTGAGGCTGCTGCTGGAAGGGCCCCGTCTTTAGGCTGCAAGGAGAGCCTTCTGCACAGGGGTAGCCGGAGGAGAACGCTATAAATGCTTCTCGTCAGAGGCCAGGCGGACTTTATTTGCAAATGCCCACGCTTTAAACTGAAGTGTGATTCTCACTTCCTCCACATCAGTGGCTCCTCTGTGGCACACCTGCTACTTTGAGCAGGTAAAGGTCCTGGTATTTTGTTCTTCTGCCCATAAGATGATGCATCTCGAAGGTGTAACAGAAAATCATTGTACTCCGGTTCTTACCTAGAAATGGGGAGGGGCTCTTGGTTTTTAATCTGCCTGCTGTACCCAGATGGTCTTGTGCCAAGTAGGTAAATATTTTTATGCTGAACTTGCCTTCTCTGATGGGCAGCATTTGACCCGTGTTCTGTGTGTCTCTCAGCTTGCAGAAGAACATCTTTGAGCTCAGTGTGGCCTGCTGGGATCCAGGTGCTGTTCTGAAGGAAGGCAGGCGAGAGGGCCAGTCCTGACGCAGGAGGTTGCTTGTTCCAGGAAGACCTTGATCCGCTCTGTTTGATCTTGCACTATTTGAGTTCAGAGGTCAGAACGAGGGAGTGAAAAAAAAGCCTCGCTAATCTTTACATTCTGGACACAAACTCTGTTTATTACAAGTTGGCTCTGCAGGGGTTCCGTTGTCGATGGGTGCATTTATACTGAACTCTGTGTCCAGCCTGGCCCTCAAGTTAATCATTCTCCAGAAAGCAGCCATGAGCACAGTTGAGAACAAGCCAGAACTTCGACAAAGCCTCTGCCCGGCAGAGACGCAGACAAACAATCCGGCAGCTGCTGGCTCCCTCTTTTGAACCCTTAGCTGCCACCCTTCCTCTCCCCTTGGTCAGCCACTCTGCTGTGCCTGCAGTTTGGACTCTTAAAAGCGGAACAGCCTACTCCTTCTCTCCACTCTTTTTCTTAACGCTTGGAAGCACAAACCCACCCAACAATGGCGGGAAAGAATTATGGCTATCACCGGTTTGTCATATTCACTGCTATGTATCTTGGGTACACCTTGTACTATTTCAACCGAAAAACTTTCTCCTTCGTGATGCCTTCAATCATGGAAGAGGTACGGTTGGACAAAGATGATTTGGGTGAGTTTGCCTCCCTCCCTTCCACTTATTTGGTCATGGGGTCCTTGGAGAGGGGATACTGGGGTACGGAACCCTTCTGAAGCTCTCAGAGGCCTCATGCTAAGAGACTTAGGGGGAATTTGAGAACCAGCTTCATGCTTGGGACAGGTGTTCCTTTGCCATGGAAACCTGCTGCTGTTTCTCAGATGTTGTAGTTCTGCAGCCATTGTTTTAAGAGGCTACTATATTGAATAGCTTTTATTTGGAGAGAAAAGAAATTCTATCGCCTGGTTTGAGCTCGGTCTTTAACTGGAAGGGGCATAATGATTCTGGCTGCTATAATGACGCAGGAAGAGCAAACTGTCTCTGTATTCATCATGGCCACTCAGGGGCCACAGGGAGCCCATAGCCAGCTGTCCTCTGTGGGCAAAGCACCACTTCTTGTCTGAAATGGCTGTCCTCCATGGCTTTTCTTCTCTCTGCCCTCCTTGTAGTCTGGACCCTGCCTTGCTCTTGGTTGGTTCCAGTTAACGCGGCCTGCCTGAGCCCCTTTCAGGCCAGGCCCTGTTGGTCATGCTGTTGAGGTTTTCCTGGGGCTCTCATCCAATTCAGGTCTCATCGCCAGCAGCCAATCTGCCGCTTACGCCATTAGCAAGTTTGTTAGTGGGGTCCTCTCAGACCAACTGAGTGCCCGCTGGCTCTTCTCTTCCGGCCTCCTCCTGGTGGGATTAGTCAACGTGCTGTTTTCTTGGAGTTCTACCGTTGCCCTGTTTGCAGGACTGTGGTTCTTCAACGGGCTGGCCCAAGGCCTGGGCTGGCCCCCCTGTGGCAAAGTGCTGCGCAAGGTAAGCGAAGCAGCCAATTTTCCCCCCACAGAGGCAGCAGGTCCCAGGGAAGCCACCAGGACATGGCCCCCACCTGCGTAGCCCCTGGCTCTGGATCTCTTCATGCAGAGCCGCAAGCTGAGAACGCTTGGCTGATTTTCTGTGTTAGTCCTGGCAGCTTGCAGCTCTTTATCAGAACCAAGAACTGCCCTTGCAGCTGAGGGGAGGCAGAGGCCACACCTGGGCTCTCTGCTCGTCAGAGATGTCGTTTTTCTAGGAGGGGCTCGGATTGGCAAGGGCAACGGGAGCTATAAATTGCAAGCCCTATCCTGTTGCTCTCGGGTATTTCTGGCATACTAGTCACCTCCTTTGGCCCTGAGCCAAGTGGCCTTTGGGGGCTGGGAGCAGTCTCAGCTGGCTGCCTTAAAAGACGGTAGGCCAAAGGCCAGTCTGATCCAGAACCTCCTTATCCAAGTACTTCTGGGAAACTCTTAATCCAGTGGCGGCTGCCTCCTCCTGTTCAAGTCCCCTCACAGCTCGGCACTCAGAGCGGAAGACTAACTCATAACTTGAGCTCACCGATAACCCAGCAGGGAGCTTTCTGGGGCACCTGCTGCACTGCTTGACTTCATTTGTGTACATGAACTTGGAATGCACAGGTCCCTGTGTCTGTTGCCACTCAGAGGGTTTTTTGTTAAATGCTCTTGTCAGCCGCTTTGAGGAAATTGTGCTAAGCAATTGATGCACTCCATTTTGCCTTTCTCAGGACTGTTTTGGGGAGCAGGGAAGTTTGTCCAGAAAACGTCTGCTGCTCCTTTTTGGCCCTCACCACCCTGTGGTGGTGCTGGAAGTCTAAGCTCAATGTGAGGACCTGGCCTTGGCCTAGGCACCCACCCTCTCTTTCTCTCTCCCTCCCTCCCTCCCTCCCTTCTCTACAGTGGTTTGAACCTTCCCAGTTTGGGACTTGGTGGGCCATCCTCTCCACCAGCATGAATCTGGCCGGAGGAATTGGGCCCATTGTGGCAGCGTTGATGGCCCTGAGTTACGCCTGGCGCACCATCCTGGCCCTCTCTGGCTCACTGTGTGTGGTTGCGTCCTTGGTGTGCCTGCTCCTGATTAAGAATGAGCCTTCAGATGTGGGACTGCCCAACCTGGACTCTAAGCCCAAGAAAGGGAAACAAGGTGAGCGTGTGGGGAAGCCGGTCCCCTTGATCAGAGATACCATCTTCAGGGCCATGAAAGCAGCCTTCTGGGGGGGGGGGGTCATCCTCCCCCCCGCCCCCCGGGCCTTCTGGAACTAAATGGAAACTTTGCTGTGGTTTGAAGCCAGGGATGCAGAAGCATGTCTTCCATTTATATTGTTTGAACCCCAGTTGGGGAGCTGTGTGCTGATCGGTGCAGCAAGGCTAATTTATCAACAAACCCACCAGGCTCCCTTCCCCTTGAGGAGCAGAGAGGAAGCGTGGAGTCTGAGCGAGGACCAGGGCCAAGGGGGTGCCCAGGGGAACGGTCAGATTGCTGAAATGGTCTCTTTCTTACAGACTCCTCGAAGGATGATAGCACTTTGGCTGAACTGCTGTGTTCTCCCTACCTCTGGGTCCTTTCTTCTGGCTACCTGGTGGTGTTTGGTGTGAAGACGTGTTGTACTGACTGGGGACAGCTATTTCTCATTCAGGAGAGAGGACAGTCGGCCCTCGTGGGTAGGAGGCAGCGCCTTTCTCCTGGGGTTTTGAGAGCTTAGCACGTCCCAAAGGTGGACGCTTGGCCTGGGTAAGCCAGAGTCAATGTTCTGTGGAACTGTGGGGAGGCCTTTTGTGTGACTGGCCAGGGGAGGCGCCAGGACTGGCCATGCCACAGGCAGGGATGCAGCCTCGCTGGAATTGCCACTGTGCTGTTTGCTCTTAGGCAGTTCCTATATGAGCGCCTTGGAAATTGGGGGCCTCGTGGGCAGTATTGCTGCTGGTTACCTTTCGGACCGCGCAGTGGCCAGGGTAAGCATGAAGGAGAAAGGGCAACCCTGAAAACCCCACACAGCCTCTGCCTGGATGACGAGACAGAGGCGGTTTTGTCTGGGCTGGGTTGACAGACCTTGTGCAACAGGGATGCCGCATTTCATTTTGGATCCACGCGTGTGTATTGCAGGTGGGCCTCTCAATCTACGGAAACCCTCGGCATCCCCTGCTCCTCCTGATGATGGCCGGCATGGCTGCCTCGCTGTTCCTTTTTCGAGTCACAGTCACTGATAGCTCCTCCAAGGTGAACTATAGGAAGGAGGCTCAGTTATGCAAGACTGGCCTTGAAGGGGGAGCAAAGCTGTTGCTTTCCAGGAGGGGATTGGTTTTCCTCCCAATCTCATCTCATTTATATTGTCACCTGTTTGAGTAGATGGTGAAAGGCGACCATTTTGAAGGCTTTTACCTTCAGGTAAATGGCACACGTGAGGAGGATTTCCACAAGTAGAATGAATTGCGGTTCTTAGAAACAAATTTTAATGGAACAAAGTGAAGTTCTGCAACTTTCAGGGAAACAAAACTGGGTATCTGAAATCAGGGTGAAATTCATTTCCTGGATAGATTCTTTGCATCCTGAACTTTTGGCAATTACAAGCCCATCTATTGAAACCAGGATAGACCAGTTATCGGTTCATCCCAAAACTGTGGCGTTTCCTCTGGCTTCAGCTCAAAAGGCTGGTAATTCGAAGGATGGGGAATCTTCAAATACTGATGATGGTGATGTCCCAGTCAACAATGATGGGGTTAATAGGTTTCCATTAATTCAACATTAGCTAGAAAAGTTACTTTGGAAAATTGCTGGTAAGGGTTTTCCTTTTCCTGGGTCTCTGCTTCTGCATACAATTATTACTGTGTTTTGTCTTTTCCAGACACTCTCATGCTCCTTGTTCATTTCCCTTCTTTTTTTTTTCCAGGGAAATTATTCTTGGAATCAGTTCTTCTATCCTCTGGCTGATCTTGTGGGTTTTACAGAACATGAGGTCTTTGCACTCTCCCTCCCTCCCTCCCTCCCTCCTTCTCTCTCTCTCTCTCTCTCTCTCTCTCTCTCTCTCTCTCATCATTTTGTTGCTTCAGCCACTGACTTGATGCCAGATGCAGCGTCATTAGCAGTAGCTGCTAGCCATAGAAGTAGACGACCTTCCTCTGCAGAGCTGCAGGAACAGTTCTCCTCACTCTTTCCTAATTATGCTATCCTTAGATTGTAGTGAGACGACCGAGGTTTGATATTTTAGTACCCTGATCTAAAAGTTATCTTAAAATAGAAGTTGACTGAGGTGCTGTTATTTCTCACTTTCTTAGTGGATTATTGAGAAGCAACACATACTGAATATTAAACATTGCTGTGCTTCATCTAAGGCACCATTTTGCAGACAGTGATGAGGAAAAGGAACAAGTGGCAGATGCAGATAGTAGGGAAAGTTGCCCTAATCGTCCACCTAACCTTTTGTCTGGCTCCGTTTTCATAGCTCTGGATCCTGCTCTTAGGAGCCGCCTTTGGATTTTGCTCTTATGGATCGATTGCACTGTTTGGCGTCATAGCCAATGAGAGCGCACCATCCAATCTGTGTGGCACATCTCACGCCATTGTTGCCCTGATGGCGAACGGTATGTGAAAATGTAATTGGAATCGATGGAGGACAAAAGCCCACCTTGCACCCTGTAACGCTCTCTCTCTCTCTCTCTTTTTTCAGTGGGAGGCTTCCTGGCCGGGCTGCCTTTCAGCACAGTGGCCAAATACTACAGCTGGGGAACAGCCTTCTGGGTAGCGGAGCTGATCTGCATAGCCAGCACTGCGGCCTTTTTCCTTCTGAGAAATATCTGCACCAAGATGGGCCGCGTGCCAAAGAAAGTGGACTGAAAGGCCTCACGATTTGGCTGCAAAGGAGCCTCCTTCGTCCACAGCCACGACATCAGGAAGAAAAATGGGGGGGGGGGAGCGCTAAGCAGGTTGACTGACTGCCTTTATCAAGTGGTGGCAAAAATCCCACCAGGTTGTTACGGCCAGCTCTCATCCTTCCAAACATAATGGAGGCCCTTAGTAGTTGGAACTCGTGAGCAAACATTGGCCTGTCCCAGCCTCTGCTGGGCTCACTGGCAGCAGTGGGAGCGGAGCAGCTGAATGGAAGTTTCACTTTGAGGAATTGCTTCGCTCAGGCACACATACAACCCCCCTCGGGTACCTGTTCTCATTTCCTATGTTAGATTTTCAAGTGACATTTCACAAATCTTCCCACAAATTACACTCAGGTATTACCAAACAGGAAATAAGTTGGAAAAGAAGGGAGCCATATTCTTGCTGTTTAGCTTCAGTTGATAGCAGGTAAGCTTAGAAGTGGACTAAAAACTACTGTTAGAATTTGAAAAAGAGTAACCCTCAGAGTTGATCCTCAGTCAACAAAAATCAAACTTTCACAAGTATCAGTATAGACTGAGGGGTTCAATGCCCCATGTCTTTAATAGAAGGAAAGCAGTGTTTAAGTGCTGGGGTTGGAACTGCCTAACAATTCTGCAGCCATGAAGATCTCCAGATGTAATCAGATGCCTTTAGGGATACATCTTGCTCCATTTACTATAATAACTTCTAAATTATGACTGTTATATGTTATATACAAAAATAAAGAAATGTCCAATAAAAGCTCTGTGTCCCTTGCTGAATAGTTACTGGGAATCAAGTGGCATCTGCCATAATAACACCACCTGCCTATCCTGGGTCTTTGGGAAGGATTTAATAAGTGAAAAAAATGACAAATTCAGTCGAAACCACTGCCTGATTGAGCAACCATCGTAACAAATGTTGTTGGATGTCAGTTTATCCCCAAGTCAGGTTTAAAGTCGTTCTTAAAGAATATTTTATTTCCACATGCAATAAAGTGCCAAGCATACATTAAAGACACACACAAGTAGCCAGCAAGGTTTCCTTCTAACTTTCAGCAGCAGAGGTGGTCCAAACCAGGATGGGGAAGAGGGCCAACTGGAGTTGCTAGGAAGCCTTTCTGGTCCCAAGATCCAAGCAGTCCCTTGGGCAAGTGAAGTGGAGGAACTTCACCCTATAACCCTGGCACAAAGGGCCCTGCCTTCTCTGCCACCTCCAGTGCAAGCTTCAAGTTTTGATCAAAGAGCTCACATCTGAAATGGTAGAACAGAAGCAGGCTTAGAATAAAAGGCCACCCTTGGTCGTATGGCCACATTTTTCATTGTATCTTTATCAAATATTTTTTTTTCATATTGTCCCTTCATACTTGTTGGGATATGCTAAAATATCAGGTGGTACATAAAAGGTTGCGATGCACCTGAAGAAAAATTCCCTTTTCATTCTTACTTGCAAATCTCGTGTATGGATAGATTGACGCTATGGAGGAAAGCAGGAAGAAAAGCAGGAGGTTTCTAGCAACACCCGGGACTTCCAAGAAAGAAAGCAGGAGGGGGAAACAATTGGGGGGGGTCGGAGGCCTCCTCCCCCAGGCCCCAGTGCGCCGCTCAGGATCAGGCCAGCCCCCCCCAGGGCCTTCCTGGAATTTGGGGAGGGGGGCTTGGGCGCACCTGATCGGCATCTCCAGGGAATAGAAGGGGTTTTTCAGGGCGAAGTCCGAGTAGATCTCGTAGATCTTGCGCAGGAGGGCCTCGATGCCCGCCTGCCGCGGGTCAGCCAGCACCACGAACTTGATCCCTGCGAAAGGAAGGCAAGGCAAGGCAAGGCAAGGCAAGGCAGGGAGGGCGAGGCTAACCCGAATCCGAACCCTCGGCCCGGCCCCGGCTACCTGTCAGCGTCTGGAAGCAGTGCAGCTTGAAGGTGTCCGTCTCCAGCACCTCGATGCCGGAGCTGCCCTGCTCGGGGGAGAGCTGCGACCCGATGGCGAAGAGCCTGCGCGACAAGCAGGGGCCGGTCGGTCGGGGGTCGCGCCCGGGGCCCCCGCCCGCCCGCCCGCCCGCCCTCCCCGCCGACTCACGAGTGGAACATGGAGGCCAGCATCAGCTTCTCGTTGGAGGAGAGCCGCGGGCGGCCGAAGCGGATCGCCACCGGGTAGTTGGCCGGGTTGCCCAGGAACTCCTGCACGTCCTTTCCGTCGGCGGTCAGGCGCCCGTTCACGTCGGCGCCGTTGATGGCCAGCACGGCGTGGCCCACTGCGGGGAAGGCGGCTCAGACGGGCGGCCTCTCCCCCCCCCCCCCGCCGCCGCCGCCGCCGCCCCGCCGGCCCCTCACCGCGGATGCCGTCGCGCTGCCCGAAGGCCACGAGCACGCGCTCGTCGTGCGCGCGCAGCACCAGGTCCAGCGGGAAGCTGAAGGTCTTCTCGGCCTCGGCCCGCGGCGCGTAGTGGTCCAGCTGGTAGACCAGCCCGCCGGCCTTGTTCACCACAAAGACGCTGAAGATGGCCATCGCGGCCCCCGTAGGTCTGGAGGGGGGGCACGCCTCTTCCGGTGCCGGCCGGAAGTGCGCTAGGCCGCGGGGTTTCCGGCCTGCGCGGACGGCCGCCTTCCTTTCCAGCAGGAAGCCGCCCAAGAGGAGCACGTTTCCCCACCAGCTGCGCCATGGTAGGTAGGCCCCGGGTTGGGCGGGACGGGTAGGTGGCTGGCCGGCCGGCCGGCCGGCGGCTGACCCTTCCGGCTCTCTCGCTTCCCCGCAGCCGCCCAAAGACGACAAGAAGAAGAAGGACGCGGGCAAGTCCGCCAAGAAGGACAAGGACCCCGTCAACAAGTCCGGCGGCAAAGCCAAGAAGAAGGTGGGCGCCGGGCAGGCCGGGCGGGAAGGGAGGGGAGGCCGTGGGCGGCCCTGACGGACTTTTCTCCCCGCGAGCAGAAGTGGTCCAAGGGGAAGGTGCGGGACAAGCTGAACAACCTGGTCCTCTTCGACAAAGCCACCTACGACAAGCTCTGCAAGGAGGTGCCCAACTACAAGCTCATCACGCCCGCCGTGGTCTCGGAGAGGCTGAAGATTCGAGGGTCGCTGGCGCGGGCTGCGCTGCAGGAGCTCCTGGGCAAAGGTGAGAGGCCGGAGGCGCCCCGCTCTTCCTGCAGGAGCCCGGCTGTGGGCCCTGAAAGATTAGAGCCGACCGCTGCCCCCCCCCTTCCCCCAAACGCTCCCGCTCGCTCCGTTTCCTAAGCTTTCTGATCCTCTGACGCGTTTCCTCCTGGCAGGTCTAATTAAACTGGTCTCCAAGCACAGAGCACAGGTCATCTACACCCGAAACACCAAGGGAGGTGATGCACCAGCTGCAGGAGAGGATGCTTGAGAAGTGGACCCCGGATGACCAATACAGTTCCACACGGGACTGACTGCATTGCATCAGAAAGATCTAATTTCTTCTTTGGTTTGCTTTGCAGATTCTTAAATGGCTTTCAGAGTTACTTGTATACACAAAAAAATAAATTGATTAAACTCCTTGAGGTTTTGTAATGATCTGAACAAGTGCCAATTATTATGCAAGGGGTAAAATGGCTCTACTGTTTTTGAATAGCAAAAAGTTTTGCAGAATTTGGGTACACGAAAGTAAAATGTTATTAAAACATTGGTTGTATAACCGTGTGGGCAGTGCAAGTATGCCAGCTAGTGTCTATCTTGATAAATAAGTATGAACTTGAATAAACAAGGGATATATAGAAAGTCATAGATGAGCTCCTAACTTTGATGCAATATTTTCTGCAATCTCATATTTGCTTTGTGGATCTTAGACAAATGCACTTTGCTTTTAATATTTTGTAGTAGCACACATTTATTGGTAACCATAGTTTTTAGTAAAATTCATATATAATTATAACAGTTTTCTTACAATAAGTGTAATTGAATAAAATTACAATTACATGCTTAATGCTACAGGAACAGAGTTCATTTCACAGAAGCCACCACAGCAGAAGTCTTCCACAATAGCCGCTGGGCTTCTTTTGATTAATGTGCTTTGAATTCTGCCAAGCTGCCTTGGGGATGCAGACCTTTTAGCTGGTTTGAGGCCTTTTCCTCTTGGACCCAGGTTGCTTATTTCCAGATTCAGCTTTGAACTGATGTCTAGAAAAAAGCAGTGCCAAGGAGAACAAGTTGAAGCATCAAGGGCAGAAACTTGACAGGCTGGATTTCTTCTACTCTTCTGCAATGGGGGCTTCCAGCACACATACAAATCTCTTCTGGCTATATATTTTATTCGTTATGCATTTCCAGGGCCCACTTTGGGGGAAGATGGGCAGCCATGCAAATGTAATGTGTTGATATTCACAATTGTTGAATTTGGGGAGCCAGAGAAGATTCCAATAATTTTACCAGTTAAATTAATAAAGTGGAATATATGAAATGAGCCAATACATGTTAACATAAGCAAAAATTCAACAAATTCAGTATCAATAAATGAGAGGATGTCTTCGCAGCCAGGCCCAGACCGCTTCCCCCACCCACCCACCCACACACTGCTGTCTCTAGCAGCACAGGGGAGAGATGAAAGTCTTCTAAATATATTAATGGCATTCTTCATTGTTGCTTCTGGCCTTCTCTGAGGAAGGCATGTGTTTACCTGGATTGCCATCTTCTACCATGATTCCAAACACGCCCAAAGGAGGGGAGCCAACCATCTCCTGTCTGAGATGAGTGGTCAAAGTTGGCCCCAACCCGGTTCGGCGGGAGCTGCTTCAGTTTCTGCTTCTGTTCTTTAAAGACAGAAGAACAAAATGTTGCATTATTCTTTGCTCAGTTCTTCCTACTGAACCCCAAAGGGCCTAGCCCTTGCATACTCACTTTCCTTAAGGAATTCCTCATAGGAAGGTCCAATCTGCCTTTCACCTTCCTTCTCGTCATTCATCAGCCAGGGAGGTTTTGCTCCTCAAGATTGAAAGGTGGACAAATCAGAAAAGCCCCATATGTTTCTTTTCATGTGCCCAAGTTATATTGACCATAATGATATGAGAATAGCTATTTGTGAAATGCTCAAGGATTCAACTGCATCTGCTATACCACCATGTATAGCCATGCAGCATGCAATTTATGGTTAGCTTCATTTTTAAGGTTTGTACGCACATTAAATTAAATAGTTGGCAAATCAATGCTTCACTCTTATTGTTTCAGTATAGAGACTCTTTTCCCCTCGCAAGCCAAATGTCCATCACAGGCAAAGCCAGGCTCAGCAGTCATTTCAGAAAGCCGACTCCAACCTACCTGTGTGAATGTTGCCCTCCCCACCTGTTTCCTGCATTTGAAACAATGAAAGAAAAGCTCAAATTAGTACTGTAGGGGACTGGGGACCTGAAAAAACCCACATGTAAAATTGCGAAGAGGGTAGTGAGTCCAGCAGCCAGAAATATCAGCTCCCCAGTCCAGAGGACAGCATCCCTTTTCCCTCTTTAAGATTCTTGGGAAACGGAGGATACAAGATAGGAGACTACACCCAGGGCAGAAGCTCACTGCTTGGTTGTCACTTAGGCTGCTAAACATGAGGGGCAAGAGGGAATTCCTAATGGAGTACCTGGTGGCCAATGAAAGTTAAGGCCTGCCCTGTTTCTGGGTAGTGTAGCTCAGGCATAGTGTTGCTGGTACAAATACGCTCTTCTCGAAGAAAAGTGGTGCTCCAGCTTGGCCCAGGCTGCTCCTGCTCTTCCATAGCAAAAGGAGAATCACTACAACATAGAACATTTGTCAGCACGAGCAAAACAGACTCGGCACCAAGATCATGTGAAGAGAATATTGCCAGGAATAGCAGCACAGGGATACCGAAGCAAGAAGGCCTCTGATTTAAGGTAACTCCTACCTTAAATTCCCTGTAAAGGTGTAGACAGCAGTGGTTCCATCACCTAGCATGTCCGCTCTCTGTGGCTGAGTTTAATTCAGGAAAAACACACTTGTTTCAAGAGACAACAACATATTTTGCAACATAGGATACATCTTGAAAAGTAATCTGGAGACTGTTAAGATGGGGCAGATTCCACTAAATCACTCAGGCACAGATGCCAGTAAAAGAAATACCCTTAACGCAAGAGCATTTTCCCAGTGGAAAAAAATTAAAAAGGAATTGTTGATAATAGAGTTAAACTACAAAGCTAATTTCTAAATTACTATATAATACCTAGGACAGAGCACAAGTAATCCTCTAAACCATTTTGAGTTATCCAGAGGGGGAAGAAAGGGGCTCAGCAGGGAAGGCTGCCACAAAGAAATATAAAAAGTTGGTAAGTGGGGGAAAGAGGGGAAAGGTCTTGTGCCAAGAAAGGGCATTTCAGCACCTATAGTGGCTTTACAAATGATTTAAACTGGAACTAAGTAAAAAGTAAAGCAAAACCCCAGTACCTGGCACGATACCTCCTGGCATAAAGGGATTTGGGAGGAGAGAAAACATCCACTATACTTGCAAAGCCTGGTATTTTCTGGGGAAGAGGAATTATCATTTCCTGAAGTTGGCAAATGGCTTTGAGTTTAACTAAAGGTGCGGAGAAGACAGGGAAAGAAAGGGAGCTGAGTGGGAGGATTCTGCAGAAACCATTGCAAACACGATGATGGATACTGCCCACTCTGAACTTGGGCACACAAACCTCTAAGATGGCCTGTACCATCTCTCGTCTCTTCTGTTCCATGTCTCGGATGTGAGCTGCAGCCTGCAATGAGGAAAGATGGGATAAAAAGAGGAACTCAGAGCTGAAGCCAGGCTCTTGTCCTTCCCTGAACCACTTGGATTCCCCCGCACCCCCAAGCTCTACCTCCTGAATGGCTGCATCTTCCTTCTCTTCATAAGCATCCAGGGCTTTGCAAAGAGATTCTTGGAAGCTGGAAGTGCAAAGCAGCCCATCACTCTGGGCAACAAGGGCCATTGTTGCAGAGGTGACTGCTGATGGCATGAAGACACAGTCTGGGCTCTCCAGAGGCTGGCACAGCTCCCTGCCTCCCTCTTCAGAAATGTGCCTTTTAAGAATGGCTTCACAGACTGGCATAGGAAGGCTACCAACTCCTCCTAGAACGACCGCAGACCAGCCGCTCTCCCTTCGCAGGGCGACAGCCGGGGGCGGGGTGGGGGGACACGGAACGATGACGACAGCGCCACCCGGGAAGCAGGCCGACCGGGGCCACTCACCGTCGGTACTCCGCCGCGGACAGCAGGTAGTCGGCCTTCAGCTTGGGGTCGGCCCTGTTCTTCCTCCAGAAGGCGGCCACGGCTCTCCCATGCTCCGGGCTGCGGAGAAGCCAAGAGGGCGTCGCTCGGCCGCCGGGGAGTCCCGGCGCAGCAGCCCCCCGCCAGCCCGCCAGCCCGCCGCTCACCTGGCCAGGTGTTGCAGGAGGCCGCCGTGCAGCACCGTCCGCGCGCCGCGGCCCAGGTGGCTCGGGACCTCGCGCGCGCAGCAGGGGCACCAGACGCGCCGCTCGTGTTCGCCCGCCTGGAAGGGCAGCACCTCCGCCCGCCGCGCCGCCGCCCGCGCCGCCGCCACCTGCCCGGGAGAAGTGGGAGAGCCGTCAGTCGCGCCCTCGGGCGAGCCGGAGCCGGCCGAGCCGCCCGTGCCCGCGCACCTTCTCGCCCAGCCGGCCCAGGACAGCGCGCAGCCGCCGCCGGTGCCCCGCGCTGTACAGGTGGCTCCGGCGCCCGTCGAAGGCGCTGCGGCGGCACAGCTGACAGCGGAAGACCGTCGCTGTCCCGGCCGCCATCTTGATGCACCGCCCCGCAGTGACGTCAGCACCCTGCGCGCCCCGCCCACTGCTCGGTGGCTCTGATGGGAGAGGAGGGGCCTCCCGCCGAGCTGCTGCTGGCTGCGGCCGATGGGCCTCCGGGTCCTTCCAAGCAGCAAAATCCTGTCTCGCTAAGCGTCTCCCGGGGCAACACGGAGGAGGGGCGCATATAAATCAACTCCACGGACAATCACACCGCGTTGCTCTTTGAAGACGTTTATTGGGTTAGGGAGATTCTTCTCCAGGTTGAGAAATGAGAGAAAGGGGCTCGATTCGCTTTTACTGCTTCAAAGAGAAATTCCAACACCAAACCGAGTGAGGATCTCCTTCCCTTCTTTCAGGCTCCGGTCAGGATGAAGCTGCCTTGCTCAGTGTCTTCTGGCCGAGGGCCAAGCAGGCGATGCCCAGAGCCTCAAGGGTTGCCCGTGCCTGGAAAATCCAGCCTCTTCCCTTGGGCTAGATTGGCAAAAGTCAAATCCTCCTTGGGAACTCCTTGGGTCAAATGGCCACCTCTGCCAGACTTCCACACCGAGGATCAAAGGCCAAAGAGAGACCGCATTAATTCTGGGGAAGGGAGATGAGGCTGTGGGTTCAGCAGGTCTGCCAAGAAACCCCATGGCAAGGGATCTGGCACTGCCAGGTGGTTCAGCTCACTGCAGAGAGGACGATGGGTCCAATTTCTTCCTCAACCAATCCTTCCTATGGGGAACACACACACCCAGCTCCCCCCACATCCAACAAGGGAGGAGGAGGGAAGGCCCACCTGGCTTGTCCATGCTCTGGTGCACCAAGCCCATCATATCCTCTGGCAGGGCCTGCGCCTCCTCCTGAAACTTCCGCCTGCCCTCTGTGGTTAACTTCCACAGGCGGGACTTGCGGTTCCCTTCAAGGCAAACGAAGTCTGTGGTCTTCTCAAAGCTGCTGCTGAAGCAGAGGTTGTGCCGGACAGTGTTTTTCCAGCCCTCGGGAGCCGTGCGGAAGAAGGGGAAGTGGCGCCTGCCAAGGGGGCAAAGGGCCAGCATCCCAAGCATCACACCCTGGCAAGGGCCAGGCCCACCTCCACAGGCTCACCGGTGGCCAGACTAGAGTGCTCCACTCGAAGGAGCAGGAAGCCCTCCGCCTCAAGGCCACCGAGAGCAGGAAAGGAAAGCCCTCCCATCCCCAGCACCCTGCGGTATGCCTGGTGCCACTCACAGCTGCAAGAGCGGTACCTGGTGAACTTGTAGATCTCCTGCACAGTCAGGCTGCTGTCCACACTGCTGCTCAGGGCCAGGCTAATCAAGATACAATAATTGAGAGGGGGGCGAGGCCAACCGGACTGGGCCCGCAGCTTCCTGCTGCGGGATTGGATCCCTTGTGCATTCTGGCATGCGTGGGGGGGCCTCTGGGAGTCCTCTTTTGGAAGCAGGGTAGATTTGGCTTCAGGGGCACTCCCAGGATCCTGGCAAAAGACGGGCACATTTGAACTGATGGGAAATAAGTGCAGGAGAGAGGCCGGCAGAAAGAGGAGCTTTCTAGGCAGAACTTTCTTCCCACTTTTGTGCTTCAGCAACTCTCCCTGAGGAGGGAAAGGTGGAGGACCGGTTTGAAACTTAATCAGGAAGGCTGCCAAGGAAAGGCAGCTTTTGCAAAGCCCCCACCCAGCCTAAAGGCTCCCAGCTGCACCTGGCCAGCCGGAAGACCCCAACGCCCCCCCCCCGCCCCCCGCCCCCCGCACTCTCCAGAGTTTCTAGCCCAGCCTGAACAGCTCGTGGAACCTCTTCTCCCGGGCGGGCGTCTCCGAAGCGGGCTGGGGTGCAGGACGGAACCTCTGGAGCAGCGCGGGGACGAGGCCCAGGCAGGGGCGGCGGCCCCGTGGCGTGTCCAGGGATAGGGCAGACGAGGTTGGGGTCCACCCACATCCACAGGTGCGGCTTCCCGGCAGCCTCTGCAGGGGAAGGAACAGCCAGGCGTCGCTCAGCGAGGCTGCCGCTCGCCCCAAAACCGCGGGACGGAAAGGCGGCTCTGTCAACTTGCTGCTTTATTCCGGGGCTTTTGAAGCCAGGCCAGGACCCCAGGCGGGGCCCTCCGTCACTCCGTCCCTCCTCGCTTACCACGAGCCCCCGAGATGGAAGGGCAAGGGGCCTCGGTGGGGCCACCGGCCGCCTGGTAGAGCCGCGTCGTCGGGAGAGCCTCGTCAGCAACTGAGGGGAGAGGCGGTTAGGCGCTGGCCTCCGGCCGGGACACGAAGGCGCCGCGGTCCCGCCCTCGCCCTTCCCCGTGACGGAGCCTCATCCAAAGGGACGGCCGGGCCGAGAGCGACCCGGGCCACCCGCCGCCCCTCGAAAGACGCGGGGAAGGGGAGTGAGCGGGCGGGGCGGCTCCAGCAGGGGCCGCCTCACCTGGGGGCAGCTGGTCACAGGTGGCGTCTAGGGCCAGTTCTCGGGGCAGGTCCCAGCCCTGGAGGCCGCTCCGCAGGTGGAGCTGGGCCCAGAAGGCCGGTCTCCGCAAGCGCAAGTCCATCCGACAATCGTGCGCACTACTGCGCGGGCCGGAGGTTTTCGGCGATCCGGGCGATCCTGGTGGGCTCGTCCCTTTAAGCGCTCCCAGCCGCGCCGCCGCCGAAATTGCATTCCTGGCTTCTGGTTTGGGGGGACGGTAGGAAAAGACGCAGTCTGCGGGCGAGGGTCTGGGAGAAGCTCTGTGGCTTCCTTCCCTTTTCACACAACCATTGGGTCTCCACCGAGATAGTTGAGATATTGTGGGAACCCAGACTCTGCACTTCGCCGTGGTTTCGACATTGTATAAGCTTGGAAACTTGGGTTCAGTAAACCATGGTTCAGCTAATCATGAATAAGTGTGCCTAGGACCAGGATTTATGTGTTTCTCCCATTAAAGCTAATTTCTGCCCACTAGCCCCAGGAATGTGCAAGGGGAGGGGGGTGGCCAGGCAAAGACCAGATGAGGAAGGGCAACCCCACTCTGGAGGAGGGAGGGAGACAGAGAGGTGCAAAGGTGCCTTCCTGTGCCAGATGAGCAAAGCATATTGATGGTGGGCAGGAGCAGGTTTTTGCAGCCCCTTCAAATTGCTGGGACAGTTTGTCTTCTGCGTCTACCTTCTTCCACCAGGTGGATTTCGTGTCCCAAGTCCAGGCTTCCAACCCTCTTAAAATAGAGGGCTCATCCCCTCCCCCTCCACCCAAGGTCCCACCTCTTATCCCCTGAGGTGAGAGGCCCTCTCTCCTTCTGCTCCCAGGCCTCTCTGCTGGCAAGTGTCAGGAAGCAAAGGTGGCTAGAGTCGTCCCAGGTATGTGCTGAGGGCCCAGCACTCTGCACACATCCCAGGCAAAGAATCCTCTACTCCCCACATTCACAGAACAGGCCATTTCTCTAGAGAGGGGAGACAAGGAAGTTGTAACCTCAATGAGCTGCAGTGCATTGTCCACCTCTTTCCCTCCTGGATGACCTGTGACCCTAGCGCAAGCCCTGAGACCATCCCCAAACTTCCACTGGCGGCACACAAATGGGGGGGGGGTGTTTGCCTCATGGGGGGCCATTCAGAACACGGAGCTGCACCTATTGTGTGCACACAGTCATTTGGCTGTTGAACTAGCCTATTTTCTGGACTGATTCACAACAAACCTATCCAAGATAAATATGGTGCGCAGAGGCCACCACAGTCACACAGACTGTCTAGATCTATATACGGGAGGTCAATTCAGGCCAGGCCATTGTTCTATGGGCTGATCCAATGCTTGCATTTCAACAAGCACCATCACTGAGAGGAAGGGGATAGGAAAAGGTCTCATGATCAAGTAGAGGTACAAAGACCTAAATACCTCCTAAGCCTGAAAAAAAGAAAAGGTGTTTTTTTTTAAATTATCCAAATGTGGACAAATTGAAAATGGATTATGTTTACTATGATGTCATTTTATATTTTATATGATGCATAAAATGACTAAGATGCAGGAGTAGTTCTGTATTTGGAGCAAATGAAATACACCACAATGAATATGTAAAAATGTAAAAAGAATTTCTCTTAATAGAGGTAATCTTTCAGTTTTCCAAAATCTCTCTCTCTCTCTCTCTCTCTCTCTCTCTCTATGTATATGTGTGTGTGTGTGTGTGTGTATTATATATATATAATATTCAGCTTTGTTCTGGTAATTTCCCACGTCATTATAGTTGTGCTTTTAAAGTTGTAGCAACGTTTCAGCAGCAGAATCTCATCTGCCATCATCAGGCTTCTGTATTGTGTTCGTCTGTGAATCAGACTTTCACAGCCGTTAAATTTTCAGACTTTCACAGATTTTAAATTTGGGGCTAGCCTACTGCTATGCCAGAATGATTTTTTCTTCATCCTGATTAGTTGGGAGTCTTGGTCTGTGTTTATTGGTCTTGGAGTTTGCTGTGTTCTGCTTGATTGGTGTTTCTAATATCTTCTGTTTGTTTTGTAGCTTTTTTTTGTCTTGATTGGCTGGCAAAATTGTGTTCCTGTATTGGAGGCTTTAAGTTTGGCTTGGCTCCGAGTAAATGGACGGCTATCATCTATTAGGAAGCTAGGTTTCATCTGGGTGCCTGGTTGGGGTGTGTTTGAGCTGGAGGTATCAGGGGGGATCTGTTTGTGCCCAGGTGTTTGACTGGCTTTTGGTGTGGGGATTTTTTTGTTTGTGAGTGCAGGCTTCCAAATAATTGACAGTCTGGTGGAATCATCTCTTCTATAGAGTAGAATATAGAATAGAATAGAAGAGATGATTATATAATGTAGAACAGAAGAGATGATTCCACCAGACTGTCAATTATGATGAGTAAGGTAAGGAGCATGTAAGGAGCACTTCGTTTCACCTGCTCAGTTTCAAAATGTGAAGCTGTGATGCCCCATTTGACCTGGATTTTTGGTTTAGGGTTTGTCATGTTTGGGGAAGAAACGCCCCACCACCACCCAGAGATTGCTTAGACAGAGAAAGCTTCAGGTCATGCCACCCCCTCCCCAAGGTAGGGCCATACCTGGTGCTCTGCCTTCACAAAGCAAGGTTGAGGTTCTGGATCCTCACATTCCCGCCTGGAGCCTGGAGCAGCCGTTGGAGGCTGACAAGGGCAGGCCATCCCACTGCCTCTGTGCCCTCAGCTGACAGGGCAGAGCTGCAGCAGCAACAGGGCCGGGAGTGGCCTCCTTCCTTGCAGACCTCTCCTCCACCTGGGAGTGGATGATGGGGGTTTCCTCTCTCCCTGACTTCCTGCACTGTACACTTGCTGCCTAGCAGGCTGTGGTTCACTGTGTCTATGGAAACCATTAGTTGCCAGGCAACAGGAGCATCGTCTGCAATGAGCCCTCGCATCTAATTATCCCACGATCATCCACTGTGGCCAGGAGGAACTTGGGGAAGCAGGGAGTCAAGTCTTCCTCTCCTCCTCTGCTCCCCAGCACAGGAGTCCTGGCGCCCCAAGCCTTGTGGGCGACAAGAAGGCCCTGCAGTGCTTTATGAGGCCAATCAGCTGTTTTGAGGGAGAACCATCCCCCCCCCCCCCCCGCCCAGGAGGGCCACTGAGAACTGCCCTGAGGTTGGGGAAGGTGAAACCCCTGGAAGAAGATGTGGGGAGGGGGCAGATTCACCTACTAATTGCAAGTCAAGACCCCCTGACCTCAAGGCTCCTTCTGCAGATGGACAGGGGGTCTCCTGCAGGGCAGGGGGGCAGCGGGGGAGGGGGGGAGCGGTGACCACCCAAAGGGGCAGCTGCTCTTGGATTGGGTCTCTCTCCCTCCATTCTGCCAGTCTCACTTTCATCTCGCCCCTCCATTCCTTTGGTTACCATGGTTAACACCACCCAGGCGGCCTCTCTGGCCCCCTCAGGATCTTCTTACCCCCCTTCCTGAACTGGGGTGGGGTAAGGGAATCGAGCAGTCGCTGGTCCCTCAGATTCCCCCCGCATCTGCGGGGGTCTGCAAAGCGGGGGGGGGGGGGGCAGCCCCGCATCGGCCACTTCCACTGGGGAGGGAGGGGAAGACTCGGCTGAGGAGCTCGGGGCCAGTCGCTCCTAAGGCTCGTCTTTCTCACAGCGCTGCCCGTACGGTTGGGATCTCCTCGTGGTTTCCCCTCCAGGCACTTCCCCCGGTTTCATCCGCCGTGGCTCCTTCGAGTCCGCCTTAGTCGTTTCTAGATTCCCGGGTTGAGCCTCGCCTCGGTCGGGCACCGGGGACGGAAGGGGGGCGCCTCCAGGGGAGCCCCAGAGCCCTCAGCACACGCTCAGAGGCGCCTTCCGCAGGCGGCGTCCCTCACGGCCGCCCCCTCCACCCCGGCGCACCGGAGGGTCCCGGGCGGAACGAGGCGCGCGCAGCCGCCCCAGGAACAGCGCTGCCTGCCCGGCCCAGCAGGCGGCGCTCCGTCAGGTTAAGAGTCCGGCGAGGGCGCCCTCCGTCCCGCGGCGTCTCAGGCCGGGCTGCCGTGCGCGGTGGCTGCGCGACGCTTCGGCTGGGCTCGGCCGGCGGCCACGGCGGCCCCAGACCGGCCCGGACGCAGCGGCCTGGACGCCCTGCCCACCCGGCGGCCCTCTCCGTGTCCGGCCACGGGCGCCTTCCCGGAGGGCCCCGGCTGCCGCCCCTCGCCCGCCCCGGCAGGTGCTGCTCCCCGAGAGGCCGCTGGGAGGCCGCGCCGGAGCTGCCGGGCGGCGCGACTCTTATTTTGACACGGCGGCGGCGGCGCCTGCCCGGAGTGGCTCCTCGCCCGGGGCGCAGCCAGCGCGCTCGGCCCCCAAATGAGCGGGCGGCGGCGGCGGGCGGCGGCGGCGGCAGGAGGAGGACGAGGCGGGCGCTGCTGCCCGGGGACACCGGCGGCTTCTGTGCGGAGCGAGGCCGGGCCGGGCGCCGCGGCGGCGGCGGCGGCGACAACGCGAAGGGGCGGCGCGAGGACCCTCCCGGACCGCCCGACCGCCCGGTGCTGAGCGGCGCGGCCCGGCAAGCGAAAGCGAAAGAGGCACCGTGCGGACCCCCGCGCCCTCCGCCCCCCGCGCGGCCGGCGGGAGCCTCGCCACGGCCTCCCCCGAGCAGGTAAGCCAGCGCCGCGCTGCGGGCCGGGAGGGTCATTGTCCGCCCAGCCGCCGCCGCCGCCCGGGACGGCGCTCGCGTGGCCGCGCTGTCAGCGGCGGAGGGCGGGCCGAGCGGGGCGCGGGCTCCGCGGTGCTGGTACCGTAGGCGGGCGGGAGGCGCCGGCCGAGCGGGCGGCGTATGCGGCCCCCCCGGCTCATCGCGGCCTGCCGACCACCAGCCCGGCGGGAGCGAGCGAGGGAGAGGCCCGGCCCGCGACTCTCGGCCCGGATGCCGCCTCTGTGTTCTGCCGAGGCCCCGCGGCTGATGGGCCGCGATCCCTGCCCTGCCGAGACTGCGCCGCCGCTCTCCTCGCCGGGACCGTGGCTGGCTCTTCCCGGCCGCCGCTGTCATCTTGTCCGGCGGGGAGCCCGGCGCCCTCCGGGCCGGCGGCGCTGTTAGGCGGCGCGATGGTTTCCTGGCCCAGCGCGGGGCCTGTGGCGGAAGCCGAGGGAAGCCGGGGGCCGCGCCGTTGCGGCTGGATTGGGTTGCCGTCCCACCGGCGGAGCAGGGAAGAGGCTTCTGGCGGGCCCGGACAGGGCGACGTTTCTCCAGCGGTTTCTGGCCCGTCGCCCCGCTCGGCTCCTAGCAGCCCGGCCCAGGCGGACTCTTGGACTGCCCTTCCGGGTGCAGCGCCGCCAGGCAGCGGGCTCCCTGTGGGAGCCTTGGCTGAGCGCCCCCCCCCCCCTTTGGATTGGCGGAGGTGGCGGAATGCCCGCGTTGCTTCTGGCCTTCCACTGCCGAGTAGGGGGCTGATCTCCCCTCTGCCAAAAGAGCTTTGCCTGTGTGGGAGCACCTGCCATGTGGCCTTTGGTAGGTCTGGTGCCACTTCCATGTGGTTGCCCCGTCTCCTTTCCCTGCTGCCTTGGCACCATGAAGCTGGCTGCCCATTCTTTCTTCAAGGGCCAAGTGGTACAGGGGGTGCCCAGAGCCAGGTGGCCTTGAATGCCCCCCCCCCCCCCCCCCATTGTTGGATGGCCTGCTGCTGGCATCTCTCCTGGCTCTACCAGCCAGCTTCAGCTTGCTCTGCTGGCACCCCAAGCGACCAGGCTGAGGTTTTGGGCCTGCGTCTTGAGGTTGGGGTTTAGGCTGCATGCCCCCATTCCATGCGTTGGATGGCTCTCTCACCCTGCCCTAATGTAAATACACCCAAGAACCAGCTCCTGGCTGGGCCTCCCGTGGTTGTGGGGTGAGGATGCAAAGGGATTAGCTGTGGGTTGTGTCTGCATGTTGGTCAGGTGGGATTGCTTGCTCAACTTGGAGCCTTTCAGATGTGCGGGGTACCCGGCAGACCTGCTCCTTCTGGGGATGGAAGTTTGCGCTGGCAGAAGAGTTGGTCCGAGGGTGCCTTCGGCTTACTTAACGTGGCTCCTTTCTAGGCTCATCCAGGCTTCTCTCCTTTCTCGCCGCTTCTTCGGGAGGCTCTCAGAACCCCACCGCGGTTTGGGCCAGGTTGGGTCTCTGGAGCGCCACATCCCAGCAGTCCTGCTTTGGGGTGTGGGCGGGGGAGGCTGCTCTTTCGGGCATCCCTTTGCACTCGTCAGAACTGCAGAGCTGAGGATGGCTGGATGGTGAGCGCCCAGACTTTGGGGGAGCTGGCTTAGGCAGAGGAGCCTCACCTGCCATGTTGCCCTAGCACCTGTGAAACAAAAAGAGTGGGTGCTAGGAGGAATAGGTCAGTGAGCAGCTTGAAAGCTGCCTTGCCCTGCCTGCCTGGAAGGGCCTGGAGTGACCTCCCGCAGTTGGAGGAAGGGGGAGCAGAATGCCCAGGTGGCCTGGCTCTCCTGCCTCAGGGAGTCCCTCCTGGGTGATGAAACCACAGAGGGGGGAGAACGTGTGGCTTGGAACTGCCCCCTCCCCCTACAAGAAAACTGCTGAGTAGCTGCTTTCCAAGGGGCTTTGTCCAGAGCCCGGCTCGCTTGGTGGCCAGAAGCAACAGGGTGGAATTTCCTCTGCCTTGGGCCAGCTCATCTCAGGCCAGTGGCCAGTGTGTCTGTGACAACAGGCCAGACTAAGAGCGGGGGGAGTGGAGACTGGAGCCAAGAGCACCCCCCCATCCACCCCTTAGGCCTGGTTCGTATTTTCTCATCCAGGCTGGGCTGTTTTACATTAGGCGGCCCCCTCTCCCTCCAGGATTCCCCATGCAGCCACTAATGAGCTGAGCCTTCCTGCTCCCTCCCCCCCTCCCCCCCCCCCACAGGTTTTTGGCTCTGCTTGGGACATTTTATAGTTTTTTCTGGAGGGAGGAAATGCCAGGCAGGGCTGTCTCTTGCTTTTGTGAGGGGTGTCCCACTATAAGGGGAGAGGCTGCGACTAGAGTCTCAGCGGAGGGCCCCCTGCCTGGGCAGCAGCCTGGTCCCAGGAAAGGCCAAAGGTGGCCCAGAGAGCCGAGGCTTGGGCCTGGCAAAGGAACCATTGAGGACAGGTGGCAGAGGGTGGCTGAAGAGATTATGGGGTAGCTTTACCCAGGAGGCTTGGCCCAGGCCAGGCGCAGTTCATGCTTGATTGGAGGCTGTCTCCTGGAGATGCTGAGAGTGAGGAAGAGTAAGCAGGGAGGCAGGCTCAGGACATCGGGCAGTTTTATAAGATCCATTTCCTGCTGAGTACACGCATGCATTTTGTGGCTGCTTTTTGGATCCACTGCCTCTCGCCCAGAGCCCCTGCATGGCTTGGTGTTGGTTTGGCATCCCACTGCATGCCACTTGTGCAGCGCCCTTCCTTGGGTGGGTTTGCTAAACTTTCTTTGGCTGCAGGAGGGCCAAGCGGCCTCTTGTCCGGGCAGCCTGGCTGCTGGAATAGACAGCAGACCAGATGCACAACATAGGCTCCTGGGTGGCTCCTGAAAGGGCCGTCTCGGACACCGTAGGGATGGCGGAGGCGGGGTAAGAATGGGGCTGCAGAGAGAAAGGTTTGTGGAGCTCGACGTAGCGAACAGGCCTGCTCTTCTCTGCCTGCTGTTCTGCTTGGTGGGCTTCCCCCACCCTCGTCCTGTTGGAAGGAGCCTGGAGAAGAGCCTCTCGTGCTATGCTCCCTCGTCCTCCGGCTGATCCGCGCCCAGCCTCTCTCCATGGGGTTCACTGTCTGTGTGCTGGTCTTTTATTTCCCCTGCATTCTGAGAGCACGGCTGTGGACATCTTGATCTGCAGTCTTGATGCACCGTTTAGAGCAGCTGCCTTTAGGGCTTCCTTTTGTCAGAATTCCCTGTTTCCAGTGCATTTTTATTAGACTAAACGGAAGCTACAGAAACCTTGTTGGAAAGATTCCCCCCCCACCCCCAAAGCATGCATCGCCCCCACCTTTTGCCTTTCTGCAGAGAGGTGCGTTTTCTTTTGCCTCTGCAACGGGAAGAAGGGAGGGGTAGGAAGCTGTGGGGTACCAACCCTCCCCAAGGGGAAAAATCTTTCTTGTCCCAGAAGCTGATTCACCCCGTGGCATCCTCGGCCTGATAGGCGTTTGGGACAACAGAGTTTGCAGCCCAGTGTCCTCATGTGAACCGGGGGAGTCGCTCTCCTTCCCTGCCTTTCCTGGTTATTTAAGACCTTTATTCTTTCCCTCATTATGGGCGAACTTCACCGTTTCCTCATTATGATTAGGCCTCAGGTCTTGCTGGCAACTTTGTTCTGCTGGCAACTTTTTTGTAATGCAGTCCTACCAAGCTGAAGAAAATGGTAGGCACCAGCACACCCTGCCATTCTCCTGGCAGTTTCTCAGTCACTCCCTGGCACGTGGTACACCTGCTGGGCTCCCTTTCTCTTACAAAACCAGCTCCCTGCAGGAGAGAGATGCCTTTTTGTGGCAAACGCCACAGCCAACTGCTGCATGTGGAGGGGGTCACCTTGGCATGGCTGCACTGCAGGAGGTCAAGCAGTTGGCATCAGAGCCTTACAAAGCTCTTAACAGAATAACAGCACTGGAAGGGACCTTGGAGGTCCTATAGTCCAGCCCCTGCTCAAGCAAGAGACTCTACGCCATTTCAGACAAATGTCTGTCCGGTCGGTCCCTTCTTAAAACCTCCAGTTATGGAGCACCCACAACTTCTGAAGGCAAGACATTCGTTCCACAGATTTACTGATTTCACCATTCAGAAGTTTCTCCTTAGTTCTGGTTGCTTGTCTCCTTAATTAGTTTCCATCTGTTGCTTCCAGTGCTTTGGAGAATAAGTTGGCCTCCTTTTCTCTGTGGTGTTCCCCTGGAAGACTGCTATCATCTCACCCCCAGGCCTTCTTTTCATTAAAGTAGATGTACCCAGATCCCGCAACCATTCGCGTGTTAGCCTTCAGCCCCCTAGTTATCTTGGTTGCTCTTTTCTACACACTTTCCAGAGTCTCAACATTTTTTTTATATTGTGACAACCAAAATTGGATGCAATATTCCACGTCTGGCCTTACCAAAGCATCATAAATTGGTATGAACACTTCATGTTATCTTGATTCTGTCTCTCAGTGATGTAGCCTAGGATTGCATTGGCTTTTTTGGCAGCTGCAACACACTGTTGGCTCATATTTAAATGGTTGCCCATTAGGACTCCAAGATCGCTGTAGCCCGAGGGTGGGGGTGTCAAACTCACATTGTCACATGATGTTTTGGGACTTTTTCCCCCTTCGCTAAACTGGGCGTGGGCATGGCCAGCCCATGACACATCCGGCCCCCAGGCTGGGAGTTTGACAGCCCTGTTCTAGCCCCTTTGCTAGTGAGCCAAGTTTCACCTCGTGTGTACATTTGGTTTTTCTTGCCTAAGTGTAAAACTTTACTTTTCTCCACATTGACTTTCATTTTGTTAGATAGGGCCAACTGTTCAAATTTGTTGAGATACATCTGGATTTTGAGCCTATCTTCTGGATTATTGACTATTCCATCTACAAATTTGATGAGTTCTCTTTCTATCCTCTCTATCCTTGGAACCTGACAACCTAAATCATTTATGAAGATATCGAAGAGTACTGGACCTAAAACAGAACCTTGGAGTACCCTGGTTCTTACTTCCCTCCATGTAGACTTATTAGTTTCATTAAGGACTATAGATTGAGTGCAGTTTATCAGCCATTACAAATCCATCTGGTGGTGATGCTGTTTAACCCACATTTTCGTAGCTTACCAAGAAGTAGGTTGTGGTCTACTTTTGTCAAATGCCTAGTATATCCAAGTATCCTATGTCCAGAGCATTTTGCTGCTCTACTAGCTTTGTCACTTTGTCAAAGAATGAAATGCGATTTCATTGTTCGGCATGATCTGTTTTTGACAAACCGATGTTGGCTTCTGGTTATTGCTTTGCTTGCTTCTAGCTGTTCCCAGATCTATTGCTTGACTCTCTTTTCCAGGATCTTCCCAGGTACTGATGTCTGATTGGATCTGGTTTTTTCCCTTTTTTTGAAGATGGGAACCGTATCAACTCTTTTCCAGTCCTCAGATAGTTCCCTGGTGCTTCAGGGTCTTTGAAAGAGGTGGTTCAATGGTTCCAAGATCAGGCCTGCCAGCTTCTTCATAACTCTGGGATGTAATCCATCAGGTGCCGGTGATCTTACCATTTTCTTGCCTTTTTCAGTTTGAATTGCTTGCCTGTCTTTTATGGTTTTGGTAAGTTGGGCTATTTTTTTCTTTTTGTGTGAAAACAACATGCAAAGAAAAATTTAAGCATCTCTGCTTTCTTCCTGCTGCCAGTCACTTCCTTAGCATCTTCTCTCCTTAGCGGACTGATTGTTTGACTTCTTTCTTGTTTTCTAAAATGTTGAAAGAAACTTTTTTAAAAATTATTTTTGACATTTGTTGCAAGTCTTCATTCTGAACCTTAGCTTTCCTAGCCTCATTTTTTCAAATTCAGGCTCTATGCTGGTGTTCTGCCTTAGTTATCTTTCCATTTTTTATACTTATCCTTTTTTAGTTTATCAGAGAATTATTTGTGCATCCATGCTGGTTTCTTCTTGGATTTCTTGTTTTTCTTTTTTCAGTGGTATTGTGCTGGATTGGGCTTTTATAATAATATTTTTCAGAGTTTCCCAAGCTTCCTGAGTTGCTTTCCCCTTTAAGATTTTCATCACAGAATCCTTCCCTTGAAATAGCAACGGCATTTAGACTTATATATCACTTCCCAATGCCTCCGCTAAGTGGCTTACAGAGTCGGCATATTTCCCCCAACGATTCTCATCGGCTTTTAAAGTCTGGATTGATTATGTTCTATTGCTTTATATTGTCTGCATCATCTTGAACTCTGAGATGACACGGTCACCCTCCCCCAAAGTTCCTGTAACTTCAACCCCCTCTATTGTTTCATCTCTATTAGTAAGAATTAGGTCCAGTATAGCTGCCTCTCTAGTTCCCTCCTCTACCTTTTGGGTGACAAAGTTGTCAGCTGGGTTGACTAGGAATTTGTTCTATCTCCCACTTGATGCCGAGTTGATGACGGGGTAGTTAAAGTCCCCCATTACTACGGTGGTGGCTTTCCTACATACATTTGTTAACCAGTTAGCAAAAAGTTCATCTATTTCTTCTGCTTGGTTGGGTGGTCATACATATAGTATACACCTATAGCAATGTCGTTCTTTTTTTCCCTTTCGTATTAACCCATAGCGGGGGTTAGGAGGCTTTCGCCCTTGGTTTGTGCATTCCGGTAGTGATCCCTTGCTCATTGCTGCCTGGGCTCAGAGCTCTGGCCACCCCATGGCAGCCCAAACATTCCTCTCACAGGACCTGAAGTGGAACCATGCAGGGTGGGGGGAGTGGTAGGAGTAGATTATTCAAATCCATCCTTGAAGAGTCTCTGAGCATGTGGAGAATCCCAGTTGGTCAGGGCTTTACATTGCAGACCCCGGAGGGCCTTAGGAGTGGGTGTTCATGGCTTGCTGCCCAGACCCGATGCTCCCATTGCTGGGCCTGCCCTGGGCCAGGCAACGGGGGGTAGGAACCGTTTGCTCCGGCTGGCCTCTTTCCCAGCATAGCAACACCAATAGCCCTTAGACTTCTATATGGCTTCACGGGGCTTTGCCCCCAGCAATCTGGGTCCTCATTTTACCCACCTCGGAAGGATGGAGGGCTGAGTCAACCTGGACTGCTAGGGAGAAGTGGCGACCTTTGACCCCGGCACAAACTCAGGCCCACGCATGGGGGCAGGGCAGGAGGTGGCGTGGCATGCCCGGAGCGGCTGGTGCCCCAGCATTTCCCACTCAGGAAAGGGGCCGGCTCCTTCCAGGCCCTGCTGCCCGGGCCCTTCTTTGCTGCACCCTCGGGTCTCCTGGGCCCAGGCAGAGGCCAGACCGGGGCCTGAGGAGCCAGTTGGGCCAAGCAGTTTGGATCACGGCCACAGGGCGAAGAGCTCTCCGGAGCCAGGAATGGCAGCCTTGTCAAGGAGAAGCCATGCCACGTCCTGATGCTCCAGGTGGGGGGGCAGGATAGGGCGGGGGGTGGTACCACCCTGTGCAGGATCTTTCCCTCCCGGTGCCCGCAGGCGTTCTGGGTGAGCTGGGCATGGCAGCAGACCCAGCCAGCTGAGTCAGGGAGCTGGCTGCCTCCCAGAAATCGGAGTGCGGTTTCTCCCTTTCCCTCCAGCCTGGATTTTTTCCCACCTTCACTAAGCGACAGTCTTGTGTATGCACAACAAAGGCCTGCTTGCCTTGGCTCCTCTGGGGCTGGATCCGGCATGAGTCAACTGGATCCCAGTGGGGCAGGAGTGCGCAGGGCAGCCCTATGCCAGGGGATTTTGTTCTCCATCCGTGCTGGCCGGCATGGGACCCTCATGGCAGAGGGCGCTGTAGCCCCAGGGCCTCCTGCTTCCAGCCCTCCAGTCTGGCACAACTGGGAGGGAAGCTGGTTTTCAAAGTTGGAACGGCTTCTTAAGGCCTGGGCCACGGGGGCAGCAGCAGATCTGTGGTCTTTCGGCCCAGCGTTCATCCGGGGCAGCGGGAGTCTCCCTGGCCCTCCCAGTGGAGCAAACCCCCCCTCCCCCCCACCCACCCCCGAAGATTGGCTGCTGGTGATCCTTCCTGGAGAGCTGAATCGGAGTTTTGTGACTTGGCAAGTTGGGGGGAGGGGTCCCCTTCTCCTTTCCAACGGCTGCCTTGGGGGTTGTGCCTTGAGAGTGGAACTTGGCCCTGGGAAGCTTCCGCCAGTCTTCCCCCAGCAGATTTTCCTGGCGGGAAAAGCTCTGATCGGAAAATGGCACCTCCGCTTGGGCAAGGACGGGGCTGTTGCGCAATCGGGGGTTGAGCGGAGGGGTGGGTTGCTGGCAGAGGCTAGACAAAACAAACCTTGGCATCTGGCTGGGGCGAGTTGGATCCTGGCACCAAGGAATCCCAGACGCCTCTCCAGCCTGGCTTCGAAGGAACTGCAGGAGGGACCGGAGAGCTTTTGCTTCACAACGTTTGCTCCCTTCTCAAAACTTGCAGAATGTTCTGGGTCTGTTCCCACTCCAGGCAGAGAAGAATGTCATCTTTGTATGAGCCAAGGCTTCTTGGGAGCTTCGCTAAAGATGGTCTCTCTTCAGGCTTCGACCTACTTAGCACATTGCTGTGGGTTGCAGAGACCTCGAGTGACGCTGACTCCGAGACAGGCACGGCCTTGCCTGAGCTGAGCGGGCAGAGGGAGGTGGCTCCCATTGGCCTCTCCCCAGTTGGAGACTCGCTTGCTAGGACTACCCCCCCCCCGCCCCCGCTCAGAAACATGGGGGAGCCAGCCCACGTCTGCCTCAGTTCCTCAGGCGTCAGCTCAACCTACGGTCCCTGCGTCAGGCGGGAGGCTAGGAAGAGGGGAGCAGTTGCTAGGTGGACTCCCGGAATGGCCCATGCGTTGGAGGAGGAGGAGGAGGCTGCCTGCCAGCGTTGGTGGTCGCTTGGGCCTTCGGAGAGATTCCCTGGGCCCTCTCTGGCTTCTGAGCCACACCCCTTTCCTGCCACCTTCCCAGGGAGCCGGGGCTGGGGCTCTCTCTGCCCTGGTGTCCCCTCAAGCTGCAAGGAGTAGCTAGCCTGGAGGGAGAGACTAGCATTGGGGGCGGGGGGGAGGGGGGGATTCCTTCTCCTTCCCTCGCCTTAAGGGGAGCAAGAGAGGCCTGCAGGACCCTGAGGTGGGCCTGGGTCTGTGAGAGCACGCAGCCCGCAGCAGCCCGTGAAAGTGTGGCCCCTGGGCCAGGCCGGGTAGGTGCGGAAGTGGGCCTGTGGTGGCTGGTCTTGCTGGAGAGAGGCCTGGGCTTGGCCCAGAGACTCGTTGCAAGTCCTGAACAGAAATCCGGGTGCCATTCCCAGCCTTCCCCCCCCCCCCCGGGTTGAGTGGCTGGGAATACAGCCACAAAGGTTTGGGGCCCCTGGGGCTCTTGCAAGGCAGCTCTGAAGGCCAGCCCCCCCCCCCCCCTTCTGCTCCAAGTGACTTTGCCCTTCCCTGGAGCCGCCCTCCTTCCTCTGATTCCTTCTGCTTAGGCTTCCCAAACGTTAATCTGGAGGGTCCCATGGAAAGGTGGAGGCTTTCTCCAGATTGGGGTTTCACTGGGGGAATTGCCCCATCCTGTCTTCACCTGGAAATATACTTAATTTCCCCTGTGCTTCTTGGCACAAGCTCTTGCAAGGAGCATCCCTTGGAAGTAAGAAGGATTAGAAGTGGGTTCCGGGCTCAGTGAAACATCCCTCTCTGTCTGCTGTGTGTCCCTTCGGCCCCTCAGTCGCCCTCTCTTTCCTTGACAGAGTCCCAGACCTCCAACCTGACCCCCAGGGTTGCATCTCATTGGCCTCTCTAATCCAGCATCCGGTTCTCCCAGGGACCCTCGGGCTCAGGGGCCTCCAGCTGAGGGGCACTGTGCCATTCTGCCAAGGCCTGTTTGTCATCCTTAGTCTTACCTTGGGTAGCCATTCCCATGTTTCATGGGAACGGTTGTGTGGTTTGAGCACCTGTGTTGGAGGGTCCCATGGGGCTTCTCAGAGAGTGAGCAAGCTTGAGATCAACGGGGCTTCAGAACCCCTCAGAAGAATCCAGCCTCAAGGGAGACCCATCGCTTGAGGGAATGTTGCCTCCAGGGCAGAGGCTGGCAATGTGGACACTCCCTGGGGAGATTTTTGGGCCTGGAGGGCTGACCGGCCTCTGAGCTTTCCTGCAGAGCAAAACGCCCAAAGCGGCCCCTGGCTGCGAATCCTTTAGGGGCAGGGAGACAGCAGGTGCCCAGGGTGCCATGTGACTTGGGCAGAGGAGATGCTGGAGCCACTCAGGGGAGGCAGGTAGGGTAGCAGCCTAGGATCCTCCCATCAGCAGGGCCAGGAGGGGCACAGGTGAGCCCTGCGCTCCAGGAGGATGCTTGGGGGGGTGCCAGTTGGGGGAGAGTGGGAGTCATCTGGGTCCTGAGGCTGGGCCTGCCACCCTGCTTAGAGCCGGCTCTCCTGCAGGTGACTCGTATGCCGGTCTCTCTCTTCAGCAGGCTGGAAATAAACCTCTCCTGGTGTGGAAGGAGGAATATAAATATCCCCGGAGTGATGTGATCTTTCCAGCTGCTATTAATAGGCCCCCAGAGGCTTAGCTGGCCCACGTGACGATGGAGACTTAGAGAGAGAGGGTGTCACAAAGGAGCCCCCCCCCTCTCTCCCCCCTGGCTGGAGCTCCTGCTAGCCAGAGACAGGTGCAGGTCACGGGATGGGCTAGGGCGGCCCCCACCCTGCGAGGGACCTTAAAAGGACCCTGAAATTGGTACTCCAAGGTAGGGCTGGAGGGGATCCAGAGCCACCCACGGGCCTTGAGAGTGACCTCTTCTCAAAGCCATGGGGGGGGGGGGCGGGCTTTGTCCTCCCGCGGTGTGGCAGAGAGTGGGCTGGGGTCTTCCCCTGTTGTGAAACCCCCCCATTCAGCTATCCCTTTGGATTCTCTTGGTCCCTGTCCCATCGTCTATTGCTTGCCTTTTCCCCAAAATGCTACAAGGTGCACTCTGGCCCACTAGCCACCTTTCTGCACGTGGTCAATGGTTACAGTAAAATATAGGTGTTCATACAGAACTGTGTGGGCTTCTCCGGCGTATCATATATTTGTATGAATTTGTATGGTTAATGCCAGTTCCTTTCCAGTGATTCCCAAGGTGGAATTTGCATGTTTCTTTTTAGCAAATAGACAATAGGGGTGTGTTTTCATTAAATGGCTATCGAAAATTCCTTTCCTCCTCAGTCCCAACCAGGAATGCCTATTTATGGGGTTTGGGGTTTTTCGCACCTTTTGCTTTTTAAGCGTCCAGCAGTTTGGAGAGGGGCTTCTGAAGGCCTCAAGGGTTCTTTGTTTCCTTAATCATGCAAGATGATTTTGGATTGTAAGCAAATTTGATCATCTTGGTGCTTTGCCCAAACTCCACTTGTGAAGATATTGGTCCCAGCACTTCTATGTGGAACTTTTCATATTTGTCTGCTGGGAGAATTGCTGGTTGTTTCTCTTCTGTGTTTTCTCTTACCCCAACACATCGCGAAGTTTTAAAGCCTTAACAGACTTGCCTCTGTCCAAAAATCTGTTGAAGATTGAAAAATTAAGACTTACTTCTGCAGAAGCCATGCTGCTTCTTCAGTATGTCTGAACATCTTTAATCCTGCCTCCCCCCCCCCCCACCCCCCCAGTCCCCCCCCCCTTGGGGGGGGCTCCCCTTCCCCGTCTGCTGGGAGAATTGCTGGTTGTTTCTCTTCTGTGTCTGGATATGGCAAAACTTGGCCAGATGGCAAACTCCCAGGGGCGACAGGGGAGATTCTTGGGCCCCGCGGTTCAGGGCTTGTGCGGAATGAGGTCTGCCAGGTTTGGCGGAGGTCTCCAGGACACCCTGGCACGTGGGTGTCCTGAGCAGGGGGGTTGGCATCAGCCGTGGCCTTTGCCCCTCTGATGGGCTGTCCTTGTCTGTGCCCCTCTTCTTTCCCTCTCCCCACCCAGGGGGCATTTGGCCCGACCGGAAGTGCCAGTGGCGGTGGAGCCAGAGACGTGACGCTTCCTCCAGTGTCGCTGCCAGAAACCCCAGCCAGTCAAATGCACCCTGACAGTCAACTGGCCAACCATGGAAAGACAGGTAACGGCAGGGCCCACTCCCAGCCCCGCTCCCATCGGCCACCTGGGGGCTAAAGGTGTGGGTGGGGCAGGGAGCCAGGGCAGCAAAGTTGGCCAGCCCACCGCAGGCCCTCTGGCCCTGAAAGCCAGCCAGGCTCCTGTTTCTGTCTTTGGGGCCTTGAAGGGCAAAGTCAGGCGGGAGCGCAGTGTCTCTGTGGATTCGGGAGAGCGGCGGGAAGCAAGTACCACCCCACTGGACAAGGAGTTGAAAGGTGAGGGTGCAGGGCTAGCAGGAGGCACAGGGGGGCTGGCATCTCATCTGGGCCCCCCCAGCTGCGCCCCCCTTCAGGCGGGCTCAGCGCAGCCTTTTGCTTGACAGGCGAGACGGTCCCTCGGAGCAAGAGGCGCTGCGTGCTGGAGAGGAAGCAGCCCTACAGTGGGGACGAGTGGTGCTCTGGGCCGGAGAGCGAGGATGACGACAAGTCCCTGGGCAGCAGCAGCCACAGTGAGTGCCCACGGGCCCAGGCATGAGAGCGGCCCCTCCCTGTGGCCCAGCTGTGCCCCCAAGAAGCCAGGGGCCAGACCTCCCAGGGAGACCTAGCCGTGCCCTGGCAAAGCAAGGCCCCGGAAGCAGCACCTCCTCCTGCTTCTCTCTGCCCTCCTCGGCGCTGGCTTGTCAGCAGGACGAGGAAGGGTCTAGCCTTGCTGGGGGCAAGGGCAGGGCCACCGGGGTCAGGGGCTAGCAGGCCTTTCCGGAGAGGCGGGGGAGAGGTGACCGGTTAGGGGCCTGTGCATTTGTGGGGGACGAGGGGAGTTCCTTCAGGCAGCGAGCTCCATGGGGGGCTGGGCCCCTCCGGGAGTGACTTCTTCTCGTGGGCGGCCCCTGCCTGTATCAAACCGAGCTGTCTCAGCTCCTCCCCAGCCAGCCTGGGGCCGTCGCAGCTGCTGAACCGCCCCGGTTGTCCCTGGCAGATTGCCACGTAGCTGAGCCGGCCATGAGCGCAGGGGCACAGCTGGGCCCAGGATCCAACCCTTTGCCGGCCCTGAGCGAGAGCACCACGCCTGGCGCCCCTCACAGCGCGGCCCCCGGACTGCGGCCAGAGGCCGGAGGGAAGCAGGGCCTGCAGCTGGTCTACGTCTTCACCACACACCTGGCCAACACGTAAGCCGTGGCCCCCCTGCCCCTGAGCAGCGCTTGGGCCGGCCCCAAGCCAGGGGGAGGTTTTCCCGCAGAGAGGCTGGGCTTCCCCCCCGCTGGGCCCCAGGCACAGCGGGGCTGCCCTGACGGCTCTCTGGGTGTCTGCAGGGCTGCAGAGGCCGTCCTTCAGGGCCAGGCAGACTCCATTCTTGGCTACCACCAGCAACATGTGCCCCGGGCGAAGTTGGACCAGGTAAGGCCGGAGCTGGGGAGGGGCAGCCGGTTGGGCTGCTGGGGAGGCCAGACCGGCTGTCCCGAGTGGGGGGCCCCTGGCCGGAGCAGGGGGGTTGGCAGCCACAGGCTCCCCCTCCCCAGAATCCACTTCTTTCTCCTTTTGCAGCCGAAGGTGCCGGGTGCTCTGGAGCCCCTGCCGCTCCACTTGTCTCCTGCCAACACCCCTCAGGGACCACCGGCCCTGCCCCCAAGCAGCCAGGGACAGCAGCCAGGAGGGACCCCCCTGGGGCTCGGCCAAGGACCGCTCTCTTCCAGCAATGCTCTCCCGCCGGAGGGGGCCCCCGAGGAGGCTCGCCAGGACCTGACCCCCAACTCGGTGGGAAACGGCAGCAACAGCAGCAGCTCCGTGGCCCCCAGCAACACCCACCCCAGCACCCCCACCACGCTCAGCTCCCTGCAAGCCAGCACTGCGGAGAGTTTGTTGGGGGAGGGGGGTAGCACGGCCCCCCCCCACAGCAGGTAATGGGCCTCGCAACCCCCTCAACACCGAAGGCCTCTCCAAGGAGCAGCTGGAGCACCGGGAGCGGTCTCTGCAAACCCTGCGGGACATCGAGCGCCTGCTTCTGCGGGGCAGTGAGGCCGAGCCCTTCCTCAAGGGTGGGCCAGGCCCTGGGGAAGGGGCGATCCTGCCCCCCCAGGTGACGGCCCCAGCGCCTCCCCAGGCTGCCCTCTCCGGGACAGGCGTGAAGAAGTACGAGGAGCCGCTGCAGTCCATGATTTCGCAGACGCAGAGCCTGGGGGGCCCAGGCCTGGAGCAGGAGGGGCCCTTGCCCCCGGGGGTGGACCTGGGCCAGCCGATGAACGTGGTGCTGCAGCGCCTCGGCCAGGACAGCCTGACCCCCGAGCAGGTGGCCTGGCGCAAGCTGCAGGAGGAGTACTACGAGGAGAAGCGCCGCAAGGAGGAGCAAGCCGGCTTGCATGGCGGGCGGCCACTGCAGGAAGTGATGCTGGCCCAGCCCCTGGGAGGCGTCATGCTCCGGGGGCCCCCGCCGCCCTACCACAGCCGGCCTGGGGAACAGTGGCTGCTGCGGGGGACGCCCCTGGACCTTCAGGAGCAGCTGCGGCCCACCTTCCCCGGCCCCCGCGGCTTCCCAGGCAGCCACGTCCAGAGGGGCTTTGCCACGATGCCGAACCTGCCCTTGGAGCCCCTTGGCCCGGTTGGCGGTGGGCCCCGCCCCGGGCAGCCCGGCCTACCGTGGGGCGAAGACCTGCCCCTCAGGAGTCCGGGGCACTTTGTGCCTGGGGGCCTCTCGTACCCCCCAGGGCAGGGCGAGGCCGAGCGCTTCCTGCCATCCCGGGCGCGCGAGGACCTGCTGCGTCACCCCCTGCTGGAGAAGCGGCCAGGGTCCCTGGGGCTGGAGATGGAGCGCGTCCTGCCGACCCACCGGCAGGTGGAGCCTGGCCTCTTTGCCGGAGAAGGGCTGGGCCTGGAGTTTGGGGGGGGGCGGGCCTTGATGAGCCCCCCTCCTCCACTGCAGGAGGTGGAGCCGGGCGCCTTGGCCACACCCACCAACTTGAACATGAACGTGAACATGAACATGAACCTGAGTGTGCAGATGACGCCGCAGCAGCAGCAGCAGCAAATGCTGCTGACCCAGAAGGCCCGGGGCCCAGAGCTGATGCCGCCTGAGGAAATGGCCCGAGGGCGAGCCCCAAACGGCACTGGGGCCATGATGGGGGCTCCCCCAAAGATGCTGATGGGCTCGCCCTTCCCAGGCCAGGGACAGCAGCAGAGCTTCCCGACCGGGCAGGGCCCTTACCCGCCTGTGCCACCAGAGCTGGGCGGCACGCCTGATATGTTTGGTCCGGATGGGGGCGGCATGGCTGGCACCCCACGGCTCAGCCATGTTCCCCTGCCACCCAGCACCAGCGCCTCAGCCACAAACTTGCATGCGGCCCCCATCCGGGGCCTGGGCCGCCGCCCCTCGGACCTGGCCCTCAACATGGGGCAGATGAACTCGCCCAGCGTGGGCCGCCTCAAGTCTCCCACCCTCAGCCAAGCACATTCCCCACTGGGCACGTCCCCTTCGGCCAACCTCAAGTCGCCACAGACGCCTTCTGCCCTGGTTAGCCTGCCAGCTGCCGCTGCCAGCAGCGCCCCCCTCAAGTCCCCCCAGGTGCTGGGCTCTGTGCTGAATGTCCGCTCCCCAACTAGTTCGCCCGGCCATCTCAAATCGCCCTCCATGGCCGTGTCTTCCCCAGGATGGGCACCCTCCCCCAAGGCCAGCCTCGCCAGCCCAGGCAAGCCAGCCCTCGGAATGGGCAACTCTGCCCCCTTGGGCCACCTTGAGCAAGGTAAGGGCAGAGGTGCTGAGCAGTTCTGGGAAGGGAGAATTTCTGGAGACGTTCTGGGTTTGAGGGAGTCCCTTCAGTTGGCTTTCTCTCTGCAGGAAGAGGAGGGGGACTTTGGACAGACAGTGTTTTAAACATGGCTCCCCGTTCCGTTCCTCTTGTTGAGCCACCTGGCAGGTGGGACTGCCAGGTACCTGGCGGCAGATCGGCTTCTGAGCCGCCTGCAATCCATCTCCCACTTCACTGCAAGGATCACGCCTGGCCTCCGAGAAACCCAGTTCAGCTCAGTCGTTCTGGGTTTGGACTGACCTTGAGGAAAGCACGAAGGAAGTGGCCAGGCCCTGTAGATCCAGCGCCCCGTTTCCATCGAAGGCAGGCCTGTCCGTCTGAGCAGCGGCCTTTCAGTCCAGGGTCACCCTTCCTTCCACGTGGCTCCTGAGAGGCCCCCTAGCAAAATGGGGACAGGGACAAAGCCGCCCCAGCGTTTCCTCTCGCTCGCAGTTGAATGAAAGGCACCCAATAATGCGATTGGAAGGCTCTGTTCCCGGTTCACGGGGGTCACCCTCTCGCTTCAGGCTGCTTTTTGCTGTTGGCTGCAACCAGTCTGTGCCGTCGTCCTGCAGAGCCCCCGCATGCCTATGCTCTTTTTGGGGGGGGGGGGTGGAGTGGGGAGGGGATAGAGCCATATTTTCCTTTTAGCTCTGAAATGCCAAAAGCAGCCTGTCCTGCCCCTAAACTAGTCCAGCAGGTCCAATTGGGAGATTATGCCTCAGCTTGCAGGTCCGAGATATCCAGGGGTCTCAGCCAGCTTTGGCCTCGACTGGAATATCTGTGGGGCTCATTACCTGCCCTGGGGGTGAGGTGGGGTGGAGTTAGATGGGGGAGAACCGGTGAGCACCCCAAAGCCTCCCAGCGACCACACAATAGGAGGCCATTTAGACACACGCACACACCCGCAAACACACACACTGGGGCAGCTGGAGGGAAAGAGAGCAGCTGCCCTCCTGTCCAGGCCGCTGCGCTTCCCGGAGGCCTTTGGCCGGCATGATTTACACGATGTCAGCTCTTCGCCCGGCTCAGCTCCAAGGGTGGCCCGGCGTTCATTTGGCTTGGCCTGAAGGTGCCTGTGTGTCTCTCTTGCAGGTGCCGTGCCCTCTGGGTCTCGGAGCAGCTCCTCTGCCCCGCCTGGCAATACCTCTGGGCCCCTGAACCCCAACCTGCCTTTTCCTTCCTCTCCAGATCCACCCCCATCCCAGAACCCTTTGTCCCTCATGATGTCCCAGATGTCTAAATACGCCATGCCCAGCTCCACGCCACTCTACCACAACGCCATCAAGACCATCGCCACCTCAGATGATGAACTGCTCCCGGACCGGCCGCTGCTGCCGCCTGGGGCTATGGCTGGTAAGAGGGGGGGCACTCAGAGGGCCGGCTGTGGGCACCCTCACTCCTGCACCCCCCCACCCCCCGAAGCCAGGAGAGTGATGTCCCCTTTCTGCCCCGTTCCCGGGTGGTTTCCCTTCCTTCTTGGGATGGAGCCTGCTCTAGGGAAGAGGGCCAGAGGAGCCGGACCACAGCCGTAGGCGTGTGAGCCTGGAGGGAGGGAACCTTGGGGAAGGAAGGCAGGGAGGGAATGCCAACTGAGCCAGCCTTACCTCTTGGGCACAAAGGGGGTGGGGGTGGGGAGGCTTCCAGGGGCCATAACAATGCCGTCGAGTCGGGGCTTGCTTGCGATGCCTTCCGCCCCAGGACTTAGCACCTTTTCCCCTTGCAGGCATGGGCGGAAACCAGACCAATACAATGCATGTGAACTCTGTGGGGCCGGCCCCCGTGCCGAGCCCGATGGGCCTGAACCTCGCTGGACAGCAGCTGCTCTCCCAGGAAGTGGCAGCCCCCCCAATGTCTTCGCCCAGCCCCCTGGGGACCGGCCTCCCCATGCACAGCAGCGCTCCTGTGCAGAACCCGATGATGCCCCCCGGGCCCCCAGACTCCCTGGGCCAGTCCTGCGGCCCTTCTGGCCAGCTGGTCTTTGCAACACGCCTGCAGCAGCCCCCCGCCAACGGAGGCGGCATTCCAATGGCCCCAGGAGGGGCAGCCGGGCCTGGGTTGCAGCCGCCGCCTCCCCCTCAGCCACAGCACTACCCCGCTGGCTTGGGAGTCCCTCCAGAGGAGTTGCCCCCCCAGCAGGCGCCCTCTCAGCAGCGCCTGGCCGGTCGGCTGCCGGAGCCGTACCCCTCCGTGCTTCCCGGGGTGGCCTCCGTGCTGAGCGATCCAGAGCTGAGCGACGTGATCCGGCCCACCCCGACGGGCATCCCCGAGTTCGACCTCTCCCGCATCATCCCTTCGGAGAAGCCCAGCAGCACGCTGCAGTACTTCCCCAAGGGGGAGGGCCAGGGGGTCAAGACCCTCCCCCCCTCCAACCTGCACCTGGCGAACTTGCAGAACATGATGGCGGAACACGGCCCGGCCCGGCCCGGCCCACAAGTGATGCCACGCGGAATGGCTCTGTGCCACCCCGGACAGATGCCCATGCTGGGCAGGACAGGCCTGCCCCCCCAGCAGGGCCTGGTGGGCAACAGCTTGCCCCAGGGGCTGGTGCTGCCCCAGCAGAGCCTCCTGGCCCAGCAGAACTTCCTGCTCATGCAGGCCAAGCAGCGCAGCATTTCTGTCTCCGGAGAGATGTACGGGCAGCCAGCGGGGCACCTGCTCTCCCCCCAGGGCTCGCTTATGGGCCCCCCTTCCCAGCAGAACCTCATGGTCTCCATGCGCCAGCGCAGCGTGTCCCTGGACGGCCAGGTGAGCTATGGCCCCGGAGGCGGCGGCGGCGGCGGCATGGCCAACCTGCCCTTCTAAGGAATCTTCTCTGCTTTGCTTCTGGAAGAGAAATCGGGAGGCCTCCACAGGTCTGGGGGAGCAACCGCTGGCCCAGCCTTCTCTGGGTCGGAGTAAACGGAGGGAAAGGTGGTTGCCCTGGTACCAGACAGAAGTCCCACCCAGCAGCTGCCTGCAACAGAGCGGAGTCCGTGCACCAGCTGTTCCAGGGCTGGACACTCCAGGCTGGTGCTGGGACAGGGCCTGAGGGGGCATTTGCACCCCCAGCCCCACTTAGCTCTCCTTGCAGGACGTTGGCCCGGAAGAAACGCCACGGGAGTGGGTTGGCACTTTCCCCCGTGCCGTGAAGGGATCATGGCCAGCGCAGGGAACGCGAGGGGGCCTTCCCGGACTGTTGGGCACTGCCCTTTCAGCGGCCTCCTGCGCTCGCTCGCTTTCCCACGGGGGGGGCGGGGGGGGCAGTCCGGGTGAGTCCAGCCCAGCCCTTCCCTTGGCTTCCATGCCACCTTGCGCTTTCTGCCCAGCCCCTTGCTGGACAGCTCCTCGGCCCAATTCCGCTTCTGGGCTTGTCATGGGATAATATCCGAGGGGAGGGGGAGGTTTGGGGATCAAAGGTCCAAATAGTCCCCCATCAAAAGAAAGGTCGCTTCCTTTTGGCAGCAGCTCCCATGATGGACAGAGAGAAGCAAAAAGCAAGCCGTTGCCCTCTAGCAATGCCAGAGACCGAAGGACGGGCATGAGAGGGCAGGCCCTGTGGCCCCCCTTGGGGAAGGGCTCCCCTGCCCCTCGTGTGAGTTGGGGGGGGCAGTTCACACCCTGCCCCCTAACTCTGTCTAGGTGAAGGGAGGCCCTTCCTCTTCCGCTCTGCCTGGCCAGGGTTGGAGGAGTGTCCTGGATCGCAGGACCCTCCAGCAGATGCATCTGGCACTGCCAAGCTGGGGCGCTTCTGCACTTTGAAACTCGGCTTCTGCCTGAGACCTCCCCCCCCCCCCCCAGCTTTGGCAGTGAAGTTCAGAAGGGGGAGGGCTGAGGGGGCTACAGAAAGTGTGTGCTGGGGAGAGAGAAGCCAGGGGGAAGGGCTGGCTTCCCAGGGTCTCTTATCCAAGCAAAGGCCTGGCCAGGAGTTTCTCCACCCCCCACCCCAGCCCCAAGGCCGCAGAAGGTGCTTCCAGTGACCCACCGTCCTGTTCCTCCCTGCTCGGCGCATTCCTGGGCTCCCTGCCCCCCCCCCCCCCCCCGGCCCCCCCCCCAGCTTGAGTCGCCCCTGCTGAGCATCCCCCCCCCCCACCCCCCCACCCCCGCTTCCTCTGCCATCAGTCAGGATGAGGCCAAGGGAGGAGGTGACCCAGAGCCCCTGCGGCTGATGGAGGGCAGCACTGGACGCTCCGTGCCATCTCCTGCCAGCCATGCATTTTGTACCAGTCTATAAATAAAAATATATAAATATAAATATATAAATACAATATGTGAAGACATCTTACCAGTTTTTATTTTGAAATGATTTCTAGGCTTGTTTTGGGGTATCTGTGCTGCCTGTAATGTATTGATTGACCTGTTTTATAGGTGCCTTTTTATTAAAAAAAATTAAACTTCTGCCAGGAGCTTTCTGTGGTGTCCTTATCTCTACCAATGCAGGGATTGGCGCTGGCCAACTGGGCGGAAGCCTCACCATCTCCGAGATTGGAGGGGGGCCCCCCATCCTCCCCTTCCCGGCTTTTTGAAGTAGTTCTGTACATTGAAACGCTTCCTTGGCTGCTGTGTCGGTGGAGGGTGGTTTCCTATGTTAATGTTTTCGGTTTTAAAAAGTTCACTATGGAGGAGAGTATTTGTAAGGCGGGGTTGAAATGAGGGGCCCTTGGTGCTGCCCTGAAAAGCCTGTGGACACACCGGATGCCCCCAAGCCCTAACCCCTCATAGCCCCCCCCCCACATTGGAGGTGGCGGGGAGTGCTGTACCTGCTGCAGGCTGAGCAAAATCAGCCGCGTCCTCCGCTGGGGCTTCCGCTTGCCAGAAGGAAGAGAAGGGAGGCTCACAACGTCTTTATTTCAAGCAAGGGAAAGCACAAGGAAGTTTTACAATCTACTTCACGCATTCTCCACAGGAAATATTTACAGTAAAAATGCAAAATTACTGGGAATTTTGGTAAACAAGCCTGGGGGTTTTAGAGGTCGGTGAAAACCGCCGAACCTGTGATGGTGCCGCTCTGGGGGGAGCACTCGAGGAGGCCACAGTTGCAAAGGCCGCGGGGGGGGGGGTCAGTTGCAGGCTTGGCTCCCACTGGCAACGAGGCAGAGGCCATAGCGTGTCTCTTGATGAGACATGGGAGGCTTGGTTTCCTTTGGGGAGAGAACGGAGGAGCTCCTCGCCTGCACACACCGGAGATGGACACGCTGCTAAGTGGAAAGCCTGCTCAGAACAGAACCTGCCTGCCTGGGGCAGACGACAGCAGAAGGGCCTGGGCTGTGGGGGGTTCCCCACTCAATTCCAAGGCGCCTGGGCTGATTGGGACGCCAGCACTGACCATGGCAAGGGTCTCCTGGGGCGAGTCCTGCCCTTGGACACCGAGAGGCCAAAGAGGCTGCCCTATTCCTCTGGACTCTCCTTCTGGCTACTTAAGGAGGCCTTAGCTGAAGATTGGAAAGCCCAAACCAGGCCCTGGAGCTGGATCTCCCCTCTCCGTTTCCAGTTGCGTTTGGGGGGTTGGGGGAGCCTGGAATCCAAATATGCAACATGCTCTGTAGTGGGGCTCTTCAAACGTGGCAGCTTGAAGACTTGTGGACTTCAACTCCCAGAATTCCTCCTCCAGTCATGTTAGCTCAGGAATTCTGGGAGTTGAAGTCCTCAAGTCTTCAAGCTGCCACGTTTGAAGACCCTTGCTCTGTAGGGAGGCAATGAGGACACAGCCCTGCTCTCAAGTAAACCTGATCTGTGTGTGAGCACCGCACTCTGAACCCGGGCAATTGCAGGCTGGGGGCAGCAGCCGAGCCATTCGTAGCTTCCTGGGAAACAGCAGGGAAGGGATCAGAGAACGTACGTGGGGCTTAGCCTCTGTTTTGGGCCCAAGTCAGGTCCGGGACTTCCTCCTGACCCTCTTGGCCATTTGGATCCTTGTGAGAAGTGAACCGATCTGGCAGAGCGGAAGGTGTGGCACTTCCAGAGTAGGAGGAGGCCCCACACCGAACACTGGAGATGTTGGTCTCCATGCTGCTCTCCATTCTGCAGGTGCCCAGAACCTCCTGCAGGGTCCCCTGACTCAGGCAGCCCACATCGTGCAGGAGTCGACAAACGTCGTGGCGGAACCGGATGCCCACAAAGGTGCAGAGGATGGGATTCAGGCAGCAGTGGCTGTAGGCAAGCACCTCGCTTACCACAATGGCCCTGCTTAGTGCCTGGTCAACCGCGCAGGACTTCCTTGTAACCTCCAGCTTCGTAAGGGTGTCCCAGAAAATGACCACGTTGTAAGGGGTCCAGCAGAGCAGGAAGACACTCGTGACCGCAATGGCCACCTTCACGGCCTTTTGCCGCTGCAGCCGCTGGGACTGGCAGAGGAGCCGCACGATGGCCGCGTAGCAATAGCACATGACTCCCAAGGGCAGGAAGAAGCCCACCAGGTGGTAGAGGAAGCGCTCAGCCAGCCAGGAGTTGATGCCATGCGTGCCATACTCCCTGAAGTGGCAGAGGCTCAGGTTGTGGCCTTGGACCCAGACCTCTGTGAACAGCAAGTCGGGTATGGCCAGCAGGAAGGAGGCCAGCCAGGTGCCCAGGCAGGTCAGGTGGATGGAGAGGCCACGCCGCTTCTGGAAGGTCTGCAGAGCGCAGACCACAGCCAGGTAGCGGTCCACGCTGATGCAGCCGAGCAGCAGACTGCTGCTGTAGAAGCTCATCCGGTTGGCGACACTCAGCAGCTTGCAGAGGAAGAGGCCAAAGACCCAGCCGGCCAAGCTCTGCACCACGCCGAAGGGGAAGGTGAGCAGCAGCAGCAGGTTGGCCAGGGCAAAGTGGAGGAGGAAGAGCTCCGTGGAGGTGCGGGAATGCCTGTAGCGCCACAGGATGACCACCACCAGAAGGTTGCCCAGGGCACCAAGCAGGAAGATGAGCAGGTGGATGAAAGGCACCAGGACACCCTGGGAGGGCTGCCTGGGGCCGTCTTCCGCCTGAGGACACAAGTAATTGTCATCGTAGGAGTTGTTCCCTTCACTGTCAGTGAAGTTGTAGTCGAAGGTCTGGGAAGAGAACAAGAGGCAAAGCAGGTTGATGGGCAGGGGCTTCTGTGTGCTGTCCCTTGCAGAGAAAGGCTATTCACACACACACACACACACACATGCCCAGATTTCCCCCCCCCCATCCCTGCCCCCTCCAACGGTGGGGACAATCAGGACACTGGACAAACAGGGAGGATCAAGGAACACCAGCGGATTGACCTCTGGGCGGCCCTGGATTGCTTCTAGAGGCCCCTTTCCCTCTTCCCCCTCCGGAGACATAAAAGCAGCTTCTGAGCCAGCGGCCTCAGTCCAGCCTCAGCTGCTGCCATGGTCTTCATGCCAAGTTAGCAATGGAGCAAGAGGGGACGGTCAGGGAGCCTGTGCTAAACAACCCACAAGAGGGCAACGGGCATCAACCCCGCTGGCTGCAGGAGGAAGCAGGCGGCGGCTTTCCTCAGGGGAAGGACCCACCGCTGGCTGGCAGGTAAACCATCCAAGATTCTTCCTATTTTGCAGAGAAGTAGTGGATTCAAGGGTGTTTTTTTTTCCCTGAAGGGGGAAAAATTCCCTCAACTGATCACCTTGTACTTTAATATTTTGGATTTTCTCCCCTCTTTTTGGGGGGGGGGGGTCATTTTCAGAAATCAGCTCAATTTTGTTTAACCTCTGGTCAATTTCACAAGCCCAATTTCATTTTTCGAACATAGCCCTTGCCAGGTCTTTGAAAGGGCTTTTAATAGTGTTCAAAGCTCTGTTTCAAAAGGTGAAGAGGAAGCAGAGGTTGAAATTGAAGGAGGGGAGTGTGTTCATTGCAGTCTTTCCTTAAAGTTGTGCAGTTTCAATTGTTTAATTAAGTTTGAATTTAAAAATGGAGTTGCAGGCCCGGAAGGCAATTGCAATCGTGGAACTGAACCCTCCCTACAGTTCTTCTCCAAAGTCAGCCCTGCACAGAGCCCAGGTGGAAGCAGTGGGAGAGAGGAACATGAACTGGGAACGCCAGTAGGGGAGAAAGCAAGCGGGGGAAGAGCGTGGTCAGTTCACCCTTTTCCTCCTTCCATGGTTCTTTTTTTGGGGGGGGCGGGCGGGGGGGACACAGAGCAATGCAGATACATTAATCCACATTAATCCCAAACTGGTTGAGATCCTCTATAAAATCCCAGATTAATCCAAACTCAGATCAATTTTCAAAGTAGTTTCAATTAACAACTTTATCCAAATTTTGCAAAGAGAAGCAATCTCTTTTGACGGGGTGACCATGAGAATTGCTTGGCCAGAAGGTGAACTGGCCTTGAAAAACAGGCCAGCCGGCTCTTCCCCGAACACTCATCAAGGTTCCCAACCCTGCGGAGCTGCTGCTTTGGGGTGTGCCAGGCCAGTTTAGTTGCTGCAGGGTGGGGGCCCCCATCAGCCCTGGGTGAGGGGACAGAGGAAGAGGAAAAAGGGGAAGTCGGCTCTTCTCTTTTCTCTCCTGGGGGACTGGTGGGTTCTGGGGAGCGGCCCCAGCGGAAACCTCACAGGCCCTGCAGATGGCTGCTTCCGCCAGTCCCAAAGCCCATCGTTCTGTTGCAGAGGGGTCCGATCTATGTGTTCCCTTGACTTCTCTCCACTTTAAGGGGTCCTCTCCAGCCATGCCCCTCCCATCGCATTCATGGAGGGGTCCAGCTCCTGCCCCTTCTCTCTGCGTGGGAGTTTTTGAAAATCAGTAAAACAAGAAAAAAAGAAAGAAAAGGAGGGGTAAGCAGTCACTTCCTTCTGAACATGCTCCCTTGGGGTTTTTTGTAAGAGGCCCCCAGAGGCCGATTCCAGCTCAGAAGACAGGGGGGGGGGGGGGGCTCAAAAACAGGAAGGCCGAGGAGCTGTGGAGGAGAATCTGCAGCTCTTTCCTGGCCCCGCTCAGCCTGTGGCTGGCATCTGGCTGCCTTAGCACTTGCACGCAACCTTCCCCAGATGCACAGGGACACCCATGCAGGTGCTGAGCATTTGGCAGCGGCAAGGGGCTTCTAGGAAGCCATCAACCCTCTCTCCCCAGGGGCAGATTGGAGGCCGTGAAAGCTGGGCCAGGTGGTCTGCCCAAATGATAAAGGCCCAAGTCCCACCTGCACACTTTGCAGTGGAGACACAATCTCCTTCCCAGTAGAATTCGGGTGGGGAGGGCTAGCACTCCTGCCCCCTCCAGAGGGACCCCCCCCCCATCCTTCAGGCCAGCAGAAGTGCCAAGCGCTTCTGTGGTCTGAGGCTCCTGTCCACTGGGCCGCCTCTGCCCTGTTCATGGAGAAACCCAGGTCTTTGTCAGAGCTGCCAGCCACACTCACCCAGTTGACATTCTCCAGGGTGATCCTAAACTCGGCCATGACTTAGGAAGCAACACACAGGGGTGCCCACCTGTTTCGGGTTCAGCAGAGAAATGATCAGGGGAGGAATGGCCAAACAAGAGACGGAAGCTCCTGATTTGCAAGCCAAATTAAGTTTTAAGATCCTGATTACATAAAACCACTTTTTAAGAAGTTTCCATCTTTTGTTCCGGTCGCAGGCGACTCAACCCAACTCACTCAGGTTTGTGATGTGCACACCAGAAGACGGGGATATTCAGGCCTTGTTTGCGCCGTTATTTACCCTGCCCCTCTTGCTTTGATCAGGCTGGGCAAAGATCACTTCCAGGACGGGGCTTTGTTAATGTTGCACCTATGAACTCACAAAATGGGAACGACGTTCCTACTAGAAATGGGTAATTCCTGAATGGGACTTTTGTTCCTCACTGGGAACAAAGTTGAGCTTGATGCGCCGCTGGGCTGGTATGAAAAAGAGCCACGCGGCCAAAGCGACCCTTTTCAGGCTCCCTGAAGGGCTCCGCTTCCAGAGCTTCGAGGCCGGCCAGCCCGTTCTCCCAGGGCACCGGCAGGCCCGCCGCGTCCTCACTCAAAGCCCCCCGGGGCAGGGGTGGGGGCGCTTGGCGGGGCCAGCTGGCCCAGAGAGAGCCTCCCTGGCTCGGCCGGCACTGGGCAGGCAGCCCCGGGGACGACACCGGGAAGCGCGAAGGGGCGCCTCCCCCGGGAAGGGCGCCGGGACCGCAGCAGAGCCCCGCCGGGCGGAGTCGGGAGGGGCGCCCCGGAGAGGCCTCCCAGCACGCCCCCCGCGGGGAGGGGGGCACGGCTCTTAAGCGTCGCTGGGCGCCTGCGCGGCCGGGCGGTGGGTGTGGCTCGAAGGGGAGGAGAAAGAGGGCGCGCGCGCCAGGACGGAAGGAAGGAGGAAGGGAAGGGCCGCCATCTTGTTGTCGCGTCGCCGCCGCCGCCGCCATAGTCCGAGCGGAGTCACGGCCGACGGGCTGCGAGACGGGCCGAGCCGCAGCGGGAAGTGAGCGCGGCCGCCAGGCAGGCAGGTAGGCGGGCGGGCTGTGGTTGAGAGGCGCTCGTATGGCTGCCCGGGCCGCCGGCGGTGGAGAGCGGCGCTGCGGAGCCGGCCTCCGCGGCGGTTGGGCGGGTGGGCTTTTCCGGCGCGGCGAGGGCCGGCGACCGAGGGCCTCTCTGCCCATCCGGCTGAGGCTCCGCGGGGCCGGGAGCGCCCGCCTTGGAGTCGCTCGACTCCGGCGCGAGGCCTCCGGCGCGGCCTCCGCGCGGCCTGGCCCGCCTCCCGACGCTCGGCCTGGGTTGCCACCGCCTCCGGCCGGGCCTGAGACAAAGGCGGGGAAGGGGGGCCGTTTCATACAGAGGCCGTGAACAGAGGCGGGGAGGCTGGCTGAATCCGGGCCTCGGAGCCTCGCCCCCGGGTTGGCGGGCCGGCGGGGGAGCGGGGCAGTTTTGAGGCGTTTCTTAGCGGGGAAGCTTCGCCAGCCTCCGTCCCTTGAATGGCGCAGGAGAAAAGCTGCGCTTCGCCGAGGGGCGCCTCGTACACGGTAGGTTCCCTGGCCCCGGCCGGACCATCTGCCGCCCAGGTTACTTGCGTCCCCCAAGCTTCCTTGGAAGTGGATGCAGCCAGCAGCTGCAGGTACTAACGGCTTTGTCTGCCTTCTTTTCAGATTGAAGTGAGTAGATTGGACGGAACTCAAGTGTGTTGGAAGACTTTTTAAAGAGTGGTCCCACAGGGCATCAGCGCAAGTGACTGGTTTCTCTTGGGTGACTTTACAGGTGTTTGCCTGTGTTGCAATAAGAGACTCATCTATTGAGCAGGACCTAATTTATCTCTTCATCTTGGAGAGTTTAATAAACTATTACACTTTCCGTACTCACAACTGTTTGGAAGTTGAAAGACATTTAAAAGGCAAACATGAGTACGGCCAGAACAGAGAACCCTGTTATAATGGGTCTCTCCAGTCAAAATGGACAGCTGAGGGGCCCAGTAAAACCTGGTGGTGGTCCAGGAAGCGGGGGGACACAGGCTCAGCAACAGATAAACCAGCTGAAACATCCCAACACAATCAACAATGGCACTCAGCAGCAAGCACAGAGCATGGCCTCCACCATCAAGTGAGTACTTGTCTAGAGCATTGGCAGCCATCTTGTCAGGCAGCCAGAAGGTCCTCAGAGTTTTGACTTCTGGGTGGAGTGTGAGCACTTTCCTTCTTTTACCCGTTTTACCAACTACAGCAATATTTGATGTTATTCCTGAATTGCATTTGTCTCACACGTGTCATATTTTACTTATCCGTTCTTTGCTTCCTATAGTTTAATTTAGTATGGGATGAAGCAAAGGGTAAAGACATGCAGTTGTTAGAAAGGCTGCCTGCTGAGCAACCTGGGGGATTCCTACTTCTGCTGGGTTCCTGTGAGTGGGAACCGCCACAACTGCAGGCACGCGTGTGCGCGCACACACACACACACACACACACACACACCCCCAATACAGGTCCTAGACACCTCTCTCAACTGGATGCCCAGTACAGATTTTTCCCAGGTGAATGGAGAAGCACATTTACTTATTAAATTTATATGCCACCAATCTTACTATTGAAAGAACTTTGGGCAGCATACTGAGAAAAGGGCTCCAGTGATTTGGGACGGTTGCTTTAGAAAGCACTAAAGGAAGGAACCAGCACCTTGGATTCAACTCACTAAGCCCTTAGAACTGCTTTATTTTTATCAGAACTGAGATTGAGTATCCTTGGCTAAAAGCAGGGGTCAGATAGCTTCCTGCATTAGGGATTGATTAAAGCAGAGAATCAACATATAATAGACAATCCTATATATTTGGGAGGTTCCCTTACGAACAGCAAGTTTATCGAGCACCATTGTTGTAGTGATGGAAATGGAAGTGGTGAATCATGTAATTGCTTCAGAAGACTTCCAAAGGGTTACCCAGCCTAAAACAAGTAATGTTCAGGTTATATTGGTGTGAGCAACTGGCATATCTTTTCTGGAGGAAACTGAATTGATTCTTTTTAGCAGGACATTTCTTTGCAGCAGTTTGCCTTGATCCTGTGATCTCTGCTTATTTAAACCAAACATGCAACCTGTTTGGCTTGATGGAAGAATACGGTGAGATGGTACATAACAAAATAGGGAGCCTGGGACTTCCCAGGGAAAATAACCGTCTTCCAGCTTAGGGTGACTGCTCTGCAAGTAGTGGCAGGCAGTGTAGAACAGTGCCTTCTGCTGCAGCTCTAGGTAATCAGCTCTAGAGAGGTCTGGAAGCCTCACCAGGGTCGTCTCCTCTGCATCCTGGCCATGTCAACACTGTTTGTATTCAAGAGCACAAGTCTTCAGGAGTTCCCATAGCTTGCTCAGCATCGGGAAAGCAACTTCAATTGTGGTCTGTTGCATTGTTCACAGTTGAAAATGATTGTGCAGTAAAGAGTTGAAGAAAGTTTCTTCTGGGCTTTTAACACACCGTGGTTTAGTGGCTAAGGTCCTGAAGAGCACTGGTACAAATATACTTTGTACAGTGGAAGCTGTTGATTTTAGTCCAGCCATATGTTATCGGTCCTGCATATCTTATAAAACGAAGGCTGCTGTTTTGAGATATGGAGAAAAAGATAACTGTGACTGAACTTAAAAGTTACTCAGTAGTATATGACATGTTCAGATTCTCTCCACGTTCTCCAGTACTTGCTTAATGCTATGTTAACACTTGATTATACTGACTTAAAATGTCCTTTGCTTCCTATGTCATGAAGTTTATCAGATTCTAGGTGGATTAAAAGGGCTGTTTTTGCATTTTTCAACTCTGAGAGTGATTGTATCATATGTGATGTGTGTCTAGACCAAAATCAGGTCCAGTAGCTAATAGTTTTCTCACTTCAGACCTGGCGATGACTGGAAGAAGACTTTAAAGCTCCCTCCGAAAGACCTGAGAATCAAAACGTCGGTAAGGGCTTTCTAAAATTTTAAACATGGGAAAGGAAGTGATGTTGATGCTTGGCAGCAGGTGTTCCTTTCATTGAAGTGTAAGGTTTCAAACCGATTAAATCACATTTGTCTTACAGAATTCACATTGAGATAGGTTGCCTACTTTGCTGATTGCTATCTACTTGCAAAATCTGAAATTACACCAACTAAAAATGTCTGTTGCAAGCAATGGCTGCCTGCTGTAGGTGATGCAGCTAATTACAAATAACCATCTTAAACTAACTGGTGAAACTAATAGAAAAGCATACATCTTCCCCTCCTCCCCTACGCATCCCAGTTCTGAATAAAATCAGAACTGGTATAGACTGCAGCTTACCTTGAGTTTAACGCTACCCCTTCCCCTACCACCATTCCCCCCCCCTATACATTTTTATCAAGTACACGCATCTTCTAGATTTTAACACCACAGCCTTGGCCAGCCCAATTTCTCTGCTTCCCACGGCTTTCTAGAATTTCTTCGGTCCCTGGGAGAGCGTTGACCCATATCAGAGTACCCTCCCTGCTGCTGGGCTTAGCTTCAGAATGCCCTTGGCATTGAGACTGACCTCACAGGCCTTAACGATGCTGCTTTGCTTCTCCAGGATGTGACGTCGACAAAAGGAAATGAGTTTGAAGATTATTGTCTGAAGCGGGAGTTGCTGATGGGAATTTTTGAAATGGGCTGGGAAAAGCCATCTCCTATTCAGGTTAGTCACCTATAGTGCAGGTTGAGTAAGTTTAGTAAATGATGATAAGATGCTTATTAATGAATGGAAATTTTATTTTACCTTTTATAAATAATGGGGGGAATATAAGGCTTTGGATTTCTATGCACACACGTCGTATGCGATCAGCTTCTGCTGAAGCTCTGCCTGTATTGTTTTGTGTGAACAATCCTGCACGCCTGGAAGGCTGATGAACCAAGCGGAGAAAGGAGCGCTCGAGTATCTTCCTTCACCTTTTCTCTCTCTACAGCCTCTTGCCATCCAAATCCTTCCTTTCCAGGAAAAGAGCCCTTTTCTCCATGCATAAGATTCCATCCTTTCATGTTTTCCTCTCGGCCAAAGCCGCCCCAGTTGAAGGACTCGCTCTTGTGCATATGGAAATGGCCTTTTCGTGTGAGATGGAGAGCGCAGGGTCCCTGGAATGAAGGGCCGAGATTTCTTACTACTTCATTGGATCTAGCTTTTTCTGTTTCTTGTGGTAGATGGAATTGGAACAAAACAATTCGTGTTTCCAGACGGCTCCTTTATGACACTGATTTTTGAATGTTATTGTTACCCAAGCAGAAATATTCCTGTCTCCAAACCCAACCTTTTCTGTCTAGAGAGGCAGACGGAAAAAACATAGAAGTTTGTCGTGCAGGCTACAGACCATCTAGAAGACATCACAAGTCCATGTTCCTACTTTTCAACAGCTGGATGCCTACCTAGTTAAGGCCCCAGAGTCCTTTTGACTTGGGAGTCCGTCATGATCAGTTCCTTGCCAGATGACTGCCATGTGCCATTAAGTTGTGCCGGGTGATGATTTGACTATGTATTGGCACTTGGGTCACCCTCTCTTTCAGCTGGGAACGAGAACATAGTTGCAAGTAGTTAACCTTTTCATCTAAAGCAGTGGTGTCAAACAGGGCCGCATGCCTCACACACAAGCCATGCCTAACCCAGCTCTGCAAAGGCAAAAAATGTTGTGATATGTCACAATACGTCATGTGATACGATCGAGTTTGATACCCATGATCTAAAGTGTGGCCCTTTTTGTTTTTACTCTCTATGTTTATATCTTCTGACAGCTGTTTTGTATTTTTTGCTTCTATCTCATTCAAAATCTTACCTTCTCTTCCCTTTTCCCATGCTTCTTCTCAGGAGGAGAGCATTCCTATTGCTTTGTCTGGAAGGGACATCTTAGCCAGAGCTAAGAACGGAACTGGCAAGAGCGGTGCCTACCTCATTCCATTACTTGAAAGGCTTGACTTAAAGAAGGACAACATACAAGGTCAGTGGAAGATGACAAGCCACACTGACTCCAGTTGCAACAGGTCTTACATGGTCACCAGGGACCCTGTTAGATTGCTAGCTATGCAACTGCTTCACTTTTGTGAAAGAAAGAAAAAGGTAGAGAAGGATTTGGGAAAGGGCTTGACTGGAATGGGTAAGGCCCCTGGGATCACCGTTGCTGATTAACTGGAAGGACTTGAAGGACTTCACAGGGAAGCTGCTGCTGCTGCTGCTAACAGTGGAAGTCTTTGCTTTATGTAGGTAGAAGAGAAAGACTGCTGTGCTCCCCATTCAGCATCCCCCCCCCCCCCCCCCCCGGCAGTCCATCAAGAGCACCCCTTACTTTGCCACGTTGTTTGCTCCCTGATTCGGTCTATCCCAAACCAGCATTCAGTTAGCCATATATCTGAGAAAGCAGGACATGGGATGGGGCGGTGGGGTCCCCCTGTTTGTGCGACCTTTGAACAAGAGCATCCAGTGAGATGTAACTTTAAAGGGCTCCAAGCCCAAGAACAAAATCTTATTTTGCAATGATTCCAGGAATTAATCTTGCACATCCTCCTTTTTGCCTAATGCTTTTGTTTTAGTCTGAGAAAATCAGACAGATTGTTGCAGGGTTTGTTTTTGTGGGCTTTTTGTTGTTGTTGTTCTAGATTAGGTCTGCCACAGGCCAGATGCATCACACACAGGCCACGCCCAGGCAAAAACCGCCACAATACGTCATGTGACACGATCGAGTTTGACACCTGTGTTCTAGATGCCTTTACATTCTGATTATTTAGAAAAGCGAATTGCTATTTTTTTTTGTTAATAGGATCAGAGTTTTCTGGTTGAAAGCAGTTGATAACCTATCTTTTTGTTGGTAATTGTGGAATCATTAATATTTTCTGCCATATTAATATTGAGGAAAATACTCTGCAAAATTTCAGAAGAGAGAGTTCTTACACAAATCCGGCCTTCTGATTTTGAGGTTGGAAAAGAATGCTTTGGTTTTCCTTACCTATGATCACTTTGTTCTCGGGGGTGGGGAGGTATGAAAATGGGAGTTGTCACGCTCAAGCTCCTTAGCAATGAATAATTTTAAGCATAGATGCAAGAATTAAATAAGGATTATCAATAATTTTAGGTCTTTCTGCAAAGTCATTAAAAGTACAGTAGGGCAGAGGTGCAGCAGGCAGGGATAGATCATGCTAGAAGGCCTTGGATTTTTTAAGTAAATATTCTGTATTCCTGGGTCCCACTAATTCATTTTTAATACTCCTGAAGTTCAAAGCATGAAAAGGGAGTCACTACTAAACAGACAGGCTGGGGGTATCAGCATTTATCTTCCAAAACTCTGGTTGGGAAAGCTTCACTGCAGTTTTCTCAGTTTCTCACACTCCACACACTGCATTGTATAGTGAGTTGGGGAGAAATGTGACTTGGAAGGTGCTGTTTCTGCATTACGATGAAGTTTGAAAAGCTGATAAAATGGTTCGTCTTCCATTAGCTTAAGACCAGGCGTTTCGAGCTTGTGGCATCACTTTGTCATCACGTGATGTATCGCAACATTTTTCCCTTTCACTAAAACAAAGGGTGGATGTTGGCAGCGCCTGACACGTCCGTCCCGAGGGCCAGGAGTTTGGACACCCCCCCTCCAGGCGCTCCGTCAGATCCAGGCCGCTTGCCTGTTTGGTCTCCATTAAAAGTCTTTGTAAGCAAGCTAGAAAGGACACTTGGATTTCTGAATACCTTAACGTTTAGCCCTCCCTGGACATACATTAGCATAAAAATCCCTTGGGATCATGGAATAAGAGTGCCTCAAATTATCTCTTGCTTGACAGCAATGGTGATTGTGCCCACAAGAGAACTTGCCTTGCAAGTCAGTCAGATCTGCATCCAGGTCAGCAAACACATGGGAGGGGCGAAAGTGATGGCAACCACAGGAGGAACCAATCTGCGGGATGATATAATGAGGCTTGATGATACCGGTAGGATGACAAAAATGGGGTAAACCCCCCCCCCCTCTTTTCTGCCAGGTTTTTAATCCGGCTGCCTAATAAGCTGCTCTTCTTTCCTGCTTGCAGTTCATGTTGTAATAGCAACACCGGGAAGGATTCTGGATCTCATCAAAAAGGGGGTAGCAAAAGTGGACCACATCCAGATGATTGTCCTAGACGAGGTAACGTTTAACTGACTTCCTGAGCTGCAATCTAAGCCACCCGATCGGCTCTCCTGGGAGCCTTTTGTGGATTTGGGGCTCATTCCGCCCCCTATGCAGCTGGGAAAGGGGGCCACCGCTGGCTGGCTGGCTGGCTGGCTGGCTGGCTAAGAAGAAGAAGAAGCATTGCTTTAAGATGAGCTGGGACTCTGGCCAGCCCCTCTGGGAGGGCTGTTTAAACATGGAACAAGCTCCCCAGCTGCCCCCCTTTTTATCATGTATTAATTTATTTTGCAGGCAGACAAGTTACTGTCCCAAGACTTTGTGCAAATAATGGAGGACATTATACTCACTCTACCTAAGAACCGGCAGATTTTGTTGTACTCGGCCACTTTCCCTCTAAGCGTGCAGAAGTTTATGGTGAGTTGAATGAGCCCAAATTTGCATAACTGAGCAAAGGGTGAAGCATGGTTATACTTGCCACGCTGCAAACCAGAGATAGTCCTTAAAATGGTTTGTTTAGTGACCATTCAAAGTTACAACAACATTGGAAAAAAGTGACTAATGGACATTTTTCACACTTCCGGTCATGGCCGCCTCCCTTTGGTCACATGATAAAAATCCACACGTTTGGCAGCTGATTCGTATTTATGATGGTTGCAGGGTCCCCTGTTGTGAACTTTTGAAGAGCAAAGTCAGTGGGAAACCCAGATTAACTTTACAACCATGTTACTAGCCTAACAACTGTAGTGATTCACTTAACAGCTGTGGCAAGAAAGGTCGTAAAATGAGGCAGTGCTCACTTAATGCATGTCTCACTTAACAACAAGTTTTGGGCTCCATTGTGTTCCATAAGACAAGGACTCCTGTACATGCCAGAATGCTTCTCTTCCAGAATTCCCACTTGCAGAAACCCTACGAGATTAACTTGATGGAGGAGCTGACTCTGAAGGGGGTGACCCAGTACTACGCTTACGTAACCGAGCGCCAGAAAGTGCACTGCCTCAACACACTGTTTTCCAGGGTGAGAACTAAGATTTAAACTAAATTGGGTTTAAACAATGACCAAAGTGATCAAGTGAAAGGAATCTTGTAGAATATTGCTCGAATAGAGTCTTATTTAATGACTAATGTAGCTTTTATTTTTGCTTCTTCAGTTCTTTAGGTACTGCCGCCTTTTTGTGTACCTGTTTCCAAGCTGTATAGTCTAGTATTATCTGCGTATTTTCAAGTTCGTTTGCCATTTAGAAGCAGAATACAATATAACACTTTACTGTCTTTGCATTTAGCTCCAAATAAATCAGTCCATCATCTTCTGTAACTCCTCCCAACGGGTTGAATTATTAGCTAAGAAAATCTCCCAGCTCGGGTACTCCTGCTTCTACATTCACGCAAAGATGAGACAGGTCAGTGTGCTGTTTGGAGCCATTAATGAATATTTGTTGGATTTTAGGTGCTAGTTGTGGGAGGGAGAGGAGTAGTGGATCTATTTCCAGAGGCTTCATATACTCAGCCTGAACAGAGCTCCCAGGGGGAGTGTCGGAAGAGCCCGCGGTCTTGTGAATTGCATGTCCTGCCACAGACCAGGCATTCCTTATCAAGTAGAATCAGTGGTGTAGTAAGCAGACTAAGCACGTGCTCAGGGCACCAGGCCCAAAGGGGGCACCACAAAGTTGAGAAAGAAAGAAAAAAAACAATGAAGACTTGTAAAAAATCTTGCATATACAAAAGGGGCGGCAAGATTTGTCCGTGCTTAGGGCACCAGTGAGCTTTAATCCTCCACTGAGTAGAATGTTCTCTTCCATTAGAGGTGTATCAGTAAAAGCACCTGGATTTTCCTTTAGGTGCTGAAGGACAAACATTTGGGCTTTGGTCAAGAGTAAGTTGGTGAAACTTTCCCAATTCCTTTTCTAGGAGCACCGCAATCGAGTGTTCCATGATTTCCGGAATGGCTTATGCCGCAACCTTGTTTGCACTGGTGAGTATCCTGTCCTTTTCCATGGCTTGCGTGTTGCCCAGAAAGGCTCTTTCTAGGAAGTTTCAGCGCTGCATTTTGGGAATTTGTTACGGTACTTTCAGCAACTGGATATTGTAAAATTAAGAGAATTCCCCGGTATTGTTATTTCTTAAATAGATGAATGCAATGTGCTTTTACATGGGTTGCTTTTAAAGATTATCTGGAAGCTGCAATTGGTACAGGTCAACTTTTGTCCGTGAGAGCTAGTGTATAACACCAGCACTGGAGGCTCTGCATTGGTTACCAGAAGAGTAGAAATTTATTTACTTGTATCCCGCTTTTATTATTTTTTCTTTAAAAGCTCAAGGCAGCAAACATGCATAATATTCCTTCCTGCTCCATTTCCCCCCTACAACCGAGGTGGTTTGGGCTGAGAGAAAGGAATTTGTCAAGCACAGGAAAATCAGGGAGTCCAGTCAGTTCAAAAGAATATGAAGGTTTATTGCATGCTCTCTACAAGAATCTGAACTACTAACGGTCCAAGTAAATTGGTGATAGATAAGTCAATGGAATTTGAGGTGGGCTGGGTTTAGGTCTCTTGTGGGCATGAGGGACGCCAGACTGATTGATGCATTTGACTTCTCCTCCCTCGGGGCCGGCTTGGTCACCTGCCAGATGAGCCCAAATCACTCAGCTGGCTTTTGTGCCTAAGGGAGGACCAGCTCAGTCCAAAACGCTGGTTTGGCCAGTAAAATCCTCCATAGTTCCACACTCAGATCTTCTGCTCCAGCCAGAATCTGCCTGACAGTTTGCACATCCCTCATGTTAGGCTAGAAATCAGTGTTTCCAAATCTTGACTCTGATCCTGAAATTGTCTCCGGGATGGGATCCTCCTTATAGTCAGAAAAGCAAACAGATTTTCAACATTGAGACCGTGAATGTAAAAGATCTCTTGTCATTTTGGAGATTTTTTAATAATTGCAACCGTTTTAAGGTGATATTTTATGTTGGCTTGCTTTAATACATATTTTAAGCCAGCATCGTTTTACATTTCTTTTGTTTTCCAAATTGAGGCAGTCTAGCTCAAAAAGTAGAGACGGTGGGAAATAAGGGAGACTTTTGCCATTAAAAAAAAAGCAAGAAACCTGCAGGATCCAGTCTTGAGCATTTTTCACGCTAACATTTCTTTGTGCTTGAGGCTACAGAACAATCCAAAAGTTGGATGAGTCTTGTGTTACTTACATAGCCAGAGATTCTGAGCCCGTCTTTTTTGTATTACTGGATTTTTCTAAGGTGCAAGGTTTGTTTTTCAGATCTCTTTACTCGAGGTATTGATATTCAAGCTGTGAATGTTGTGATCAATTTTGATTTTCCAAAGCTGGCAGAGACATATCTCCATCGTATTGGCAGATCAGGTGAGGACATCGTTCAGTGAAAAATCACAGTCATATAGCACAGGTAGTTGTTGACTTAAAACCACAATTCAGCCCAAAATATCTGTAGCCAAGTGAATAATTTCTTAAATGAGCTTTGCCCTATTTTACGACCTTTCTTGAAATAGCTGTTAAGGGAATCGCTGCAGTTGTCGTGTTAATAACGGTTATTAAGTGAATCGGGCTTCCCCGTTGACTTACGCTTGTCAGAGAGGTCGCAAAAGGGGATCGATCCTGTGACTCAGGAACCCAGCAAAGGCCACAAATAGAAGTCAGTTGCCAGGCGTCCAAATTTTGATTGTGTGCCTATAGGGATCCTGCAACGGTCATAAGTGTGAAAAATGGTCACTTTTTTCAATGCTGTTGTAACTTTGAACAGTCAGTAGATGAATGGTTGTAAATTGAGAACTGCCTGTGTTGCCTTTGATGTCAATGGCTGTATCTGATGATGATTCTTGGCAGCTGGTAGCTAGCATGGATTGCAAACTCTGAACCTCTTGATTTAGGATGTTTGCCATAACTTTGCGAATGCTGGTGGAACATCAACTGTGTGTCAAGTGTGAGCAGCTAGAACCCTCAGGGAGGGGCTCTGGAGAGCAGCCAGTCGGTCCATCCATTCCTCTAGCAAGGGGCTGGTGCCCCCCCCCCCCCAGGACATCAGGCCCATAAGTCACTTGTTCTTCAGCCTGCTGAGCTTCTGTGCTGCCCTGTGCAGGGTGGTAGCTCTCTGAACTGCTCTCTACGGCAGTTACTGGCTTATCAAGAAGCACAATTGCCACGTGTACATTGTAAGGTACTCCACAGATATTTAAAGCCATGTTGGATTAAACCAAGAAAGCAGTATGCACTTTGCTACCAGCAAATGATGGTCTGAAACTGGAAAACACTGTTCCGCCACATAGGGCAGGGAGGGAAGAACTGGTCGCCCCCAGTCAGCCACCTGGCGTCCTCGTGAAGCCAGCTGCCAGACTGAAAGCCTTTGTCTTTTCTGTTTGAAGGTCGATTTGGCCATCTAGGCCTAGCCATCAACTTGATCACCTATGACGATCGTTTCAACCTGAAGAGTATTGAAGAGCAGCTGGGGACAGAAATTAAGCCCATCCCTAGTAACATCGACAAGAGTCTGTATGTGGCAGAATACCACAGCGAGACCGTAGAAGATGATAAACCGTAATTGCTGCGTAGGTATCTGAGGGACACGTGGCGGGTGGGTGTCCTGAATGGTGGGAGGGGGCTCTATTCCTCTGGCGTAGCCTGTCCCAGGAGCCCCGGTGGGGCCCTCGGGCCCTGGAAGGAAGGAAAGCGTCCATCCAGAGGAAAAGAGGTCCCGAGTTTTGACCAGGCTCTGCCCACCTCCCCTGACATGCGGCTCTGAGGCACCGGGCCTTCCCTCCCGAGCCTGCGTCTCCAAGGCGTGGATGGGGCAGGACACAGAGTGGGTTGGGCCACAGCGGTCAGGCAAGTAGCTTGTTGGTGCTGTTTCCTTGGTGCTAAAGGCCTTTTTTTCCCCCTTTTTCTAGGCTTTACTTAAACACAAAAGCTAAAGCCCTTTGATCTGGACCTGTGAAACATCATTTTTGGGGGGAGGCTCCTCTCTGAGGGTTTTTCATCTTTTTGTTTTGGAACAATTAAAATTACAGAGCTTTCCCCTCCTTAAAAAAAAAAAATTGGCTGTGAAGACAAAAGCAGAAGATAGGAAGAAAATACCTTTTGTTTTTCCCACTTGTTTGCACTGTGTGCTGACTGAACATTAGTTGCACTAACTGCTGGTTTTAATTTCTTTCTTTGTGATGGAGTAGAAGAACTCTGAAATGAGAAGATTCCCAAACTCCATCTTGACTGCAATTTCAAATTCACCCACAGCTGCCCGACTGAGTACATTTCAACTTCTCCCTGGCTCCTCCTCATCTGTCTTTTGAGCTAAAGAGCTTGTTACTTATTTGTGCAAAGTGCCTTATGCTATGAGACCATTCAGAAAATCCCTTTTGGATACAGCGCAAGGAGTCGTTTTGGTTCAGGTCGAAGTCTCTTTCCCCGCCTCTGTTTCCTTCCCCTTCCGGGTGCTGGAAGGTGGCCCTTGTCAGTAGTTTTGTTTGGTTAACTTTCTTTTAATGGAGGAATTGAGATGCAGTTGCTGTTCACCCACTCTGTAAATATGTGTATTTAAGCAAAATAACCTGGATGGCCTGGGTTGATTGAGGGAAACCTCCACACTCTGAGAGGAAAGAGCCACTTGCCAACCAATCTGCAGCAGGAGCCCCCCAAAACGCCCCCGGGGCTCTCGCAGAACACTACAGACTGCCCTCCGTGAGTCTCCCGTGGGGGGGTGCAGCACTTGCTGTCTCCAAGCCATGATGGTTTTTCCTCTCTTACGTGTTTTGCAGAAAATTGGATGTGTATACTTGTATAAACTCTGTAAATATGTGTTTTTCTGTTAAGGGTTCATATAAGTTTCTTTTCTCTTTGTTTGGATGAGGCTTGCTGGCGTTAAAGGGATTATAGATAGATCTTGACAGCAGCTAAAGGTGAGAGGGGCTCAGTTTTCTGCAACGCTACTCGGTACCAAGCACGTTTGACTCCACGCCTCTAGGCAGGCCTGGCTTGCTTTAGGGGTTGCAATATTTGGAAGAGTGCCGGGCAAGGCCCTTTCCCCCCTCCCCCGGGAAAAACAACCCTCCAGGGGAAGCTGGGTTTGTCTTAAAGGGGAGGAGACCCAACCGCCTCCTTTGTCTCAAAGCGAGGCAGAACCAAAAGCGACTCCAAAGAGGCAAAGGCCCGGTCAAGCCTGGCAGCTTCTGGCATTGGAACTTCCTGCCAGCTTGTGGCGATTCTGTTTGAAGCCCGTCCGATGAGAGATTCGAGAGCAGGCAAGGCGAGCCCTCTGCTCTTCCCCCAACAGGGTGTGGGTGGGGGTGGGTGTGCTTCCATTACAGTAGTGTTGCTTTAAAGTGTGCCCCTCCCAATGTGCTTGATGTTTGGCCTGATGTGCAGGCAGAAAGAGTGAGACCACTCAACCTGTAAATGTCTTTAACGATTCCCTGTCGGCCTGCCAGCAGCAGAGTGCCAGGAGGCACCAGGGCTCTCTTGGCTCCGAGACAAGAGGGTTGGAGCCCACCCCAACCCTCCTCCTTGCCCTGGCAAGCTAAGCAGTTCTGATAGAAAGTACCACCTTTTTCCAGCCCCGACCTCAAGAGAACTGCCTTGAGCCGGGTGCCTCCTGACAACCCTTTGGGAGTGGAACATGTTTTGTCCAAGTAACCGTAGCAAAAGTTGTATTAACAGAAAGCTCTTCCGCTGGGAATTCCACTGAGGCTGCATTCGGTGAGCAAGTGCTTTTTGGGGTGGGGGAGGGGGGCACTTGCGACCCAAAGCAACATTTCGCTCTTCTGCAGCAGCCGGGGGCGTTCCCAAAGGAGGAAAGAGCCTTGAAACTTGCGAGAACACGTGCAACACCGGATTCGGTGCCGTGAGTTGAGGTGGCCACTCTGTCCAGCCTGGCCACGCTCCTCTTGTCACTCTTGAAGCACAGCCTTTTGTAACGAGAAAGTATTACTTCACCTGCGGCCGCCTAGCCGAGGAGCGGCCTCAGCCTCGGACCACCATTTTTGGGTAGCTTTGTTTGGGTCAGAAAGCCACCCGACAATGGCTCCTTGTCTCTCAGTGGTGAAGAGGGACTCGGAAGGGAAAGATGCTCCAGACATCGACCGGGGACACCCCGGTTGGTCGGTCTGTCTTTTTTTTTTTTTTTTTTAAACCCCTTTCATCTGAAAATGAAGGCTGAGAATTGGATTTATGCACAGAGCCGTTGCCCACAGTTTCTCAAAACTGGTTCAGGCACTTCTGGAAAAATTTTGAGAAAACAAATTCCTGGGCCCTTTTGTTGCCTTGTCATCATCGTCCGTCCCCGTCCCCCCCAGCCCCCTCCGGGGACTCAATGCTGGGGCAAAACAAGGCTTTGGTGATAACATCGGTGGGGGCTTCCCAGGACCCCCTGCACCTAGTAGGGATGACCGTGGGTGGGTGGGAGGGAGGGTTGAGTTTTGCCTTTTTTTTTTATTAATTCCAGAATGAGATGGGAGCATCTTTTCCTATCCCCTCTGCTTTTGTGTCTGTTGTTAGAGCTGGACAAGACCACAGAAACGAGACACCAAAGCAGATGAGTTTGATTTGGGCATCTCATTCTGCTCTTCTTTATTTTAAGGGTGGGCTTGCTTGCACAGGACCGGCTGAATCTTGCCCATGGAGAGAGGCACAGTTGTGTCCAGGGTCCTTTGTGGGCGTGAGTCGTTTCCAGCAGTAGTCTGACCTGTGCTGTTGGTCCAAAGCATGCCCCCCCCCCCCCCCCCGGGAGGCTGCCTCTGGGGCACAGTCCTTCTCTGTCCCCTGGCAGGACATGGAAAGCTCAGTCGAGTGGGATCACACCACCTTGGCAATGGAGGAGGGAGGGAAGATGGGAGCAGCCGTGGGGGGGTGGGGGTGGGGATCTGCTGCAACTCTACTCCTAAGGCAACATTCTGGAGTCCTGTGCAGGGGGGAGGGGGGAGAGGGAGGGGGAAGCGAGGATAACACAGAGATACAGCCTTGCTGTATTTTAACCAAGATGTAGGGGTGGCAATGTGTGGAAGAAAATAAGTCAATTTTCCCTTTCTTGAAACTGGAAAATTTGGGAACCTACTTTTTCATTCAGTTCAAGCAATGTTGTATTTCATTGATCCTTGGTTCAGTTCAGGCCACGTCCAGTACGAACAGTGAGGGCTAGAATTTGTCAACAAGGGGTGGGTGGGAGGGGAAGATTATTTTTTGTTTGGAACTGGGGACTGGCAAATGCCCAGCAGAGCTCAGATTTTGGCACAGCATATGTACACAAGTATATAAAGGAAGGCTGTGAAATTCCTGTCAAAAATGCTGAATTATAAAATCCTGACTTATTTTTGAGATAATTGGCTCAATAAAAGCTCGCTGGGACCTGAACTTGCTTCAGACTCTTTACTTGTACAGCATGTTGCTCTTTTTGCCTTGCCTCCCGGGCCCCGAGTAGACTAAGATTGACTTGCGCCACCAAGCTCTGGGAATTTCCCAGGCCCCGCCTTCGGCATGCCAGCCTGGAGCAGCCCCGCCTGAAAGTTGAGAAAGAGCCGAGTGTGAAACTGCAGGCTTGCTTTGCGGGCCTTGCCTGGAACGGCGGTGTTGCTGGACACTCGAGCTCTCTGCTGAAATGCCAGGTCCGGTGGGGTGGGCATTCGTGGTCGTCTGTGCAGCTCTGTGGAGGTGGCAGGCAATGGCAGGCAGTCTCCTGCCTCCATGTGACAGGTGAGCGAGAGCTGGCGGGGCAGCATTGTTGGAAAACGGAATTGCTTGTTGCAGTCCGAAACTGCGCACAACCGAGATGAGCCAAGGCCTGGTGCCAGTCTTGCCAAGCCACAAAATGTGCCCAGGGAGTTTCTGGTGGGGCAGGCGGGTTAAAGGAGGAGAAGAAAAGACAGTTGCCTTGGAAAGGGTGTCAAGCTTGATTTAATTGAGGGCCGCATCAGGGTGGTGGTTGACCTTGGGGTGGGGGCCCCTATGGGAGGGTAGTCCTCTGCCAGTGAAAGTGGAGTGGGGGAGGGGAGCTCCTGTTTTGCTGGCAGGGGCACCACAGGCCGGTTCTCTTGTTTCCAGGCCAGCCCACAGGCCCTGAGTTTGACACCCCCGTCTTAGAAGGAGCCTGGAAGTGTTTGTGGGGATGAAGTTGGTCCCTGGTTGGGAACGAGGCAGAAGCTGCTGCTTCCGATTGATTGGGTTGAGGCTCCAGGACTGGACGGAGCTGCTTTGGCCGATTATAGTTGTAACGGTGGCGGCCCAGGTGGGCCCATTGTGCTGTGGCGAGGAGGAGGAGACGGCAAGGGTGGGGCTGCTCAGAGTTCAAGGGAGTGCCCTGCAAGGTGGCAGCAGACTCCATGCCCTGTAGGGAGAGGCACCTTGGCAGCCTAGCGCTCTTGGCCCAGGTGAAGGGGGGGGGAAGGGAATGCCCGGTGTTTAGGGCCCTGCCCCTGGGGAGCCCTGGCCGTGGGCATCAAGGAGCAGCCGCCTCGCTTCCCCAAGGGCTCCTCTGCACACCGGTTCTGCTCTTCCTCTCCAGCCAGATCTACTGCACTGGGGAGCTGCTGCGCCAGGTCCAGCGGGCCAGGCTCTTTCAAGATGACAAGGACTTTGTTGACATGCCACTGAAGTCCAACCCAGGTGAATGTCCACCCCTAGAGCGCAGTCCTCTTCCCAGGGCCAGAGTCGCCCTGCTTCCATAAGGGCCCACTCATTTGAGAGGTGCTCCTGAATGGAGAAACTGGCTGTGTGTTGCAATGCAGAGGAAAGGCTGCCCATTCGGCTGAAGTGTGCTAGCACAAGTCTAGCCCCCCCTCACCCCCCCCCCCCCCGAGTGAACCTAGATCAGATCTAGATTTTTGTCCCATTCTTCCAGGTGTAGTTCTGAAGCATTTTGAGGAATTAGTGAATGCCGCACCGGGTGGAGCCTTATCCAAGCTGCAGCTGGCACAATTTGTGGAGAGTCACTTCTTTCCTCCAGGGAAGGAGCTGGAAAGCTGGATGCCTCCAGACTGGTCAGACAGGTACAGCTGCACCTGGAAGGGGTGTGGTGACAAATTCCCTGCTCTCATAGATGGCACAATGCTACCCCTTGCAGTGTATAAGTTCCCAATGAGACCCCGTTCCTAGGAAACCCTGGGCACCCTTCGAGGTAGGCATTGGCTCCGGCCCTCTTCTGCTTTGGCGTGTTGCTCTTTGAGATCCTACGAGCCACCTGTTACCTGAGGTCACTTGCCACTTTCTGACCTGGAAGACAGCACCCCCCAACTTTCTGGTCAGAGGACCCTTGACTGCGGCAGCCAGCCAATAGTCAGCCCTCTCTCTGAATGGCCAACCTCCTCTCTGGGAAAGCCACTCTCAGGCCAGCCCCCCCACCCCCCCACCCCGGTGCTCCTGGCCTGCCCCCAAATTACCTGGGAATCTCCTGCTCTGTGATGCCTTCCCTCCCAAGGCGCCCAGGTGGGAATGGATGGGAGCCTTTTTCTTTGGAGGTCTTGTGGGGCCTTGCACAGGTTGCAAAGTGGGTGACATCCCCCCCCCCCCAAATCCCTCCCTGGGGAGTCCCAGCCCTTCTTGAATGGCTGCCTTCTGAATCTGCTGGGCCCCTTGTAGCATCCCCCTCCTTGAGAAGATTTCAGATGAGAAGTTGCGGTCCTGGGGCCAGGTCCTGAATGCCAAGTGGAAGAAGCTGGGCAGGCGGGTAAGTGCCGAGGCTCAGCCGGTTGGGGGCTGCCGAGGGAGCCTGCTGGGCCCTCAGCAGCAGCCGCTCCATTTCCCTTCAGGTGGACCCCGACGTCCAAGCCTCTCCTTGGCGTTACTCTCTCATCTATGTGCCAAACCCAGTGATCGTGCCTGGGGGGCGGTTCCGTGAATATTACTATTGGTGAGAGCCACAGAGGGCTGGTGGTGGACTGGGCCCCAACCCCCCGGCCTGGCCAGAAGAGGCCCCTTTCCCTCAACCCTCCCCTCCTTTCCTGCAGGGATTCCTTCTGGATCCTGGAAGGCCTCCTCCTCTCCAACATGGCAGCTACCGCCAAAGGCCTGATCCAGAACTTCCTCTACCTAGTCAGCAAGTGAGGGTTGCTGGGAAGGGCAGGGTTGGGAAGGGGCGTGGCCCCCTCCTCCTGCCTCCACTCCCAAGAAGCAGAGGGGGAACCCGCTGGGTGGGCATGGGCCGCTCCTCTGCTAGCCCCAGGGAGGCCTGGCAGGATCTGGCCCTGCCGCCAGGCCTCTTCTGAGCCAGGTGCTTCCTATGGTCAGATTTGGGCACATCCCAAATGGAGGCCGGGTGTACTACGAGCACCGGAGTCAGCCACCCCTTCTCAGCCTAATGATGGAGAGCTACCTGAGGCACACAAATGACACAGAGTTTCTACGGCAAGTATCTTTGAACCAAGTGGTGACCAGGACTTCTGACTTGCTCAGGGCTGCCGCCATTCAGCTTGCAGAACTGGCCAAGGGCATCGCGCCTCCCCCCCCTCCGTCACTGGGCCTAAAGGGGAATGTTTGGGGGGGGGGGCCTTCTCAAGGCTTTCTCACCACTGCCTCTTTCAGGAAACACATCCACCTGCTCGAGGCCGAGTATCGCTTCTGGCAAGAGCATCGGGCTGTCAATATCTCTGTGGGGGGCAAGCAATACTCCCTGAATCGCTACAGTGTCCAGGTGGGGGAACCCAGGTAAGTGGCCCTGCAGAGATGCTCCTCCTCCTCCCCCCACTAATTGGACATGCTTGATAGCCAAGAACATCTGGATCTCCCTTCTCCCCACCAGACCCGAGTCCTATATGAAAGACGTGGAGCTGGCAAAGGGCTTACAGGAAGGTAACTGCCCAGTCGGGTCCGTGGGGAGGGAAATGGCTCGGAAATGGCGTTACGGAAAGGATCTTGAAGTCGTAGAGGCTGGCCAACTAAGTGTGAGCAGCCCAGCACATGACAAAAACAGCACCTACAATTATTGTCTGAATCGGAAAAATAGAGCTTCCAGTCACCGCATGTCCAATAATAATTCCATTTCATTCCGCTTTGCTCAAATTCCCCTCGAGCAATTGGACAAACCCTGGGTACCACGTCTCCAGAGGGGTTTAGGAAATCAGGTAAGACATTCGAGGCAAAGCACAGGGCACCATTTTTTAACTAGCTGAAAGGATGTCTCCCACATCGAAGGTGGTTCTGAGGTGGTTCTCTGTGATCTCTGAAGGCCAAACATAATCACAGGAAGAGAATTGCCAATCCAACGTTAAGGAAACCTCTTCATAGGAAGAGTAGTTTGCCAGCGATGGGCATGCTGTGCTTCATGGGTACTTCTCCTTGCCTTGCCCTCCCCCTTCCCTTCCCTTTCCCCTCCCCTCCCCTCCTCTTCCACCCACTCACCCACTCGCTCATAGGGGGGTTTAATGTGAATTCCTAGACTGGCCGGGAGTGGCCCCTGGGCACCTCAGGGCACCGTCCATCTCTAGGATCCGAGGAATGGCAGCAAAGCTGCGTCCTGCCTGCAGCTCTGGTGGGCAATGCCAGAGGCTGCCACCTCCTGCTTCCCCCCCTGTTTCCCGCAGAAGCTCAGCAGGACCTGTGGGCAGAGTTGCAGAGTGCGGCCGAGTCAGGCTGGGATTTCTCCTCCCGCTGGTTCTTGCCAGGCTTCCCATCACTGCAGGACCCACTACAAGACACCCGAGTGAGGGGGGTTGTGCCAGTGGACTTAAACGCCATTCTTTGCAAAGTTGAGCAGCTGCTGGCCACTTTCTACCAAGTCCTTGGTGAGACATGGGACAAAGGGGGCAGCTGCCACCAACTCCCTCTTGGGGGGTGGGTTGCCTCTTGCTCGATGGCTGTGTGGCTGGGGGAGGCTGGCTCAGTTCTGGGACCCTGGTGAGCCACCTGCCTGGGGCATGGAGTGCTATTTGCCCTCTCCAGGGGATGGCGAGAAAGCAAGCCGGTTCTGGGCTGCGCGGAGAGAGCGGGTGGCTGCCCTCACTGCTGTCCTGTGGAATGAGGAGGCTGGGGTTTGGCTGGACTATCACTTCCTCCGCCAGAGGCACAACCCGGCCTTCTACCCCTCCAACCTAAGCCCCCTGTGGGCAGAGTGTGACGTGGATTTGCCCAGGGCAGAGAAGGTGCTTCGCTACCTGGAGGTAAGAGGCAGCCAGTGGCTGGCCAGAGACAGATGCTACCTGCACAATTTACCCGCACAGATCTTGACGTCTTTCTGGGGGAGCAGCCCTGGTATGGGGATGGGGCCCCTTGCCTGCCTGCCAAAGCACCAGAGGGGGACTCTCCTTGAGAGGGACACCAGCACAGCACTAGGCAGGCGGTTGTCTACCCAATGCTGGCCTTAGAGACAGAACATCAGTCCCTAGTTGCACCTTGTGCCACCCAGAGATTGGGGCCCAACAGGATAGGCCACCTCAGGGCAGCCTTGCCCCCTACCCACTGTCCCTGGCTGTCCCACTTTGTGTGTGCCTGCAGGAGAGTTCGGCCCTTTCCTATGCTAACGGACTGCCTACCTCCCTGACACGGACGGGGGAGCAGTGGGACTTTCCAAACGCTTGGGCCCCCCTGCAGCACATGGTGATCACAGGTGAGGCGGCCGTCCAAAGAGCCCAGGGTGGGTTTCACCGGGTCTGGGGCTGGCCCTGCCTCCTGCCTTTCCAGCTTGTGTGGGGTTCAGCCTCCTGCCCTGTTCCCTGGGCCACTCTCCCTGCCAGAGCCCAGCCTCAAGAAAGACCTGCAGGGTAGCTTCCCTTGGCATCACCTGACACCCTTTGCCTGCCCTGCCAGGCCTGGTCAAATCCTCTTCTGCCCGGGCACGAGAGCTGGCCTTCAGCCTGGCTCAGCGCTGGCTCCAGATGAACCTGGCTGTCTATGAGAAGCACGGAGGCATGTTTGAGAAGGTGAGGTAGCTCTCCTGTGCGCCTGCCTCTTCCATGCAGCTCCCCTCCCCCCCCCGCACCATTCCCCCCCACTTCCCAGCATGGAGCCTCCAGGAGAGGTCCTCTCCCGTTGGCTGCCTCCATGCCCTGGCCCCTCAGGGCAGCTTAGCCTGGAGCGGCCGGCCATCGTTGCTGACACCTTTTTCTTTCTAGTATGACGTGGAAGGTGATGGGAAGCCAGGAGGTGGTGGGGAATATCCAGTGCAGGTAAGGGGTCCTGACACGGCAGAGGAGGGGGGGTGGGGGGCGTGTCCTGATCAAAGAGGCCCCACTCATCTGATCCCTCTTCCGTTCCCTCTGCAGGAAGGGTTCGGCTGGACGAACGGGGTGGCCCTCCAGCTGCTAGATCTGTATGGAGAGCAGCTCACGTCCGCCCGCGTACGCTGCTCTCCCTCCTGGCCCTGGATTGGGACCTGCCTTGTCCTGATCTCACAGCTTCCTGGGTTCCTCGGGGATGGACCTGTCCACTGGGAAGGGTAGCCGCCTCTTCGGCTTGGCTCTTGAGACCCTCGGATGGGCATGGCTCAGAACGACGGCGCTGTGCAGGCCCTGCACACTTCGGGGCCCCATTGCATGCCTTAAAGCCTGTCGGACCCTTCCCTTCTCAGCTGTCCTTGGCCATTGGGCCAGGCAATAAAGAGTGTGTTGCCAGCATGTGCCTTCAATGCAGGAGGGGTGGGATTCAAATTTCTTAACAACCGGTTCTGCAGGTGTGGCCTAATTTGTGGGTGTGGCTTCTTGGTCACATGACTGGGTGGGCATGGCTTGTATGTAAATATTTATGTAAACATTGATTTTTTTTACAAAAAAAGAGCAACTTTTACCCCAAATCAAGCAAAGCAGGCAGGCAGATTGAGTTGCTCCCAGAATCACAGATTCACTTAGAGATCTATCTTCAATCGGCTACCTGAGTCCGGACTAAAAAGCTTGTCCTAAGGAAGGTGATCACGGCTCTGCTTTTAGATTAGCTAGAAAGCAAGAAATCCAAGGATTTCCTGCTTTCTAGCTAATCTAAATCTCCTGGCAGAGCAGAACAGGGGAGAGAAAAAATAGCAACTTACCAAACCAGGCTAGTTGGATGGCTCGCATGCCAGGTAAGGAGTGAGTGGGCGGGGCCAGCCAGTGGAGCGATTTGCCGGTTCTCTGGACTGGGGACCATTGTGTGTGCAGCGTTTGCAAGAAATCATCAGCTGTGCCGCCTGGACAGCTGACAAGCGCTGCGCTTGGGAGCGCAGAGGTTGAAAATCCTCTCGTTTCCTGCTTTTTCAACCTCAGCTGTGCTGCACAAGGCAGCTGAGGAGGGAAAAGCGGGGAATAAAGGACAGCCTAGAGCCCAGGAAGGCGGGTGGGCCAAACACCGAACCGGTTTGGTGTCAGTTGCTCTTCGCAGCTACAGGTTCTATAGAACCGGGCCGAACCGGTAGCATCCCACCCCTGCCTCAACGGCTGCGCTGCTGTTGTTCTAGGGCAGAAAAACTAGACCCGCCTTGGTCACAGCAGAAAAGGGCAAGCAGTGGTCAAAGGGATGAGCCCCGGTGCCGATAATGGCTGGAAAACCCCACAAGAACTCTGGAAAGTCGATGGTCAGCTAAGGCTGCAACACTGAGGCGGCTCAAGTGAGAGATAAAAGCAAAGTGCGTCTCTAGGGCCGATCCTGAAATCTACAACCACAGCTTCAGAAGGGAGCTGTGACTCAAGAGTCACAAGGCTGCCTGTGGGGTGGGGGTGGGGGCTTCTGGGCTGCTTGCTGGGGAGTCCCAGGAAGAGGCAGCCTCCCCCCATCGTTGATGTCCACTTCACCGGGGTGGGAAATGGTGAGTCAGACCTGAGAAGTGGCCCCCTCGGGTCAAGGGCCCTCCGCCCTGAAGGGGGCCGTGCATGCTGTGGCTCCGGTCCTGTGCTTTGATGGGCTGATGGGTTGAGCCAGTTCTTTTAATGACAAAAGGACCATGTGGATGAAAGTATGCAAAAGGCTTTTATTCTGCTTTCCTGTCTCTTGGCTGCAAAGACTCTTGCCAGCAATTTCAGCACCCCCAAACTGCCAGTGGGAACCCTTCCCAGTCGCTCCTGCAGGGCAGCCCTGCAGATGAGAGAGCCAAGATGACCTTCTGGGCCTTGTCTGCACTGGCCTGGGCCGGCGGGGTTGGGGGCAGCCAGCCCTGCACTGCAAAGCCTGAGCGTGGCGGCTCCAGGTTTCCTCCTGGAGTTCGGTGATGGGCAGGAGAGGCTGCCGACAGGGGCCCTGCTTTCGCCACCCGCATGTCCGTCCCAGGCACCCACGGCAGAGGGGGCCATGTCTGCTGATGGAGGCCATCCCTGGGAAGCTTCGGAGGGATAGCCACAGCTTCTGGGCCCTCTGGGGCCATTCATGGCTCTGCTGCCTCAGCTCAGGAACTGGGTGTAGCCTTCAGCCCCCGTGACAATGACGTCCATCCAAATGCGCAGGGCTTCTGCTGAGGGGGCCACCATGTAGTAGAGCCGGTCGTGGGTCTTGATGCAGAAGGTGAGGGCAGGGTTGGGGCTCTGCCAAGAGAAGGGAGGCACAGAAGGCTCAAGGGCACAGAAGGCGGCGGAAGTGGCCCCCACAAAACCTCCCCTGAAGAGAGAACAGCAAAAGGCTCTCGATGCTACACGATGCTTCGGGAACAGGCACTGCGGGGGGCGGGGCAGGCAAGGCGCCGCATGGCAGCGATGCAACGCAAGAGCTATGGGGAAGCTTTGCCCAGGCAGCCAAAATGCGCCCCAAAGAAGCCCACGCAGCCTTCAGCGTTAGCCTTCAGGCGGTGCCCTGAGGGCGAGGGGGCTGCACGCTACCTGAGCCCTGCGGAGGTTGACTGGTGAGATGGTGCCCTAGTCTGCCCCCGGTGCTGCCTCCCCGCCCCAGTCCCTAAGGCGTTTCAGCCCAAATGTTCCCCTCCTGGATGGCTCTGTTAGCTCAAGGATTCAGGATCGATCATGCAGGGTTGCTGCGCTAGCCAGAGGAAAGGGATGGGTCCCCCCCACGGACAGCGGGGGAGGGAAGAGTCTCTTCTGCAGGAGAAGGAAAGGCAGGTGAAGCGCAGTCCCGGGGGGGGGGGGGCAGGGTATGTTAGGGCTCCACTCGGTGCCCCCCCCGCCACCTCCCTGATCAGGCTGGGTCTCACCTTGGCTGCGCATTGGAGGTGATCATAGTAAACCTCCTCAATGGCCTGGAAATAGATGAGGCCCTTCAGCTTCGCCTCGTGCTTGTCTGCAGGGGGGAGAGGAAGAGGCCGGCGGCTGAAGCCAGTCTGAGGGCCAAGGGGAAGAGTGAGGCAGGGGGGCTGGCCGTGTCGGGACTGGGGAGCCTCACCCACGTAGTAGGAGAGGGTGTGTCGCAGGCGGTCAAAGACAAACCAGCGCTTCTTCCAGGACCGGATTTTGCCTCCCATCTTGACCAGGTAGCCTTTGCACAGTTTCTCCGAGAGAATGATGTGGCTGCAGGTGTCCACGCTGTGGCCGGAGGATTCGATGTGCAAGCGCAGGTCAAAGTCCTCTTTGCGGATGGGCAAGTAGCGGGTCAGGGGGCGAGCCTGCAGAACGGGGGAGCAGTGGAGCTGGCAGCAGCGCTGGCAAAGTCCTTTTGCCCCCCAACTCCTGCAGCCAGGAAGAAAGTCTGCCTATGCCAAGCTCAACGCCAGCCTCCCAGACCCCAGAGAGAACCCTCCCGGGGCCTCCGCCTCCTCCTTGGCCAGGTGTGCCAGGATAGGCACAGGCCTTCCCTCTCCACGGGGAACCTGACAGCCCTGCCCTGCACACCTGAGCCAGCTGCTTCTCCCGCATCTTAACCTCTCTCTCGATCAGCTGCCGCCGCTGCGCTGTCTCCTCCCGCAGCTGCCGCTCCAGCTGCTCCCGCCTCCGCCGCTCGTCCTCCAATGCCTGGTGACGCAGTTCCATCTCTTGCTCCTGCCGGGACAGAAGGGTGGGCCACTGCGCCCCCTCAGTAGCCCCAGCTGCCCTCCCCAGCCATGTTCAGAAGCTGCCTACCCACCCCGGGCAGTCCTGCCGCTTGGGGAAGGGCAGAATTCAATAGGGAGAAGGGAACCACCCGCCTGGAGCCCCCTCCCCAACTGGCTTGGAAGGGCCAGCTGGAGGGGACCGGCTCCCTTGAACCCCACCCCGAGGCTGTTGCTCCCGCGCTCACTCGCGACTCCATCAGGCGGAACCTCTCAGCCTGGGCCTCCATCAGCTGCTTCTCCATCTCTTCGATCTTCCGGGCATCGGCCCCTCCGGCACTGCAAGGCCAACCCCTTGTCATCGCCTGCCCAGCCGCCAGCCCGCCTCTCCCGGCCCAGGAGGGTCTGCCCTTAGCAGCCAGCCAGCCAGCCGCGCGGCCCCCCCAGAGGCCACGCGGGAGAACCTGGAAGTGGGGGCAGCCCTGGCAGGCCGAGCCCAAGGGCCAAGGGGGCTGACCTGCAGGCATTGTCCCGGGAGCAGGCGGAGTTCCCACTCAGGGAGAGGTTGGTCTCCAGGCTGTCCGAGCTCTCCAGGCTGAGGGTGTCGTAGGCTGGCTCGGGGTCATCGGCCAGTTGACCTTGGCCCAGGAAGGAGTGATGGTGGAGGACAGAGGGGGGCACAAGGGGGGAGAAGAGGGCCCTCCCCCGCAGGGCCTGGCACTCCACAGCTGCCTTCTGCTTCGGCTCAGCCAGGCGCTGCCGCTGCTCCTGAACAGCCTGGTGCCCTGCCAAGAGGCCCAGGGAAAGGCGGGCTCAGTGCCAGCAGGACTTCACCCACCCACCGAGAGGGCCCAGGGCCCTGTAGAGGGGCACGGACGAGGCATCACCCACCCTTGTGGTGCAGGGACGCCTCACGCTTCCTCCCGAGGTCGAGGAGGGGGCTGGTCAGCTTGCGGGGGGAGCTGCCGCTTCTGCCCACTGCGGGTGGAGAGCCCTGTGGGAAGAAAGCCCTGGGAGTGCTCAAGCGGGGCCGGGGGGGGGGGGGGGCAGCCGCTTCCACAGTGGCTGGACTGACCAAAGAAGGTGTCCTTGCAGGAGGGTCTGTGGCCAGGGGGAACGGCCCCCTGCTTTGGGGCCAGCTGGGCTGCTGCCCCTCCTGTCCATCTTGGCTCAAGGGACCCAGGCCAGAGCTGATCTTTGGGAGGGCTGCTGGCCGGACTGCTCCAGGACACAAGTCGAGGAGCAACTGCCCGGGGCCTGCGGGGGTCCAGACCAGGAATGCCAAGTGCACCCCATTTACAAGTGCAGAAGGGAGGGCTGTGGGAACCACAGAGAAGAGGGGGGAAGAAAGGCTGGGGGAGCATTGGAAATGCGGCCGCTGGGGCCTCAACAGGGCCTGCATTCAGCCCACGCAGGGTTTGTGGAAGCTGCTGGCCTGAAATGGGCCAAGGGGTCAAATACTCTCTGCAGCTCAAAGCCCGTCTCTCTCTTCCTGCTGTGGGCCTGACGGGGGAGCGTGTGGTGGGGGGGGGTGCTGCCATTCTTGTGCCTGGGTCCCACCTCCAGCACCCCTCCCCTTCCGGGCCAGGCCCCAAGCCCTGCCGTAGCTCCTTGGGCACATTCTCCCCAGGCTGCCCCAGCCCCCTCGAACCTCTTGGAGGTGGCTGGAGCCCTTGGGGAATGCGGCACCGCCAGTGAGCGCACAGAACCGTTGCTCCAGCGCCAGGAGGGCCTCCTTCTCCTGTTGGGGAAAGCAGGGAGGGGGAGGGTCAGCGGAAACAGCCTCCCCATGGCCACGAGAGCCGGGCCTCCTCTGCAACCGCTGCTCCTTGCCCTGTGGCCTACCTGCTGGAGCCGCTGCAGGGTGGCCCTCCTCTCCTGGTGCAGCCGGTCGGCCTCCTGAGCAGCCTGCAGCCGCAGCTGCTTTGCCTGGCCCTCGAGGGCAGCCATGCGTTCCTGCAGCAGGGAGAAAGGAGGGATGCTGACCGGAGCCACGGACAGACGGGCTCTGCAGGCTCTGCAAGCAGGGGCTCTGGGCTCACCTCCCGGAGGGCCAGGCGGTGGCGGCCCTGCACCTCGCTGTGCAGCATCTCACGCTGCTCCTCCTCCTCCCAGCGGCTCTCCTTCTCCAGCTGCTGGAACTCCAGGTCTTCAAAGAGCTTGGTCTCCGTCTCCAGGGCCTCCGCTTCCTGTGCAGGACGCGGCTGCTTAGAGGAGCCAGTTTGGGCAAGGCTGGCCTGATGGGCTCCTGCCAGGGAGCACAACTGGCAGGCTCTCTGCGGGTGTGGGGTCGGCCAGCGTCCTCTAGACTCCCCGAGGACCCCCCTCTCAACTATCCCAGGAGAAGCCCAAAACGAGGAGAGTGGGGGTTGCCTGGCACCCCCTCTTCCTCCCGAGGCTGGGCAGCAAGACCCATTCTGTGGGCCAGCTGCCCTTGCGCTCCGTCCCTTTTGCCCCAAGGCTGCTGAGGCCATTGTGTGCGAGATGGGGGGCGGGGCGGGGGGGGCTCCTGGTGAGCCTCTGGAGGGGCACTGCTGCTGCCGGTGGGCCTGGGCTGGCTTCCCCTGCCCCACTGAAGGTGGGCCGGGGTAGAGGAGGCACTGACCCTTCGCATCTGGTCCTTCACTTGCTCCCTCATTGACTCGGGGCAGTTTTCAAGCTGGCTCTTGAGCTCAGAGTAAAACGCCCGCAGTGTCTCAAGCGCCTTCCTTTCTGCATCCACCCTCGCCCTCTCCTGAAGCCGGGAGAAAACGACAAACGGAGGGGAGACAGAGGAGAAAACAGGCTTCTTGGGAGCAGGCCATGCAAAGATGGGGTTAGCCAGGGTCTTGGGTTAAGGGTCTGCCAGCCCACCCTCCCCGGCAGCTGCCAGGGCAGCGACACCTGTCTTTGTTCTTTGGTGCAAAGTCCGGCCTTGGAGAAGCTGCCAACTGATCTCTCCTCGCCTCTGCCCCAGGCGCCTGGAAGCCGCCTTGCCCTGCAAGCAAGCCTGAGCAGTGGAGCTGAAGACCCAAGAGGCCCGTCGGGCCCTTGGGGGAACCTCCGTTCCAGTTCCTGGCAACTTCTGGGCTGCTGGAAGCTCAGACGAGTCAGCCGAGGGAAATGCGCCTCAAGCAGGGCTGACCCAGACTTGTGCCCGAGGCGCTTCTGTAGCCCAGGGAAGGTCTCGCTCTACGTCTATCCCCCACTTCCAAAACACCCTGAGGACGGCTGGGTGACGCCTACATTGGAAGCTCCTGGGACGATGCCAAAGTTTCCAGGGACAGGAAGGAGTAACCCTGCCTAGACCAAGGCCAGGAGCCTCTGGACAAGCTTGGCTGCTGGGCAAAAAGCAATGAAATTCAAAGGGGCGAATTTCACCTGGGAGAAATGCAAAGCTTTAATCGGAGCATGAAAAAGCAAAATCGTCAGCGTGGGATGGCAGGCGGGGACAGGGGCCGTACTGGGCAGGGGATGCATAAAAGGACCGGGGGTCTTGGTGGATCACAAGATGAACATGAGCCGCAGGTGGTGTTGCTACCGAAAAGTAAAAGCCGGCTGAAGCTGCGTGGAGGTCAAGCCAAATGATGGTGCCTCTTTATTCTGCGTTAATCAGACCATACCTAGGAGACTGTGTCCAGTTCTGGGCACCACACTTAGGACAGAGACTGACAAACTGGAATGTGTCCCAGAGGAGAGTCACCAGGATGATAAGGGGCCTGGAAGAAAAGACCTACAAGGAACAGGTGGAGGCACCGGTCAGGTAGGTTTAGCCTGGAGGAAACGGGGTGGGGGGAGAGAGAGACGGCAGCCATTTTCAAATAAGTGGCTCTGGGAGTCAGGACACGGATGGTGGTTTTCATCCCCTAAGAAGCAGGCTTTGGTCAGACTGAGGGTTGGTCTCTCCAGCAGAGGCACTCAAGAGAGGCGAGATGAGGGGTGGACCCTGCCTGACCCCCGTGATCGCTGCCTTTCCTTTCCAGGGTTGGCAAACCCAGGATCGACAGTGCAACATGACGAGCACCAGAGAACAAACTCTGCCAATGCAGCCGACTTTGGTCCCCCAGGGCTGCGCAGCCTGGGAACCAGCCTCAGGATTGGGCTCCGCGTGGAAGGACTTCCCAGCCTCCAGGCGCAAAGCAGGGGAACGCTCTCCCCAGGGAGAGCCTGGGTGGGACAAACAAGCCGGGGGCATCGCCTGCTCTCCCCAGGCAGCTCAGCTTGTCAAGCTTTTCTCAGAGATGGGTCTGGGCTGGGGTGACCAGCCTGTCCCCAAGGACTCGGCCAGGCGGTCCCTTCTCAGGTGGAGGTACAAAAAGAGGCGGGGGGCTCCAGTCCTGTCACCTCTTCCCAAGCGGATTGGGGCTGCCACCCCAGACGGCCTGCAATGGCCAAGCACTGGTGGCTTCCAAGAAGGGACAGCTCGGCCTCTCCTGGCCCACACAGACATCCCCCCCTCCAAGCTGCGAGTAGGCGGAGCAAGAGAGGGAGGAGGAAGAGAGGGAGGAGAAGGGTTGGCAGAGTTAGTGTCAGTCGGGATGTTAGTGGCTGGGCTTCAGAGTGGGTGCTGCCCCTCAGGCTCCCTGTGAGAGCAAAGATTGGGGGGGCCCAGGGAACACGACCCCATGGGCACCTTTGCCCGGCCAAGAGGAGGCAGAGGTCAGGCCGATTTGTTCCCGGCAAGACCTGTCAGTTCGCCAGGCTACCCGTGGCTTCTTCCTTGAGACACGCAAAGGCTTTCGCCCCCAAGCTCATCAGGGCTTCCTCCGGGGACTAGGAAAACCCCCCTTCCTGCTACGCCAGGGCAGCAATCTGCTAAGCTGGAGGCTCCCCGGCCAGTTACCTTCTCCCGTTCGTGGCGAGTGCCGGCATCCAGGCCCGAGAGCTGCTCCTGCAGGAGTTGCACCGCCTGCTGTTCCTGCTGCAGCTCCAGCATCTCGGCTTCCCGCTCGCCCTGCAGGAGGGCCTGCTCCATCTCCGCCTGGGCAGGGGAGAAGGGCAGCTGCATGAGCACCGCCAGCCACCAGCTCCCCCCCCCCCCCCGGGTGGGCGGCACTGCCAGTCTCTCGGCAGGACAGCTTCACCTCCCAAGCAGTCTCCTGCAGCTGCTGCTCCAGCCCCTCCAGGCGGCTCTTGAGGTGGTCTGCGCTGGCCAGCAGGCGGGTGTGCTCCTCCTCCAGAAGGGCCAGCTCCGGAGTGGGTGGCACCTCGTGCTGCAGAGGAAGTGGCAACCCCTCCATGGGTGGGCAAGGGCTTTCCAAGCCTCCCTCCAGAGGGGAAGGTCACCTCCCAGGCCACGGCACCGCAGAGACCCTCTGCCCACCTCCTCACCTCCTGGCCGGCGCTCTCGGTGCTGCTGCTCTCCTCCTGCAAGCTCTCCTCCTCCCTTTGCTCCCGGGGGGCCCTGCTCCCTGGCGGGGGGAGCGCCCCATCAGCAGCATTGGCGCTGCCCTCTTGGCCCAGCTCAGCCTCGCCCCTGCTGTACTCGGCACACAGGCTGAGGATGGTCTCCAGCCGCTGGCGCTCCTGGTTGCCCAGAGACAAAGCGAGAGCCACAAGAGGCTGGTGAGGTGGAAGGAGGGGCCGGGCACCTGAACGCCCCTCCCCCAGATCCCGCGCCAACTGGGCTTGCTACGGACCGACCCCGGCCAGGCTTACCCAAGGTGCTCTGTCCCTACCAGCCTCCCTGCCAGGAGGGAGCAGGCTGGCTTACAGCAGGTGTTGCGCCCGCTGCGTCACCCCGGTTGTGTCTATGCCCAGCACAGCCTGCGGGGAAGGCGCCAGAGCTTCTCCCTCCTTCCAAAGCAGCTCCCCCTGCTTTGGCCTGACCCATTTTCTCCCCTGCACCCATCCCAGCCTAAGAGGACAAATCTGCCTCTTTCATACCAGCCCCCCACGAGGCTCAACCCCTGCTCACCAAGCGCTCCATCTCTTGCTCCCGGAGACGCTCCTGGCGCTGCCATCGGTGGTACTCCAGCAGGCTGCTCTCGTGCGCACCCAGCCGCTGGGAGTTGGTCTCCTTGCGCTCCCATGTGGGGCCCAGCAACCGGGACTCCCCAGGCCCCTGGCAGCGTGGCTGGGGGGAATCCGAAGGCAGGACGAGGGAAGCCAAGCTGGAGGCAGAGCTGAGGCCGGGTTCCCCGTGGGGCTTGCGCTGGGTGGGCTCTCCAGGGAGGGAGGGGGGCGGGGTGGAAGACGCCTCCCTCCGCCACCCCCTGGGACTCTCCCCAAGCTTGCCCTGCGAGGAGAGTCTGCTTCCAGGGGCCGGGGAGGCTGCCCGGTGCACCAGGGCCGGGCTGAGGGGAGGGAGGTCCCGCATGCCCTCCAGGGGCCGCCGGCTGAGCTGGGGACTCTCAGGGAGCCGCTGGGCCCGGCTGGACGGAGGGGCCACACCTGGCAGCTCCGACCCTTGGCAGGCTGACTCCCCCAGCTGGGCTGGTCGGGAAACCCTGACCGGCAGCCTTTCCGGGCCGGGTCCCGGGTCCTGGAGGGCCACAGCCTTGCCTTGCAGCACGCCGGGCAGCTGGAAAGCCCTGGCCAAGCAGGGGTTCCCAGGAGATGGTGGGCGAGGGCTACCTAGTGGGTTCTCCTTCCGTGGGGAGGCCCCATGCTGGCTGGGACGGGAATCCTTGCGCCTTGGCAGGGGGCTTGTGGGGCCATCCCGCCGGACCTTCCTCTCGGCCCGGGGGCTCCCTGAGCTGCAAGCAGAGCTTAGGAAGCCTCTGGAACTGCCGTGGGGCGACAAGGCAGCCTGGCCGTAGCTGGAGGATCGAACAGGCACCGCAGGGGGGAGGGCAGGGACCCTCTCTCGCCAGCTGGACAAGGGGCTCCGGCAGCCGCTGCTGCTGCTGCTGCTGCTGGCAGGGGAGGAGAGTGGAGAGAAGGGGCCACAGGAGGCGTTCTCATGGGGGGCCAGCCTGGAGGTGTGGCCAGGGCTCTGGGGCGGGGACAGAAGGGAGCAGCCCCCCCCGCCGTTTGCAGGAGACCCGGCTGTTGGGGCTGGGGTCCTCCCAGCCCCACTCTCCTCCTGCAGCACCAAGGAATCCATAATGCCCTGCAGGTCCCTCTCAATGGAGCTGACCAGGGAGAGCGATGCCCCCTGGGAGTTGCCGTTGGGGGGGCTCGGCCACGCTGCTGCTGCTGCTGCTGCTGCTGCCAAGAGATGGAGTCTCAGACGGGAGAAGCCTCCGCTCACTCCCCTTCCCCCTTCGGGGCCAGAGCCCCCGAGCCCCCAGACCCCAACCAGCAAAGGACCCACCTGCTCCCAGCCCATGCGGGGCCCCTGGGTTCTGCCACTCATCAGGCACCGCTTGGCTTTTCATTCGCTTGGCCTCTGCCGGGTGACTGAAGCGGAGGAAGGTCGCTCGGCCAAGGCAGATCACGTGCCCTGCGGGAAGGAGCCCCGTCAGCCAAGCAGGCCCGAGAGGTCAGGTCCCGCTGTGCCCGAGAGCGGCAGCCGCCTCTGGAAAGCTCTAGGCGGCTTTGGCTCCTGCAGGTCTCAGGGCATCCTACTGCTGGGCAACTGCAGTGCACCTTCTGGGGGGCTGCCTTTGGGGACTGCTCAGAGGCCTCAGCAATGCCGCTAGGGTGGCCAGGAAGCCAGGGCACCACTGCCCCCCGCTGCAAAGCCCAGGAAAGACCCTCTGCCCACAGCTGCAACTCATCTCAGCCCTCCTAGCTGGCTCAGACCAGAACTGGCCCTTCCGGGGGGGATGGGGGGCGGTCTCTGTGGAACCCCATACGAATGGGCCTGAAGCTGCTCTCAACAGACCATCCCTCCCCAAGTGCTCTTTAGTTTCTGGTGCTGAACATCAGAAGCAATCCTTCCTACCCTGACACACACCCCCCTCCAGTGGACACAATTGCTGGAGGCTCCCCAGCCCACACAGGGACAGGCTGGGTGCAGAGAACGGGGCGGCGCCCTTGACGGAGACAGGCAGGAAGTGTTGCCTGGTCAAAATAGACTGAAGGCATTTTCAAAAGTCCAGAATGTCCAGCTGTGGTTTGGAAGTGATCCAGGCAGATGCCTCCCTAATGTGCTGAAAAACAAGGAGGCGTCCCAGCACAACCGGATCCCAGGATTGCAACCCGTCCCAATAAAAGCATGTGGAGCTGCTCAGTGGGGTTGAGACCAGTTCACATTCCCGCAATGCCTGTGCAGCCCCATTCCAGCCAGTCCTACCCTGGGTGCAACAGCCAGGCCTGGCCAGGAAAGGGCCAAGTGGTCACTGAAACACCGGGGGTGGCCGCTCCATGCCAGAGGGGACCTGTGGAGGGCATCCAGCTGGCAGCCCTCTCATGTGGTAGAGAGTGGGAGACCAGTGGGAGCTCTGGCCACAGCCAGGCTCAGTGCTGGAAAAGTAGATGGGAACCAAAGACCCCGGGGTCTCCTCCTCTTCCTCCTCCTCTCCTCAGCTTTCCAATCCACCTGAGCCACTAAGCAACTGTGCCAGCTGCAGCGCTGAGCCTGAGCTACACTGAATGCAGTGCCTGAGGGAATAACATTCCACGGCCCCAGCAGGCACGCCTGCCCCCCCCCCCAATATGGGCGATATAGAGCCTTTGCCTTAGCCAAGGGGGTACGGCTTGCCTGGAAGGCCCCTCAGCCGTCCCTCTTGCAAGGCAGGCAGCAACAGCGCTCAGTCTTCAGTTAGTCTGAGCCCCAAACTCCCCAGGCAAAGGGGCGGGGGGGACACGACTCTCTGGCCAATTCTGGAGCAAACAAATGAAATGCAAACGGAGGAGCCCTGCTGTCTGTGCTAAGGGAAGCTCGTCTGCTCTAACCGCCTCCCCCCGCCCCAATGATTGCCCCCAGCCCTTCTCTGCACAAGATCAGACCGACCCCCAGCAAAGTGGGCTGTGGGACCCTTACAGGGGGCCTGGCATACTTGGATGAAGGGGGGGCATCTCAGAGCACGTGCCCAAGAAATGGGCCCCACGGGCACCTGGAGCCTCCAAGGGCTCAGCGGCAACCCCAACTGCAGACGGAGCCCAGGAGCGTCCTGGACCCGCAGCCCAGTTCCTGCTTCAGAAGGCAAGTCAGCCTCCCTTGCCGCCCTCGGGGCAACCGAAGCCAAGCAGGCGCTCCTCCAGAACCCCCCACCGGCTGCTTGGGTTTCTCCTGCCCGCCTAGGAACTGGAGGCCCGGCCCGCTCGCCCTGCTGCCTGGGGGCGGGGGTGGGGGTCTCCTCCGAGGGGCCGCCTAAGGCCAGAGCCCCCCGCGCCCCTCCCCTGGGCCCCCACCGCTTCATCCCAGCAGCTGCCGTCCAGCCGGGAAAGGGAGGGGAGAGGAGGGGGCCGCAAGGCTGAGCTGCCCGAGCCGCGCTGGGAGGAAGGAGGCCGGCCAGAGCCCGCAGCTCTCCGGATCCCGCCCGACTTTCCTCGCAGCCCAGATGCTTCCATGGGGGGCTCGGCTCCTTGGAAGGCCGCGGCTGGCCTTCCGCCCCGAACGGCCGCTTGGTGGGCAGAGGCTGGGCCGGCCGGGTGGGAGGCGACGCCGGCCGCCTCCGGGATTGCGAAAACGAGCGGCGAGCGAGCGGTGGGCGGAGGCGGGGAGGCTCCCCTGGGCGCTGCGCTTTGGCTGCTCTGCCGGGCGCCGCGTCCCGTTGGCCCCTGCGGCGCTCCTGCCCCGCAGCTCTCTCGCCGGGGCGACAGGTGGCTCCCCCGCCCGCCGAAGCGGGGCCCTCCTCCCGGCGCCCGTTCGCTTGCGGCGGAGGCTTCCCGTGGCGGGGGGAGGCGGTCGGCCAACTGGGCGCCCCACCGGACTGGGGGGAGCTGGAGGAAGCGGGGCCCGCGGAAGCTCGCGTGGGGGCAGCTTCGGCCTTCCGGCCCAGCCAGCGAGGAGAGCTCCACCCGGGCGCCCGAGGGCCAGGCGGCTTCTCCGTGGATCCCCTGCAGGAGCGCCAAGTGTGCGGGGCGGGAAGGTGGGAATCCGCCCCCCCCCCCCCCGCCCCCGGAGCCAGCCTGAGTCTGCTGGCCTTCCAGCGCAGCCAAGGGCGCCCCACCCGCTGCTGGCTGCCAAGGGATGAAGCGGGGACCGAGGCCGCCCTCCAGGAGGAGAGCAGCCACTTGGCTCCTCCCCGGTCAAGGCTTTGGGGCGACTCCTTTGAAACTCTTCTCTTTCCAGGGTCTCATCAGACCAAAACTATGATTCAGGCAGGAAGCGATGAGTCCTTGGAAAAGTTGACTTGGTGGTTTCTGTTGCAGTCCAGATGAGAAACAGCAAGAAGGAATTAACTTGAAATGGCGGGCGGGGGGGGGGGGGGATGGACAGCTGTGGGGGACCAGTGCTCACCGCCCCTAACTCTCCCCTCGAGGGGGCTCTTCCCCAGCTCTTCAGTAAGACATCTGCCCCGTAGAGCCCTCAAGCGTTCCTTCCCTGCCATTCTTTCTTCACCAACCTGCAGTGATTCATGTAAAACGGCCTTTGGGACTGCCAGAATCACCCATCACTAAGCGGCGCAAGTGTGTAACGTTGCACTTTCTGACTGCACCATGGAGTGATTCGCAATTCTGGCCCCAAGAGCCGTTGTAAACCAAGGACCTCCTGCTAAACTGCAGACCAGCAGCTTGGATGAAAAGGGAGACGGGGAGGCGTCCGAGTTGGACCTGCATCTACAGAGGCCCCTCCCAGTCAGCCCCCCAAACAGCCTGTCTCGCCTGCAGCCGCTCTTGGCCAGGAAGTCCCACTCTTTAGAGGGAGCTTCTGCAGCTTCCTCTGGATATAATGATGTGTAACTTTTCCCTCTGAGACCGTCAGACTTAGGATCAGTATGTCAGGGAGCGGGGATCCTGCCCTACACAGCTAGCCACAGGAGGGGCCACTGTGAAGCCAGGCCCAGGGCTGCTTGGGCCAAGCAGCTGCTGGAGGAGAGCAGAGGTCAGCTGGGGCCGCATTGGCAGGCGATGGCTGGGCAGGGTCTCGCTTGGCAGTTGCCCAGCCTTGGGTGATGGAAAGGATGCCCCTCCCACCGCCCAACTCTTGCCTCCCTCTCCTCTGTGCCAGCAAAGCTGCTCCCCTTGCCAGGGATGGGGTTGCCATGGTGATGATCAAAGCTGGTCTTCCACTGTGGCCCGGCAGGGAGGCTCCCTGCTCAGTGTTGACCCAGGAGACTGACCATTGCCCTGCCGCACTCAAAAGAGCTCCTACGCCACCCTTGCGGGGTTCCTTCCTGCAGATGCCCTCTGCCTTAAGGCTTGGTGTGGGTCTGCCATGTTTCCCCAGAGCTGTGGGGCAGGGAGGGAGCATGTCTCTTTTTTGGACACTCCCCCAAACTCCAGAGCTTAGCAGCGCTAGGCTGACCCACCAGCCAGGGAATGGAGTGGCCCACACTTGTCGGAAGACGCAAAGGCCAGAGGGACCGTGCACTAATGCGGGTCCCATCGGGATGACCAGCTCTGAGGCCGGATGGACTTGGCCCGAGGCAGCCTAACGGGGGTGCAGGTCTCTCTGTGCCCAGCCAGCAGAGCCTCTCCTCTCCTTACCTTGGCACAAGCGGGTGGGGCGGGTGATTGGCTGCCCGTCGATGGCACAGGGATGACCGCAGGGGTGCAGGGTGAGGGTCCCGCATGCATTTTCAATGAAGCAGTGCTGGGGGGCCACCCCAGCCCCCTGTAGCACGATGTCCCCAGCAGCGGAGCCCAGGATAGTCTTGCCTGCAAAGGAGGAGGTATGAGTGCGGGGAACACTCTTCCTTCAAGGGGCAGCAGAGCAGGGAAGGCCCCCGAGACTGCAGACATACCCTCTTCCAGAGGCAGCAGAGTGATGGCAGTGCTGAGGCGCCCGCTGCCCAGGCTCACCAGGTGCGGCTTCTGTGTCTGCACCTTCAGGCCTCGGCCCGTCTCGGTCAGGTCCAGGAGGCTGTTCTGCAGGGCAGGGGAGAAAGGCTGTCGAACGGCCTCCTCCTCCTTCAAGGATAGCCAGTAGATTCAGCCAGGTTGGGGCGGGGGGGGGGGCAGTGTGGATGGGTGCAGCAAAGATGCTCTGGCTGTGTGTCCCAGGGTCTGCCCCTCCCCAGGCACTCGCACCTAGTCCTCGAGTGGGCAAGAGCAGAGGGCAGCCTGGCTTCTCTCTTGGCTCCTCCCTCCCTCTTAACTGCCATCCTCCAGCCAGGCAGGTTGAAGGCGATTGCCAGGAAAGATAGGAAAAGGCAAGAGGGCAGGTTGTCCAACAGCTTTAGGAGGGGCAGCGGAGGGGAAGCAAGCTGAGCAGGCTCGGGGAGGGCTTCCCAAGGCAGGGGGGGGGGCTCCCACCCCTTGGCTCAACTCTCCGGTCTGCAAAACCTCAGGACAGGATAGGCCCCCTGCTGAGCCGCCCCTGCCACTTGGGAGGACCAGCACGTTCTGACGGGCAAGGGGTTCTCTCCGGGCACCGGCTCACCTGAATGGCCTTCTGCACTTGGCAGGGGGGCTCCGCCAAGTTGTGCTTGCAAGTCTCCATGCTGGGGCTCCTCCTCTGGCCTAGGAGGGAAAGGGGGGCAGCTGAAGCGTCAGAAGTGCCAGGCCACACAGCGCCAGAGATCCCAGCTCCGTGCAAGACACCCCTGCTGCCCTGCGGGCCCTCCTCAGGCTGGAACCAGGACAGGTCAAGGCTGCTCCTAGGGAGGGGAGGCCTCTGGTCCTCGCCCTCCATTCCCTGCAGGGAGGGAGGGCGGGGATGGTTGCTCTGCCAGTCGAGGTCCAGGAGAAACATCTCCTGAGAGAGGACCCCCCCACTAAGCCCCGATAACCCTGTGCCCCTTTCTCAAGAACAAGATAAGCACTTCCGCTTTTAAAGGCTACCCAAAGTAGTTGCTGTTCGGCAGCAGGGAAGAGGCACCTACAAGGTTAACTTGCCTGATGACTAACTAATCTTCATTAAGTTCAACAAAAGGCTAACTTCTCTCTATCGTTTTCGGCCCAACCATCAAGATATTGTAGCCCTATAATGAGTAGACTGCATCATTGCACACATTTTCATGGATCTATGGCACCGTCACCAGTGGACCACAACACTCGAGTAGACATGAACGAAAGCATTTTAGTGAGGAAGGCAGCAGCAGGGAGATGCAGGTGCCTGTCCTCCCTCAGCATGGGTGGTGGGGGGAGGGAGTTTCTATCAACCTGGCGTCCACTCCCCACTGCTGGAACAAAGGCGGGATGTAAATCTTAACACTTGTACACAAGTAGAATGTCTGAAGGCTTTCTGGGTGTTTCTCTGTGAGAGACAATCATCACTTGCCCTCTGAAAACATTGCAACCAATACAGCCACTTTGTAGTATTTTATCACTACGAAGCACTCGGTCACCCACGGCTTGTTTTCATGGCGGCATCCCTAGGAGAAGCTTAGCTCCCTCCTGCACCTGCCAAAGATTGGTTGCGGTGTCTGTGCCCCCACCCCAATTCCAAATTCCCTTGCTTCCATGCCAGCTACTCTCTCCTCGTCTTCGACCACTATTTATCAGTTGTCTTCAGAAGAATCTTGGAGAAATTAAAAGTTGGCAGAGTGAACGTGAGATGGGCAGTATCAGAATTTGATCCGTAAGCGCCCAGGAAAGGGGCTTCCTAGTCCAGAACATGACTGGCCTGGATGCTCCTTCTTCACTCAGCATCCCCCTTTCTGAGGGCAAAAGGGGAAACCTCACGCTGCCACCTGCAAGCCCAGTACCTGCCCTGGCCCAGGAGAGCCAGCAGAGCTCTGCCTCAGGTGAGTTCCTTCCTGGCACAACCCGCTCCCCAACCCACCATCCTTTCACAGGAGGAGACAAAGAAGCGGGTTGCTGCCTTGTTTGTCTTTGAGCTGCCCAAGGAGGAGAGGGCCACTCCCCAGAGCAAGGAGGGCTTCTGCTCTCCTGCCCCCCGCCCCCCACTTTTGCCTAGGTAGAGGAGCTCTCCTGGGGCAGGAGGGGGAGGGGTGCCTGCCTGTCCCCCCCTTCTCTCTCTTCCTACTCAGAGCCACAAGCCCTGACAAGCAGGCTCTGTTGGGGGAGGGAGGGAGGGAGGGAGGGAGGGGCAGCTGTACCTTGTCAGCCACAAGGCGCCTTTCTTCTCTGGGCTGCCAGAGAATGAGGGCCTTGTGTGGCTGAGAGTGGCTGGGCAGCAAAGGCCAAGGGAAGAGCTCCAGCCAGGCTTGGCCAAGGCCTGCAGGGTGGCTCTCTCCCTCCTGCTGAACCCCCCGCCAGAGGGAGAAAGCGGGGAAGAGAACAACAGACTCCCTCCCAGCCTTGAAGGAGCACCAAAGGCTTCAAGGCCAGCAGAGGAGGAGGCAGCCTGGGAAAAGTGGGGGTGGTGCAGCCCTTGGCCGGAGCCGGAGCCAGGCCAAGCCCAGCCGCCCACGGCAGCCAGGCTTCCGGAGAGCTTCTGACGCAGGATCCAACCAAAGGCAGGAGTCCCAATTGTGCTGGCCAGCACCGGATCCCCCCTGCCAGAAATTGTTCTGCAGCAGCAGGTCAAGGCTCTCCAAAAACCCAGCTCAGCCCTTGGTGCCCCTCTGTGCCCAGCCTTGGCTGGGCTCCCTGCCTCAGCCCAAAGAGGAGGCAGGCCTAGGCTCACCCAGAGGCCAAGACAGCAGGGTGGATCTGTTCTCCCCAAGTGCCTTCCTGGATTCAGAGAGGAAACTGGTCCTGAGAAAGGAGGAAGGCAGCATTCGAGACTAGTGGCCCGCTTGCTTCCCCAGCTCAAACCCGCATCTTTGCCTGGGGCATTCTGTGCTGGTCAGCCACAGCTCCACTGCAGGAGAGGGTGGCCCGTGGCAAGAGGCTGCAATGGTGGGTGCAGGGGGAGCCTGGCCTGCATCAGGAGTGGACTAGCTTCTCCCAGGCCCCGGCACTCTTCCGGAAGGACTTCTCCTCAGGCCCATCAGAGAAGGAGAGGGACGGGGAGGAGGTGGCTGCCCCAAGGCCAAAGCCTCTCAGTCAGATGCTGCCACAAGATCCCCAGGTCAGATTAGCCCCCACCCCCAACATTCAAGCAGGCTGGCCAATACCACCGCTGCCCTTCCCACACTTGCCTCACAACAACCCTGCAAGGTGAAAACGTGTCCTGGGGTCACTCCGTGGTCTCCTTTGAGGCGCAGAGCCCCCACCCTGCTCAGAGCCCGGAGCGCCAGGAATCCCCGCCGGTCCTAACCCGGAGAGCGGACAGCCGTTTTCTCCCAAGCAACCGCAACGGAAGGCTGGAGCCGGCCGCGCGCAACTGCCGCCCCTCCGAGACCAGCAGCTCTGCGAGGGAGCAGGGGGGCTCCTCCCGCCTGAAAGCGCAGCCGCTGGGGCCGAGCGCAGGGGCATCCAAGGAACGGCAGGCGGGGACGGTCTGGGCGGCTTTTGCGCGCCGCGTTGCTCTCCCTCCGTCCGCAGCGCCGGTGGCGCCAGGAATGTGCGGAATGCGCCACGTCCAGGCAGGCGGGGAACTGGGGGAGGGGGGGGGGGTTGCCGGCCCGTCGATGCCTCCGTCAGCCGTCCAGCAACTCCGCTCAGCCGGAGGCTCAAGCGGAGAGAGAGGCCGGCCGCTCTTTCCATCTCCTGCTTGCCCGGCCCGAGAGTGCCAGTCCCGGCCAGGTCTCCCCGGGGGAAAGGCCTCCGGCCGGCCGGTCCGAAGTTACGAAAGGTGGTCCGGGCAGCGGAGAGGCGCCTCTTGCATTACCTGCGCGTCACGACGACCGGCCGCCCGTGCCGCCCGCACCTGTCAAGCAGGCTTGCCCCTTCGACGCCCGCCGTCTCCGGAGGTGACGCCGCCGCCGCCGCCCGTCCGCGTTGCTCCTTCTGGGCTGAAGGGCCGCCGGCCGAGGAAGGAGGAGCGCCAGGCGAGACCCCCGCCCTCCCGGTTTGCTGCCCCTTTGCGCGTGCGCGCGCTCCACCAGGCCCGCGGGCAGCTGGGGTGGGCGCGCCTTCCCGCCCCCCCCTCCGGCCGGAGCCCGAGCGGAACAGCCGGCGCCGAAGAAAAAAAGGCCGGGCCGGGGAAGGCCCCGCGCGCCCGGCTCCGCTTGGCTGGGCGTAGCGAGGGCCCCGCGGGGACTGCGCCAGCCAGCCGGGCGCTGTTGGCCTCGGCCGCAGTTCGCCCGAAGAAGCGGCAAGCTCAGCAGCCCCTGCAGGGCGGCCATTCGCGCCCCAAAGAGCGAAGCCCCCCCCCCCCCCCCCGCGCTCGAAAGCTCCGCGCCGGTGAGGATGGGGGGCGCGACCACCAGGCTTTAACGGTCCGCGGGGCGGGGCGGGTTGGATAACAACTTGCTCTCAGTGAGGCCTTTTAAATGTTTAAGGCCGTTTTTGTGCCGAGCCTCTGCTGCCCTTCTGGGCGCTTCCCGTCAACGAAGCCATCACACACCCAGGACTCCAACCAACCAAACGCGCTCCGGGCAATGCCCACGAGCTCGAAGACCCGACTGCCGGGGGACCGATTTTACCGTAGCAAATTTAGGACGCCTGACCAAGCCCTTTTTTTTCATCAGTTAAGGTGATACACCTTTTGCAGCGCCTGAATTTCATCCTTCCCGATTGCTGTGATTGCTCCTGCCTTGCGGCAGAGAAGGCCGTACCGTTTTGGCCCTTAATAACGGAGGTCAGGGAACATAGTGGAACTTGGCGGCCCTGCTTCACCCCGTCTGCTTAAAAAAACCCCAAAACAAAAAGAATGGGGACAGTACTAGCTAGCTCAATTGTTATGGCGTGGGATGTCCTATTTACAGTGTCTGGCTTAAAATCTATTCAGAAAATGAGTAATAATATTTTAAAATCTTGACATTAGAACCCTTACAAATGGATAGGCAGCGAGTAAGTCAGCGGGCACTCTGGCTGGAGCAGGGGAAGAGAGGAGTCTGGCACACCTTGTTTCCAGAGTTGGAGCTATTTCGGCAAGGATTGCATCACGACATCTGGAAACCATCAACCTCATGATGCTGCCTGCTGTGAAGCCACAGCGGCCAGAGGAGGGTTTGCAAGTGCTGCTGCAGGAAAGGTGGATCTGGGTGAGAGCCCAGCTCAAGGGAGCCGGACGTGGACACGTGGCAGGAAGGTCCCTGGCCCCTTGCAGGAGTTTGTCAGCTAGTGACTGACCTGTGGGAGGACACAGGAGAGCCCATGCATTTTGAAACCCAACTTCAATCAGAATAGAGCTGGGAGGGACCTCGGAGGTCTTCTAGTCCAGCCCCCCCCCCCCCCATGCTGGAGACCCTCTACCATTTCAGATAGGTGGCTACCCAGTCTTTTCTTTAAAATCTCCAGTGATGAAGCACCCACAACTTCTGAAGGCAAGCTTGCTCAAGACAGGATGAATGATAGATGCTAGATAAAGGGGAGGGGGAGCAGTCCCCCCCCCCCCCCCAATGAAGAACATTCTGTTTGCAGCATAAACAGCTGAGGTCACAAAAAAACATTTCACTGTACGCAGACCACCAGCTCCGGGGGAAATGGCACAGGTTGGGTGCAGGGAGACCTAGCGCACAATCTGGCCTGGCATTTGATCACCTTCCCCGAGGGCTCCTGAGGGCCAAGATTCCAACTTGCTCCTCTGCAAGACAAGGTGCAATGCCAACTTGCCAGGACAGACTGGACAAATAGATTTAAACCATGAGAACCGAAGGCCCAAGGCCTCCAAGTCAGCCATGGGCATCAACACTGGTGGTAATGAAGTGTCTGCATGAAAACACGCAAGCTCAGACCGCACCAAGGATCCCTCGTTTCAACCCTGACCTTGCAACTGGCCACCTCACCAAAGACACACGTTTTCCAGGATCTTGACATACCCCATTTTAGTCTGAGGCTCCTGAACACAGAAGCAAAGTTCCATCATGGATTAGCCTCAAAACCTCTTACAGGACTTAAATGCGTGCTCCAGACCAAGGTGCTCCTTTGGCCCTGGCCTGGAGCCTACTCTGAGTGCCCACCCTGTCGGCTGCTTCCTCCGTCACCAGGGCTGGAGAGGCGACAGGTGCCTGCCATGCCTTCTTGGTTTTTGTGGGTCCCAGTTCACGTGGAGCAGGAGACAGAACAGGACGCTCCTTCATTCATTCATTGCCTCAGACTAGCTCACCCCTCTAACGCACAGGGGTTCTCATGCAGCAACTATTCCTGGGATCCGGCACTGCTTCAGGACACAAGCTCAGTCCTTGTTTGCTCAGAGCTAAAGAGCACTTTTTTTTCCTTTTAGAATATTCTTTATTGGATTCAGGAGCAACGATCTTCGAATACACTGGAATGTGTCATACGGGCTTGTAAGTAATTATTTTGTAGGATTCCAAAACCTTATTTCAGTGTCACCTTCAATATCGTTTAAGAGTAAATTGCATTTGACAATAGAATTAAACTGAACCCCATATTAAGAATCAGGCAGACAAATCTCCAATTGGTATGATTCGTGGCCCCCACCCAGGGCTCTCTGGACAGAGGGGGTGTGGAAGAGGCTGGGTTGGTCTTCTTTAGCAGGCGAGCACAGCCCAATGCATTCAAGGTGCCCAAGGCTTCCCTGCCCCCAAATCGAGATTTCCAGGGTCTCAAAGTCAGAGAAGCAGCCAGAAAAAGCTGCCCCTTATTCTTCCAGGTTCAAGAAAGCAGTGAAGAGGAGGGAGGAGTTTTCAGGCGAGAGCTGCACAAGCGTGAAAGCTTCCCCCGCCTCCGCTCAGAATCAGGTGGCTTGGCAAGGTCTGCACAGCACCAGAAAAGGGAGGCTGCTGGCCCTATTCCTCTCCCATGGTAGCAACCTCCTTGCCGCTGCATCCGGAACCAGCAGGGCATTCTGGGGTGGGACCCTCTGTGGAAGAAAAGGATGGGGTGGGGTGACAAGGCACCTGCCAAGGTGAGGCACCTGTGCCAGAGAAGCAGGCAGTCTCTCCCTGCCTGAGCAGTTGGGACCTGGGAAATAAGGTCAGTGGGTAAACAAACATCAACGTTCCCTGATGGCGAAGGCTGCAGCTCTCTCTCCTACTCTCTCTCTCTCTCTCTCTCTCTCTCTCTCTCGGCCTTGCTTGCTGCTTCCCTTCAGCAAGGGTTACAGGATCTCATACTTGTCCACGAGGAAGGTGGTCTCCGTGGAGAATCTCACAGGGCTGTTCCCATCCACCTGGGTCACTTTGGAGACCTGCGGAAAGAAAGCCAAGCAGTCCGTTGGGAGAGGCGCTTTGAGGCAGCTGCATGAGGCAAGACGAGCTGCTGCCCCCGTCCCTGCCCTCGGCTTGCCCAGGCACCAAGAAAGAGGGGGAGGTTTTGGCCTTGGTGAATGACAGGGGAAGCCTGAAACAACAGCCCTCCACACTGACAGGCCCAGGACGCCATTCAGTGGAGAAGCAGCTGGTCTGCCAGCTCCCTTCTGCCCTCCAAACAGAGCAAAGGAGGGGGCAGCAGTTGTCATTCAGGCCCCCGCGAGACACACCTGAATGTTGCAAAAGTTCTTCTTGGAGACAAAGGAAACATGCACAGGGAAGAAGTCATTTGGTCGCCCTGCGATGCTGAACTCCAGGCTGCCGCTTTTGTTTTTGGCATCCACCACTGGCAAGCACCACTCGAGGAGGTTTTTTCGGCTATCGTGGCGGTATTCACCATTAATCTCTCCAATTATGGGAGCCCCCACACCAGACCTAGACAATCAACAACGAGTTAGCGCCGAACTCCTCACCGTCCCTGAACTGGCACTACTGGCACGTGGGAAGTTCCCGGGAGGGGGGCAGGGCAATTACTCACGGCAAAGGGATGGCGATTACCACGTCATTTAACTCCAGGCTGTCCTCTTGCAGCTCGTACTCAATGTTGACATCACAGCTGCTGCCGCTTTCTGAGGGCCAGCAATTAACTAGGACCCAAAAGAAAGCCAGCTGAAATGGTTCAAGCAAGGAGACCCGAATGTTCTCAGCAGGGACAGGAGCAGGACACAGGCTGGCTGGCTTCCGCCTCTAGGATGCCTGCTACTCCCTGAACTGAAGCAACTCACTGGTCAGCGGAATGAGAGACTCCTCCGTCGTTTGCAGCCGCCATTTCAGCACTCCCACGTCACTATTGATGGGGAATGACTTGTCTGGGTTTTTCAAGCCAATCACCGACTCTGACATAAAAAGCTTCTTGTCAACATTGGGGTGAGTCTGAAAAGGGAGCCACCAGTCAGCCAAGCCGCTCCACCCCAGAACAGATGTGCACAGCTCAAAATATCCCTGACCCTACCCTCCAGCCAACCTTACCTGGAGCTGCACACCTTTTTTGTCCTCATTCTCGACGTGGATGCAAATCCGAGCAAACTTTTCATCCAGGATCCGCAGCATGATCATGCCATGCAGCTCCATGTTTTGAAGGCCCCCATCCCGGCCACAGGTAAGCGAGATCTTCTCCTCTATCTTCATATGCACACTAGGAGAAGGGAGGAGCCAGGGGACAGGCGGCGTTAGGTGCCTCCTTGCTTCTAACTGGGCTTCCCAGGTTTTAACAGAGAGGCAGCCCTTCTGCAGCCCTGCCTCCTTGGCAGACAGGCCCACGTATCATCACTATATATCACAGCCTCGACCCTTGCAAGTTCACTGAAAACCCAAACAGCACTGTGCTAACCCACAGCGTGACTGGTTTCCTTTCCAGCTTGGGACAATGCTGAAGTAGATCCCAATGACTCTATCAAACCAAAGGTTAAAAAGCAAAACATAACAAAGCTCTCTGTACCCAAACTCCACCTGGCTGCTCAGCTCCTGCTTGGAAGGCCACTAAAGGTATTTTGACCAGGCTTCCTCTGCGCTTGGGCTAGAACAGAGACCTGGATTCTGCTATGCACGGTGCTGTGTGCCTCTCTGCATTCCTGGGTAATACACGTACCTCTCCATGTTAATGGGTGGAGCAAGAACAGCTGCTGTATTTGAGGAACGCTTGCCAACAGAAGAAGCAACAATATTTTCGCCTTCGGATTTTAGTTTATCCACAAAATTATCCACTTCCTTCCCTTTAGTGCCGAGCTTAAGTGCCTTGTTTGAACCAGAAGGTCTAAAGAAACAAATCAAAATGCATGAGGGTTTTTTCCCCAAAGGAGGAACACAGCGAGACCCTTCCCTGCTTTCCTTGCTCTGCATGGCCCTTTTGAGTAAGAAAAAAACAAAGACTCGTTCCCGTGCCCCCCAGGCTCTTCAAGCGAGAGAAATCCCAAGGAACCGCAGGGAAGTTCTTGGCTACGATCCATCAATATATCTGCTACAGATCCCAACTAGATCATCACCTTGCCCTATTTTAATTTGACGAATGCTTCTTTTACGTTATTTGGCATTTGAGCATTTCTGTAGATCATTCTGAGTCTTTACGCAAGCAGGAAAACAAATATGACCCCCACAAAGCAATAGAAAGAGTCCTCAACTCAGTTTATTTAGTGACCGTACAAAGTTACAACGGCACTGGAAAAAAGTGACAGGATCACTTTCCGTGACCTTCTGACAAACAAAATCAAGGAGGAAGCTATAGTCACTTAATAACCATATTATTAAATTAACAACTGCAACAATTCGTTTAAGAACTGTGGCAAAAAGGTCGCAAAATGGGGCAAAACTCAACCACTCTCAGCAACAGAAAGGGTGGCCATAAGCCGACCACCTGTAAACGTAGCCCCCTGACCCCTCCCTTGCAGCCCAATCCCTCCCCCACAACCAGTGACCCACCTCATTGGAGCTGGAGTTATTTTGGGCTTTTCAGACTCAATGATGGTTTCCGTGATCATAGCAGCCAGCGTGCCTCCTGAGGCGGCTGAATTGCCAAAGCCCCCGAATCCTGGAGCTTTGGTGCCCCGCCGCTCGGCCTCCCTCCGTGCCTGTTGCAGCTCCTTGGCCTTCCGGCGCATCTCAGCCTTCGCTTCTCGTTCCTGGGTCTGCAGAGAGAGAAGCAGGAGCAGAACGAATAGCAGCTTTGCCTGCCGAGAGCAGGGGGGAAGACGAGGCCACAGTCCAGGAGAATCTGCCTGCCTACCTCGCGGACGGCCCGGAAGACCTTCTCCTCGTGGGAGTCCATCTCCGTAAAGGTCCGGATCTGGGCCAGGTTGACGTTCTCCCGGTAGCCCAGCGCCACGATCTCGTCGAAGGCGAAGATGAGGTCGAAGCAGTGCTCCGCGATCTCGGTCTCCTCCAACGCCCGGCAGTACTCGGGGATCTGAAGGGGGCGGCAGGGAGGCTCAGGGAAACCCGGCCCGCTCCCTTCTCCGCCCAGCCCGCCGCCCGCCCGCCCGCCCGCCCGCTTACCACCCTGGAGAAGAGCCGCAGCGTCTCCAGGTCCTCCAGGATGTTGCTGTTCTTGGTGGTGATGAGCACCATGTAGAGCTTCTCCAGCGGCTGGTACACGTAGCGGACGCTCTCCGTCTCCACGAAGGTGTGTTGCTTCCCCGTGTTCATCAGCTTGGGGAAGGCCGCCAGCAGCCCCTCGATGCGCGTCCGCGTCATCTCCACGAACTGGCGCGACACGATCGCCTTCCCCGCTTTCGTGCAGACCGCGGCGGCCAGGAGCACCTGCGGAGAGGGGAACAAGGCCCGGCACGCTCAAGAGGCGGCTCCGGAGGCCGCCCCCCGCGGGGAAAGCGCCGGCCCAGCTGCCTCTCCGGCCCGGCCCCGCAGGCTCCTGGTCACGGGGCAACGGCGCGTCCCGAGCGAGCCTCACCATGGCGGCGGCGGCGGCGAGCTCCCTGGAGCTGCTGCTGGGCACCGCGTCTCCGCGGCTTCCGACTCTCGTACAAGATGGCGGTGAGCCACGTCTCTCAGGCGGAAGTGGCATCATCGCGCAGGCGCGGTCGGCCCGAGGCGGGGGGGGGGGGAAAGGCTGCCGGCTCTCGCGAGAAAGAGTTCTGGCCTCCCGTTGCCTGGCGACGGACCGGCTGCGGCCCGTACTCCGGCGGTCCCCGACGCAGCATGAGCGGAGCTCCGCCGTCGCCGCCCGAGCCCGCGCTGCAGGTGCGGGGCCGGGCCGGGGGCGCGTCCGGGATCTGGGCGCCGGCGAGCCGCCGTCCCTCGCGCTTCTCTCCTTTGCTTTAGACGCGGCTCGTGGAGAACCAGCCCTACGACGAGAGCCTGGACGTGAACGAGACGGAGGACGTAGCCAGCATCTACGCGCCCAGCCCGCCGCAGCCCGGTGGGTGCCCGGTGGGGGCGGGCGGGAGGGCCTGTCGGAGCCGCGCGCCGCCGCCCCCGTGACGCCGCCGTTCCCGCCTGCAGGCCCGCGCGCCGCGCGCCCCCCGTGCAAGGACAGCAGCGACGAAGACGAGGACGGCGGCGAGGCGGCCCTGAAGGGAGGAAGCACCCCGCCGCGCGCGCCCGGCTGGGACCCCGTCACCGCCCCCGACCGGCCCGTGGGCGCTCTGTTGCAGCCCGAAAAGAAGGGCGGTGGCCCGCTGGGCTCCGGCCGGCGCTTCAGCGGCCACGAGGTGGAGGACGACGACGAGGACTCCTCGGAGACCGACTCGGATGAGGACGAGGATGACGAGGACGACGAGCACGGCGCCCCGCTGGAGGGGTAGGGCGGGGGCGGCGGGGGGGGCTGGCGGGCCGAGGGGGGCGCAGAGGGGGGCCTCACCCGCGCTGCCTGCCTCCTTCCCTCCTCCGCAGGGCTTACAACTCTGCCGACTACGACTACCTGCCCGTCTCCCTGGAGGTGAAGGAGCTCTTCCAGTACATCCGGAGGTGAGGGGGCTGGGGGTGGGGTGGGTGGGTGTCCGAGGAGGGGGGGGTGCCCTGGGCTGCACTCAGCACCTCCCGCCCCCCAGGTATTCCTCCCAGATGATCGACCTGGAGCACAAGCTAAAGCCTTTCATCCCGGACTTCATCCCTGCCGTAGGAGACATCGATGCCTTCTTGAAGGTGCCCTGGAGCCCACCTGATGCCCTGGGGGGGAGGTGTTTGCACCCTGGAACCCTCTCCTGGCTGTGGGGCCTCCTAGGGGAAATGCTCAAGGGATGTTGTGCAGGTTGGCCAGTGGAGCTCAGGTATTTGCTCTGCCTCTTTGGGACATTTGCAGAGATGTTGCTGAGGCTCATTTCTTGCAGGTTCCACGCCCGGATGGGAAGCCAGATAACCTGGGCTTGTTAATGCTGGATGAGCCGTCCACGAAACAGTCAGATCCCACTGTACTTTCCTTGTGGCTCACGGAGAACTCAAAGCAGCATAATGTGGCTGTAAGTGGAAGAGGAAGGAAATGGGTAGGAAGCCAGCCCAGCAGGTCCAATCCACTGACGGGCCGGTTTGCGTTTCTAGCAGCAGGTGAAAGTAAAAAGCCTTGAGAATGCGGAGAAGAACCCCAAAGCTGTGGACAGCTGGATAGAGAGCATAAGTGAACTCCACCACTGCAAGCCTCCGGCCACTGTCCATTACGCTAGGTCTGTCTTGAGGTCCCCCGAGGAGCCCCTTGACGCTCCTCCTTTTCCCTCGTTACCACCGCAGTGTCCCCCCAGGGGGAAGGGCTCACATAGGGTCTCCAGTTGGCCGGCTCTCAGGGCTGCTGCTCGCTGCTTGTCCTTTGCAGGCCAATGCCCGATATAGACACGCTGATGCAAGAATGGTCTCCCGAGTTTGAAGAGTTGCTGGGAAAGGTATAGTGACCTGCCCAATGGGTAAGTGCTGCCCCATATCCTACAACTGGTTTCTCTGGGGGCTTCCAGCAGGACCACAAGAACTGCTTCATGCAGAAAGCACCGCCAGCCCTAAGCCTTCCTCTCTGGCCCCCAGGTGAGCCTCCCGACTGCTGACATTGACTGCAGCTTAGCTGAATATACAGACATGATCTGTGGTGAGTGATCCCATGCCGAGCCTGGGGATGTCTGCTGAAGGCCTAAACCGACTGAACGGTTTAGGCCATTCTGGAACCAGACATTTCACCGACTGTCCAGCACTTGGCAGAGTTCTCTGGGTTCCACTTGATGAAGTTGAACCTGGAGCTTCTCTTTTGGGATTTTTCTGCAGCCATGCTGGACATTCCTGTCTACAAGGGTCACATCCAACCTCTGCACACCCTATTCTCACTCTACTCCGAATTCAAAAATTCACAGGTAAGCAAGAGAGCTGCCACTGTTGCTACCCACAAAGGCGGGACCTGCTTGAACAGGTCTTGCCTACTTGCTTTTACCAGGAGACTCGAGAAGAAACGGTCTCCACAGGAAGCTGAAACCAGGTTCACCTTATTGGTTCATCTTCTTTTTCACAGCACTTCAAGGCTCTAGCTGAGGGCAAGAAGGTTGCCAGCCCCCCCTCCAACCCACCCTCACAGGCTGGAGAGACAGATATTTTGAGCTTCACCTGAGCAGGTCACAGCATCCTGCCTCCTGTGCTTAAAGGTGCTGTTGACCTCAGGGGTATCTAAGACAGATTTCCAGCACCCATTTCCTTCGAGTGGCCTGGCATCCAGGTGATAAATCAGTGTAATATTTGTGTAATAAAGTTTTGCTGTAGATGTTGCTCTGCCTCTCTTGAGGAACATGGGGTGTTGCCTCTGTAGCCAGGTGGTTTGGGGCTCTGGGGGACAGAGCAAAGGCATTGTAAGGCTGTCCGTGAAACGGGTACAGCAGCCTGCTCTGCCTTTTTGTGCAACCCATGCCAGCACCCGCTCCCTGGGGACCGAGAGATTGAGAGTCTTTTTCATAGCAGCCACACAGTCAAATCCAGGAGGGAGGAAAAACAGGGAACACCTTCACCACAGCCGTTTATTCATGAAGCGTAGCAGTTGCAAAGCTACAATCCTAAGCTGAGACGTGCCTGGCAATAGCAAAGGGGAAGTTAGGAAGGCAATCCTCCTATTGGGCGGAGAAACAGGGTGGCTGCTGGAAAGCAGTGAAGGGCGAAAAGGACTCGCCCAGTCAAGGTCAGCCTGGTGTCCAGGACTGGACCGGACCCTGCTGGGGGGGGCCCCCCCCCCCCCCCCCCCGAGGGGCCCTCAGCATCATGTTCCAGTGTGAAGAGCAAAGAGACTCCTGGCACCTTTTGGCCGCCCTCCTCCTCACTTGCTTCTCTGCGCTGGCGCTGGGCATATGGTGATAGTCTTCACAGCCAGATTTCATCGCTACTCATACTAGTGGCTCTATAAATATATCCAACGGTAAGAAACCGATCCAAATCTGCAGAGACAGAAAAAGAGGATATGGAATTTGGTCCACAGCAGTTATTTTCCAGGGTTTTTGAAAGCCTTGGGTCTCCTTGAGAGTATCCTGGAGCATGCAGGATCATCCCCGAGATGATTTTCTTCTAAGTTTTAAGCAGATTCAACTGCAATAAGATGAGGGAACAGGCAGGCGTACGTGAGTGCTTTTCACACAGCACTGAAGGCAGCTTCCTCTGGTAGCATGCCTGAAATACTAGGTGGTAGGAACGGTGCCATTGCCCTGCAGGACTGAATTTTGCCAAAGCATCCAGGGCTGCTAGAGGAACGAGGCTGGACGAGGTCAGGCTGATGCGGCCCCTGGGCTTTTCTTCTGAAAGAGCCCCCTCCCACTAGCAAAGCTGGGAAAAGGCCCTAAAATGCCACTTGGGACAAACATTCTTGGTGCTCATCTCATGTCCCACTGGAGTGGCGAGTGCGCAGCAGTCCTTTCCAGCACAAGGTGGAGCTGGTCAGTGCTGTCTCTTGAAAAGGGAACGTTATTTGACAGCTTCTCCTGCTACAGAATTAGATGCATTAATTTGGGATTGTTAGATTCCTATGTTTCAGAACTAAACGGTGAGGCGCTTGGCCAAATGGATGTAGCTCCTCCCTCCCTCCCAGCCCCCACACGGCAGGAGGGCTCACTACCTTGTTCAGAAGGGGCCAGGTGGGCTTTTGGGTCTGAGACAGCATCTTCACCTTGCTCTGCAGGAACACTGTTCACTCTACCTTTGGAGCAGAAGGAAAGAGGGCTGGAGCAGTGACTCATGCCTTGCCCTCCCACCCCACCCCACCCCCACCCCCCGCCATCCTCAACACTCACTTTTTGGTTCTGGTGCAAAGTCGTTGAGTTGCAGGTTGGAAGGGAGGGATCTGTTTGCCCGTGGCAGGCAGGCTTCCTTCTGCTGTAGGACATTGCTTGGGAAAGGCAGAGCAATTAGCTCTCGAATCTTCCCAGCTCCCCTACCCGCTTTCAAGGCAAGGCTTCAGGTTCCTGGGATTTTACCTTTCCCTGACCCCCGAGAGAGCTGACCGGGGCACTGTTCTCTGGGGATGTGCTTATGCATGCCACCCTAAGCCCATGGGTGGGTCTATAAACAATTCCCAAAAGAGGCCACAGAGCAAACGGGGCTTTTAGACTCCTCTAGCAGTCCCAGAAGCTTACCTCAGGACAAGCTCTGCTGCTGGCCCATGTCCTAAAGAAGAAGAGAAAGGAAAGTGTTAGACTCCCAGCAAGGAAGCAGACCCAGACCAGGCTGAAAAGGCACCTACCTGCTGACTTTTTGGCCACCTGTGAAACAGTCCAGCTGATTAGCACCCCAAAACTCAGGAGTATCACCAGAGCTACAGCAGCTGCCCCCACCAGGGCCACCAGAGGCAGTTCAAGCTGAGTGGCCAGCAGACCTAGAGAAGTCAGAGATGCTCCCGGTCAGCAGGCCGCATGGCCTCATCCTGCTCTCTACTCTCTTGACACGTGGCCTCCTCCAGCCAAGCAAGCTGCCCCTCTGCTAGCTGGCTTTCCCTGGTCCAGGGTCACTCTGCAGGAAAGCTGCCCTAGCACCTGGGAAGTAGCCTTGAAGAAATTTTGCCAGGGCAATTCAAGCGGCCGAATGTCTCAAATGTCTCCGTTTCCTACAAGCCAAGTGCAGGAGAGGCTGCCTGGGGGTGCAGAGGGCTGCACCCGACTGCTGGGACATGTCGGCCCTGGCTTGGCAAGGAGGCAGGCTGGGGTGGGGGTGGGGGATGGGGGCTGTGGGAGGGCAGGGCCCTTTGCTGGAAGGAAGGCCTGGATCCTCCCAGAGGCGAAGGGAGGCCTTTTGTCAGGCAGTTCTTCCTTGGCGGAGGCTGCGGACCTGTCCCAACCCTGCCCCGGGCCCGTGAGCCCCGTCAAGGTCCCGCCCCCAGTACCGATCAGCCCACTTACCGGGGAGCGGAACGGAGGAGCTGGCTTCGCCCAGGTCGTTGGAGGCGCGGAGGGAGGCGTTCCGGGGCGGGCTGTGCAGTTGCACTCTCACCGTGTGGTTGGCGAGCCCGGGATAGGGCTGGGCGTCCAGCAGCAGGAAGCGGGAGGCATTGACCGTCACCTGCCCGTCCTGGTCCACCCAGGTCACTTCGGCCGGCGGGTTGGCTTGGACCAGCACGAAGACCACCAGCAGGAGGCCGGGCTCGCTCGCTTCGCGGTAATGGGCGTCCACCTTCACGATTTCCGGCTGAACTGCATTCATACAGAGGGCCGCAGCCGCGCCGGTCAGTCTCCATCCCTCTCCTTCCCTCCGGAGCCCCTGCGCCCCCAGCCGCCGCCCGCCCGCCCGCCGCGCTCACACTGCACGTTAAGGAGGACCGAGGCGGTGGAGACGCGCCCCGTGGCCGGGTCGGTGGCCGCGCAGTCCAGCCGGTGGTCCACACGTCGCGCCGTGACCACGAAAGTGCCGCTGCCGTCCTCTCCCGAGGCGGCGCCGTCGCCGGCCGCGGCCAGGGGCCTCCCGGCTGCGCTGGTCTCCTGCCGCTGCCCGTTGAGGTACCAGGTGAGGTTGGGGGCCGCCGCCAGGCAGGTGAAGGTGCGGCTCTCGGCCTCCCGCAAGTTGCTCACCGACAGAGCCCGCCCGTCGATCCTGGTCTCCGACGTCGCCACCACGCCTGCGGCGGAGCGGAGGTTACCGGCCGGGGGGAGCCGTGGCCCGCGAGAAGAAAGCGCGCCGCTCGCCGCCCTACCTGGTGTGGCGCGCCGCAGCAGGAACGGCAGCAGCAGCAGCTGCAAGAGCGCGGGCGGGGGGCTTCCGGGAGCCGAGACGCCTCTCCGGCGGGGTGACCGGAGGCGGCGGCCCGGGGAGAGCAGCCAGCGCTCGGGGGGCTGCGCACCTAGCGCTGCGGGACACAGAGCCGCGTCCATCCTGGGCTGCGCGGCGAAGCGGGAAAGGCCGGAGCACCGCTGGCCGCTCACCTCCAGGATGCGGCAGCAGCGTCTGAGCCGACCGGCACGTCAGAAATCCCGACCTGGATTTCTCGCTCCGAAGGCTCGCGATCCTGCCCGAATACCCGCCTTGGGCACCCCAGAATTTCCGGCCGGCCGGCCGGCGGCGAACTGAAAAGCGGTGCCTAGCGGGGGCCTCTTCCCTCCCTCCCTCCCTCCCTCCGGGGCGGGGGGGGGGCTGTGCCCGGAGCTGCTGGCCGGGGACCCGGGCGACAAAAACAGGCCTTGGTTCGCGCTCCCAAGCCGCGGGCTTTATTCAGCTGCCCTTTCGCGCCGCGCCCCCCCACCCCCCAAGTCAGCCTCAGCAAGTTGTCTTCTCCCCTTTCGGGTGCGACTTTCTCATCACTTCCGACAACATCTGGTTGCAGAGGGCTGCGTAAGGGTTCATCAGCGCCAGCTGCCGGTGGGCAAAGACGCTGCCCAGGCCAGCCGCCTGCTCAAAGCTGCTCCGGGCCGCTTCATCCTGGCCTTGCAAGCGCTGGATCAGCCCCCGTTGTACAAAACCTTGGCGCGCCACTGGGCCGGACCCTTTGCTGAGCTTCAGGGCTGCCTCCAAGTCTTCCAGCGCCTCTGATGGGATTGGGGGGGGGGGGAAATGAGTGAGTGCATTAAACAAAGGTCAGGTCAGTGCCTTGTACAAAGAGGCGCCCTCTCAGTGGGCTCCAAGAAACCGGAGCCCTTAATGGCAGAGGTGGGGCTGCCCTATGCACCCTTGTCCCATTCCCAGAAGCTTGGGCTGGAGGGAGGGAGGGAGGGATGGGCCTGTCCAGAGGGATGTTCTTGAAAGGCCCATGGGATGGTCTCCTTCTGCTTTTTTGTTCTAGGTGCCTATTAAGTTTTGATTCCTTTTTTTAAAAAACTTACTGTGAGTCATGCTGTGACTCAGGTAAACAATGGAGGGGTCTGAAAAGAAACAGGATCAAACAGGGAGAGTGGAACCTTAGTTCAGGAGGCTCCTGTCCAGCACCCCAATCACCTGCCGTGTTTGTATGACCGATTATCTCAATGGGTGGGAACCCCTCTGGCAAGAAGACCTTCTACTTCTAGAACAGCTACCGACAGTTTTGCTCATGGACCTGCCTTAGCGCCTTCAGTGACTGCCATCCCTATCCCAGGCCAAGGGTAGCCATGGTCATCAGTGGAGGGAGAGGATGAGGGATGAAGCCCTGAGCGCACTTACTTGCCACATCCCCATTGAGCCGAAGAGCTTGTGCACGGTTGTTGAAGGCCGAGGCTCGTGTTGGAAGCAGCTGGATGGCTTGGTCCAACTTTTCCAGGGCCAGCTCCAGGTCTCCTCCTTCAGCTGCTGCGATTCCCTGGGCCTCCAGGTGAGTGGCTTGCCTCAGCAGCTCAGGATCAAAGCCTCCTTCTGTCACCAGTGTGAGAAGCAGGTTCAGGAAAAAGGGGGCCGGCTCTGGCAACTAATAACCTTGAGAGCCAGCCAGATGCCAAAGTCACCCCAGAAACTCCCCAAGGCTAAGCTTAGTAAGAGGCCCTTGTAGCAGCCAAGCAGCCTTGCCTCCCCCACCCCCTCCGCGGTCACTTGGCTTGCTTTTGAAAGGCAGCCTGCCCTTCAATGGAAGGAAGCAACAGGTTAAGCCCTGAGCCCTGCAGCCTCACAGCTTTTTGAAGCCTGAACAAAGGTAGCAAGGGTCCGAAAGCAGCCTGCCAACCTTCTCCTCCCAGTCCCAGTTTTGGAGAGTGGTGCACAGAAGCTCTCTGCCCACCAGCCCTTTCGAGTGTCTGGTTTGAAAATGATTTATGAGAAACAGGTTAAGGAATCTCTTATGATCCCAGAGATCAGAAGCAGCTCCTTGCTCCCGAGAGCTTGCAAAGGAAGTTTATGATAAAAGCACCTCCTCCCGCCCCTGAGCGAGTCATCACCTTCAACTGCTTGTTGTTTTCCCTGCTCCTCCTGCAAATCTTCATCAAAGGGAACATTTGGGTGGAAAATAGTTTGCAAAACTGCCTGATCATCGTTGATGGTGGACATGTTGAAGCCCTGGCGAGTTCAGTGGGGATGAGGCCACTTCAAAGGGATCTTGAATGCTCTGGCTGGGGAGGAAGGGGCCGGTCCAGCAGCAGCCAATGGCCGTGAGGGAGGAGTGGGGCCGTGTCCTCCGGCCTCCTACAGGGCAGAAGGCAGTGAGGGACAGCTGCTAGGGGTGTGATCAGTAAGCTGGAGTGGGAGTGGGAGTCCCGTTCCACCACCACTCCCTTCCTGAGCCTGTTTGCACAGACGAGATGGCGAGGCTGTACAGGAGAGGAGCTCCGCGGAGGCAGGACTCCTCCACCTGCTTGTCATCTCAGACAAACCTGCTGAACAGGAAACGTTGGCAGTAGACGAACCGTCTCCCTCTAGAAGATGGGGCTTCCTGATTCTGTACCGGAAGTAATGCCTGGTCTCCCTGGAGGGATCACTCCAGCCTTTGTGGAGAGCAAAGGGAGGTGCTGTGTTGGAGGCAGCACCCCCCCACCCCCCTGCCTTTGTGCCTGACAAGCCAACTCAAATGGGGATGGTTTTCCCCTCTCCCGACTCCCCTACCCTCCGGATGCTGCTGCTGCTGCTGCTGCTGCTGCTGCTGCAGAGGCCCCGTCCGAGGGTCAGCCAGAAGGCCCTGCTGCTCTTTGGTTATAAGCTGCCCTGAAAGGAACGTACACTCGCCATTCCCTCTTGCCCAGGAGACACCCACCTGACTTGTGTGACTTTGGGGAACACCAGAGAATAGCAGTGGGCAAGTACAGTGTAATCCCCAGAAGGGCCAAACTGATGTGCTTTTCATTTTATGATCGGTTGATCATTAAAAATAACTGTATTTATACTGTATGTATTGCCGAGTACAAATACGCCCTTAGTTATAGAGAATATTGAGAAGACTTCCGCTTCCATCAACAAGACATTTCTCCCATTGGTCCATCTGCTTGAAAATAATGAAAACTCACTTTCTCCAGACCAAGCATGGAGGTGGATTCAACGGGGCTTTTATTGCTTAGGCTTTCTGTGAGAAAATGCCACTGAAGAAAACAAACCCAAAATGGGAAAGCTGGTCCTTTTGCTTTCTCAGGCATCGGGATTCTGGAGGAAAGTGGCTGCTGGAGACTTTCGCCTTGGTTCTCCTTCAAAGCTCCAGAGGGGAGCGGGGCTCGGGGGGGGGGGGGGGGGGGTTGTACATTCCCTTGTTTTGGGGGTGCAGCATTTGGAGACCCGTGGACCTGACCAGCAAAGACACTGGGGGAATACAGAATTGGGAGGTCAATGGCTGCCTTGTGTGGGGGGAAGAATTCTGTGATGCAGGTAAGGAGAACAGACTGGCCTGGGAAAAAGCTCGGCCCCAATCAAAAGAAACCCCATCTTTTGAAGCAATAAACTTGACATGTTTATTAATTAAACTATCACTTAAATAAAAAAGTGCATAGAAAATAAACATGTTTAAAAACTCCTTTTTTTGTACAACTATATACACTTATTTTTACATTCAGTCTTTCAGTCATTTCTTAAAACTATTGAAAGTACTTCCTTCATCCCTGTAAGAGTGACAGGGAATTAACACTGATGCAGCACAAGCGACACATTTCCTCTTTTTAAAGAAAAAAAAAACTCATTTTGGAAGAACACAAGAAAAAAAGAGAAATTGGTTTTACATGATAAGTTGCTTTTTGTATGGATCAGAGCCCTGTTTATGTAGCTTTTGCAAAGTGGCTTGAGACATTAATTCACTACCTGTAGCTATTGAAGACGCTGAATCCAGGAAACACCACGGGCACAACTCTTGGCGGGGAGGCGAAGCTGCAAGACCTTATTAAGAGACCAGAAAGCGCACAATGCAAGCGAGGAGCTCCACCCACTGGAATCCAAAAAGAGGAAGAGGCGGAGGAGAGGAGCAAGTTGTACGAGGATTGACAATTAAACACAGAAGGTCAGGAACATCCACAGCCAAGTCCCCAGCCTCACTTCTGGGAGGCCTGCATACCCCCCCCGTCCCCCACGCAAGTCTGCAATGGGAGCCGGGGCCAGGGAGGTGGCATCCACTGCCCACGGAGCCCTTGGCATGTGGTTTTTCCTGCCTTTTCAGCAACTGGAACACAACCATTATCTAAAGGGTTAAAGAGAATTCAAAGCCAGGCTTCAAGACACAATGCAGTACGATATTAGTTCTATAGATACCTTATTTATAGTCTTAAAAACTTGCAGGCATGTGAGGTTGGGGTGGAGAGCAGGAGATGAGCCAGCAGCGACCTGGCCAAATGACGTGATTCTGCACAGAGGGTGAATTTGACGGAAAACCCAGTATTGCTTCACAACAAAGAAGAGAAGATTCTAGCCCAGCCCTTTACAGTGACCCGCTTTTCCTTTAAAAAAACCAAAACCTTTAAAGGGTGGACTGACTCAGTATTTTTAGATCTCACGATCTGTCAGTTCTTAGAAAGATACATTCATATTTCCAGGGAGCTGCCCCGCCCAGCGTCCTTTGCTCCCTTCTCCCCACTGCTGCTCTGGAGAGGCAGCCTCCCCCTCAGGTGCAGCATCCTGGGGTTCAGCTCTGCTGCTGCTCAGGGCAGCCAGATTGGCAGCAGCAGCAGCAGCAGCAGCAGCAGGAGGAGGAGGAGGAAGAGGAGGTGCCTGTGAAGGGGGACCCAGCCAAACTTGGCTGGAACCGAAGTGCGGAGTCGGCTCAGAGCATCCTTCAGAGGAGAGGGAGGGGCTCTTCTAGCAGCCACAGGGCAACCCGGCAGCCCAGACGGAAAGAGCCTGCCTCCTTTTAAGACCCCCAGCCCCCGGCTCGTGCCTCTTTCTCCCAAACTGGGGACGAAGGTCTGGCCAGCCTGGGGCAGCAAAGGTGGTGGTCAGGAGCGCCGACTCCCCCTTTCTGGGAGAGGGTGGGGGGAGGGTGGCAGGCGGCTGGGCTTAGCTGGAGCAAGCCGTGATTCTCCTCCCAGCTTATCTGCCTTGCCTCCAGAGTAAGCCAGACCCAGATGCGTAATCCTCTGACCTGAACCGAGGCAGGAGGGAGAGGGGTCCCAGCGGTTTGGTTAACGTCCAGGGAGAGTCGACCCCTGGAGAACAGGAGGCCCACCAGACAGTTGCATCCTCTCTGAAAAGGGGAGGACGCTTCCTGAGGGGCAGCCGGAGCCGCACCCAGGAAAGTCTCCTCTCCCTCCTGAGGGAGGATCAGGATGTGCCTGACCCAACCTTGGAGAGACCATCCTGTTAAAATAAAACATTCACCCTTCAATTGGATTCTTTTTTAAGTCAAGATGCAACCGTGACTGAAAAAATAGTCTCCTAAGTGCTCTTTCCTATGAAGTGCTGCTCATAGAAAAATATACAAAATGTATTTACATTTATAAAACTTTTAAATACTAAAATGTAAACAGAACCAAGGAAAATCCAAAGACTTAATTCGAGATGGTGCAACTGAAGGAGGCCATTTCTAGAAGCTTGAAAAGGGGAAGTCCGGGGCTCCCTCGTCTCCTTGGGAATTGCGGGGGCTGCTCCTCCTCCTCCTCCTCTCCCGGCACTTTTCCTCCCCAGAGAACAAGCTGCGTCCGGGGTGCTCCAATTCCACTAAATTCCTGGCACAGGACTGGGGGTGGGGGGGGGCGGGGGGGGGGGTGAGGGGGTCAGTTGTAAACGTTCAGCTCTGGGACAGAGGCTCCTTCTCTAAAGGTCCGCTTGTCCTCCTGAAAGCTCCTCATCCCAAGGGCGACACCTGCCCCAAGGGCTGCCTTGGGGTTCCTCCCCACAGGACTTGTGGAGACCCACCGCTCAGCCGCCAGCCCAAGCTGGAACGTGGGGGCGAGGCCACACGTTCCAAACTTGAAGAGCAACCAGGTGGTCATGCCAGCTGGGCGCAGCCTTGGTTGCTGCAGCCCACATGCCCGTTTTCCTAGTCCCACAGCACACCAAAGTCCACTTCACTCCGAGCGGGGTGCGCCCTGCCAGATCAAGCCAAGGCATCTGTGGCTGTGGAGGGGCACCAGCACCTGACTCTCCTCGGCCCACCGCTGTGGCTCAGCTCGGCTGCTCAGTTGAGGAAATGTCGGCATTTCTTGGCACCGCAATTGCAGGGCAGCTTGTTCCTGGCATCTTCAATGGGAAACTTGTAATCATAGGTGAGCTCTTCACCACGGTAGATCTTGCGCATAGCGAAGATGACAATGTGCTTCTGCCCATCGATGTTGATGACTCGGGAGTAGCAGTTGGGCTCACAAGAGTGGTTGATGAAACGGGCTGCGTTCCCATGCATGGTGGCATCCACCACTTCCGTGTCGTCAATACGGAACATGTAGCAGCCGATGCCCTGGGAGACAGAGAGCGGGGGTGGCGGTGAGGTCTCCAGAGGCGCTCCCGGCCATCTGCCTGGTCAGATGGGAGGACCCTACCGGAGCCACGAGAAGCAGGGGCTAGCCACTCACTTACCTTACTGTCATAATATTTCTCACGCTTGTCAGTTAATATGGAGCGAATCACGTTGCCTGCATATTCAATCACCATCTCCCCTGCATCAATGTTCCTTTTGCAGAAGAGGCCCCGTCCGTGGATAGGAGACCTGGCAGAGGACCCAAAGCTGACCAGCCTCGCACTGTGGCTGGGGGCGCCTGGCAAGCGAGCCCGCCTTCCATCGCTGCCCAGGTCCAATGGTCTCCCGTGGTCAGTTAGCCTGGGTTTCTCCTCCCGCCACTTACCTGTAAACCCCAACCGCCTCCTTGGAGGTCTTCCTCAAGTGCCGGAAGCGCATGGGCATCGGAAGATCCATACTGGTGGCCCTGCTGGAGGCAGAGCAGGAAGAGGCTGCTTGAGGGCTACGCCTGAGGACATAAGCGCTCACGAGGCAGCCTGGCAGGACCCTTCCCCCCCCCCCCCCCCCCCCCCCCCCGGCTTCCTTTGTGAACTTACTACCTACCGTCTCGCGTCCTACAGCTCGGGTGCAGGGATCCAAGCCCCCTCCTCCCATCTACAATGATCTACAAGCACCACCACCTGATGGCTTTACCCTCCTGTTATGTACCGGGCAGATTTCAGCTGCACCTCCTCTTCCTCCTCCTCGTTGGGATTGTACTGTGGGGGCTGGCGATGCTTCGAAGCCAGGAAGTTGAACAGGTCAAGGCCAGGCTTCCTGCAGTGCAGAAGAGAAAGAAGCATGACGCCTTGCACGGAGTGCCACGGCGGCCAGGTTCCAGCTATGCTCCAGCTCAGACAAGGACGGCCGCAGCACGGGAGGGCTGGCCTGGCCAAGGCGCCCTATGGCCCCTCGCCACTTTGCCCTGGCCTCAAAGGACTGATCTCCCTCCCCCCGCTTGTCCCTTGCGCTTCTTGTCTTTTGGGTTGCCTGTCTTTCTCCTTTAACTGCTCTGAGCCACTGGGGAAGACTGTAATTGTCTGAAAAAGGGGATAAAATACCACACATGGAGAACTTTTAAACAAAAAGAGGCAAGCAGAGAACAATGCTTTTTATGGGGGGGGGAAGCATGTGGCGCACACCCCAAATTTTTGAGAAAGGGGGTGACTTTATGCTTCCCCCTCTCGCCGCAAGGCCCTAGGACTTCTCTTGCAGCCGCCGCTGCCACCGCTTGGGGAGAAAAGGGGACGGAGCAGGACGCCACTTGCCTGAGGTGCCCTTCAGCCCTGGCGGAGCCATGGGGGTTCACGGGGGGGTCCTTGGCCTCCTCTGGCTTGTGGAACCTGAACTTGTAGTTGGAGCAATGCTTGGCTCCACAGAGTTGCTCTATCAGGAACACAACAGCATGGTGGAGAATGCCGAGCATCTGCAGCCCACTCACACCTGGAAGAGGGAGAGGCGGGAAGAGCAGCTGTGGCCTCAACTGAACAGGGCAAAGTAGATCGGGCTAAGCCCAGCAAAGGCCGAAGGGCTGGAGAGGCGGCGGCGGCGGCGGCAGCAGCAGCAGCCACTCAAGGGAAACCTTTTCTGCCCAGTCGGCCCAGCGCCTGGCCTGATTCCAAGCTCTGCTCCCACCCTCCCCACTCCTCCAGCCCTTTTGGAAACAGGGCAAGGGCTGTTCCAGACGGAAAGGGAATCGAGGGGCAAGGGCAGCAGCCAAGGGAGCCTGGCCTGCTTGGTTTCCCCGCCACACGCTGGTACCTGCAAAGGAGAGCTGCTTCAGGCGGGCATTCGACCGGGCTTCTTGCACTTTGTCTGTCAGGGACTTCCATGCTTCTAAGTGAAGAGAACAGCCAAGGAGTGAGCAGAAGGGGTGGCAAAGCTTCTCTCGGAACGGGACCTCCCAGAAGGCTGCCCAAGAGGCTCCGGGGCCCTACCTTCCATACTCTCTGCACAGATCTGGAAGCCGTCGTCACTGGAGATTTCAAACACCAGCCCTTTCTTGGGCTTCTTCTCTGCAAGGCTTTCTTTCCGCTTCCGCTCCTGCTGCAGCCAGAACATGAGCGGGGAGCTAAAGCTGCCCTCTTCCTCCTCTTCTTCCTCTTCCTCCTCCTCAGCGTTGGAATCTGGAGGGGAAAAAGGCAGCCTCATCACCTCTCGGCCACGCAAGTCACAAAAGACCAACTTCTAAGAGAAGTTCCCAGAAATTGAGGAGCAGCCAAGCAGGGACTGCGACATACAGACCTCCACGTCCTGCAGTTCTTGGGCAGGGCAAAGGGACGCCTGCCTTCACCTACCTGCACGCTCCAATTCCTTGGAAGAGATCAGGGTTGGCTGCAGTTGTGGGTGAGGCTGCAAATGCCTGTGGAGAGGAAGAGCGTTGGAAAAGGCTGAGAGGCCCATTTCAGCTGCGGCCCTTCAATATCACGGAGAGGCACGCTAAGTTTTGGAAAGTTTTCTGGGAGGCATATGTTTGGTGGGAGAAGGGATTCGCAATGGAAGACCTTTGGCCGCAATGCTCATCCGCTCTTCTGATGCCTCATGAAGCCTCACAGATTCTGTGGTGCTGAACTCTCTGCCCATGTGGACGTTTCCAAAGGAGGGAATGGAGCTCCGTGTCCCTGGCTGGTTTGAAGCCTCCCCTGACCTTTCTGCCACGGTCAGAAGCACCAAATCGAAGAACGATTCTTGGCTAGAAAGCCGGGGTGTGTGTGTGGGGTGTGTGTGCAAGGCCTTGGCCACTCCCTCCAACCCCCGGACTTACTCTTAGCCCACTTACCCTGCTGACTTGTGGGCCGGCTGCAGCACGCCTGTGGCCTCGTCTGGCTGCACCCTCAAGGGCTGGGGCCTGGAAGACACGAGCAAGCGAGCAAGCGAAAGCTTGGAAGTCAGGCTTATCACAGACCCAGCGATACCCTCCCTGAACTAGGAGACGCAGGTGACTTTCGTGGGTCGGGGAGAGGTTGGTTCCCAGAGCAAACACTGGCGAAAGCTCCGGGAGGCTTTCCAGTCACCCCCTGGGCTCCCCAGGGTGCTCTTACAACCAGCAAGGCCATCCAAACCAGTGCCCCCCCCCTCCCCCCCGTTGATCTGGGAGCAGGGCAGAGGAACGTGCTTCTCAGCACTGAGGGGCCTTCTGGGAAAGGGGGGGAAAGTCCGGGCTGCAGCGCTCTCTCTCACCCTCCGCCTGGGTCCTGGGTTGCCACCCTCGTGCCTTGTGGTGGAACGCACTGGCCAGGGAAGCTGTTCCAGGATGGAGGCGCCCTGGGTTTCTTCCCGGATCCTTTGCTGCCCAAAGGGGACGGCAAGCGCTTGACTTTGGATTTGGCCCTGGTGGGGCCCAGCACGGTGGAAGGGGAGCCCCCAGGAGAGGCCGTGGGGACGCAGGGAGCCGGTCTGTTTCGCCCCACAGCTACCGTATCCATCAGCTGGGGAAAGTCTGAAAGGGCAGCTGCCTGTGAGGGGGTCAGGTCCAGGTGAGGTGGGGCTGGCCCCGCTTTGCAAGCCAGAAGCTGCGTGAGAGGAGGCTCGGCCTGGTAGGCGCTTCCAGCATCGGCAGACACGGCCTTCGAGGGAGGCAAGACAGAGATGCCGGTGACTACAGCAGCCGTCGCCAGCCCTGCAGAGGCAGACTGGCCCAGCGAGACCTGCTTATGTGGTGGAAATCCCCTGGAAGCTGGTGGCGGTGCTGAAGCCGGCTGCTCTGAGAGGCTCAGCCCTTGTCGCGTGGCTTTGATTAACAGGCTGCTGAGGGAGTTCATGTCCGAAATGCCTGGCACGTCAGAGCCCCCTTGTCCCAACAGGTGGGGCAGGACCGCTGGGCCGGGGCCAGGGGCCGGCAGGGGGGCCACATTCAGCCCAGGTGGAGGGGAGGCTATGCTGGGAGACGCTCCGAGGGCTGCCTCGGTGGCAGCCGTCCCCACCTCCTGGGGCAAGAGAGGTGCCTGCTCGAAGTACATGAGCCCTGGCTTGGAGCGCTTGACCATGCTGGGCCCAGTCCGGGGGCACGCGGCTCCCAGATCGAGCAGGCCTGGGTGGCCAGGCGGGGAGGACCGAGGGAAGTTCATGGAGGCCAGGTCAGAAGGCGCAGCGGCTGAAGGAGATGACTTCTTGGCCCTTCGGGAGTGCAGCCGCGCAATGGGCCGCTTCTTGCCGAGGCCGGTAGGAGGGGTGGTGACTGCAGGCCCAATATCTGCCCTGGGATTCGCCTCGGGGTCAGGCAGCTGCTGGACTCCAATCAGAAGGCTCGAGGCAGCGCTGCCGAGGGCTGCCGGGAAGCCGGTGCTGCCGCTGGCGGGGCTTGGCGAGAAGGAATGCAAGTGCTGCTGCTGCTGCTGCTGCTGGGCCACGGGCCGCAGGCCTTTGCTGGAGGCGGGAAAGAGAGGCCTGGCGGAGGGCAGGGCAGGGCTCAGGCCTGCAGCCAGTGCGAGGCTGGCTGTGTCCATCGGGCCCAGCACAGAGGCCCCGGCCTCCATCCCAGCTGGCCCGGAGCTGACGGGAGAAGTCAGCTGGATCTTTTGGGTGAGGCCGTTGGGCAGCGTCTGCAGGACGTACAGAGGCTGCATGTTCTGGTTGACCACCAAGAGCTTCTCTGCAGCAGCCTTCAGGTGGAGAGGGGAGCTCTGCACAGCAGCCGTGGAGATGGGAGACGGGCCGGGCTTGTCGGGGGCACTTGGCCCATACTTGGGGTTCTGGAGGGGGAGGGAGGGAGAAACGGGGAGGTCTTGGCTGGCCGCCAGACCAGCCTCTCTCGGTCCACAGGGCGGGCTGGCCAGGTGCTCTGCTTCCAGGTGGCCCTGAATGAAAGGGTCGGGGGTCAGAGAGCCCTCAGGGCTTGGGGCCACTTGTGGGCTTAACAACGCTGGCTCTGCTTCACCGGAGGAAACCTTTTCTGTGACCGTCACCCTCTTCTCCGCGGGATCTGAGGACGGGAGAGTTAGCATTGATCTCTCCCCTGAGGCGGCGAGGGAAGGCTCTGGAATGACGGCAAGTCTGCCGTGGTTCTGACTGGGGACTGCAGGGCTCCGGGTCGTCAAGACCGAGAGGTCTGAAGGCAGCTCCAAGGGCAGCTCAAACTGTTCCTCTGCCGAAATGGAAGACGAGACGCTGCTGTCTACCGGCTCGGCTGTTGGCAGCTGCTGAGAAAAGACTTCAAAGAGCGCCATGTCTTTGCCCCGATTGCTGTCGAGGCCCAGACCTTCTCCCAGAGTCAGGAGCTCCGAGGACGAGGACTCCGGGCTCTCCCCCAGGGCCTGCATCGAGGGGGTGTTTTTCAGAACAAAGTCCATGATGTCTGAAGGGAGAATATTCCCACAATCGTCGCTGTTGTTATTGTCGGAGTCGGACTTCAGCAGTTCTGGGCTGAATGTATCCAGCAGGTTCTTCTCAGAGGGCTCCGTGTTGGTACGAGGACGACGGCTGACGGCTTCTAGGGAGCTCAGCTGAGCTTCCAAAGAATCTTGACTTTTGACCCGGCAATTCTCCATTTTGGGATCAGCTGTTTTATGGCCAACTGAAGTCTTGGTCGCTTGCATTTTCTCCCCACTATCTTCACTTCGTTCAAGTTTTAAGCTTTCTGTTCCATTTTCTTTGCCGCTCCTTTTGTTTCCTGAATTGATTTTCCTGGTTGTTATTGTGGTGCTTGCATCACTTTCTGTCCCATCATCCACACCATCCAGCTGAGAGATTTTGGGGAGACTGATCTGTTCCTCTTCACGGAATAAACTATGTGAAGCCATGTGCTCATCTGAGCTCGAGACAACCGTTCGGGTGAAGTTGTAGTAATATAGGTCTTCTTCATCTGATGTGCTGAGGTCATCGGCACCGTCTACCTGGCCTTCAGCAGACCGCCTGCCCCTCTTCTTGCCGGTGGAGTTGCTGTAGAAGGGAAGGTCTTCCTCACCATATGACCTCACGCCATACAAAGGGGTCAGACCAAAGAACATGTTGGATCGGGCACGTGCACTGCGCCGAGGGTATCGCCGCTTGTAGGACCCATCTTCCTGCTCTTTGGCTCCATCCTGGATCATCAAGCCGCTGTCCTGGACAGGCAGATTTGGGTAAGAGGGGTCGCTGGGGGCCACTGAGCAGGAAGCAGAGCTCTGAGTGTCTGGGACAATACAGTCACTTCCCGAGCGCTCTGGAACGGAAGCCGGCTGGGGCCCAGATGGGCAACGCTTCGGCTGAGACTCTGCCTCGCGTTCTTTCTGAACATTTTTGGACTGGGTCTCACCTTCCATCTTGAGCGGAGTGAGGGTGACTTTTACTGTCCGCTTTTGTGAATTCTGCAAATCCTTTGAGGCGGCCATTTCACTCTGGAAAGAAGCTTTGGGTGTCTCCTGGCCAAGCACGTTATTGTCAATGAGTTTCTCAACAGCAATGCTGTTATACTGCTGCTGATTAATATGCTCCGATGTCATTGCCTGATGAACAAATTCTGTCTCTGCACATTCTTTGTGGCTACTTGGGAGGACACTTAAACTTCTAAAAAGCTTACTAGAATGTCTCTCTTTTGTCCCCTTCTTCATTTTTTGCCTCCTCTCTCTACCCACAGAAGATACCGGATCGTTCATGCAAGGAGATCTATTACTTGAAAATGGCGAGATCTTTGCTTCAGGGGTTTCATATAAGCAATTTTTGTCTGTCTGTGTTAGATGCCGATCTTGTTCCTTCTTTGGGGCGTTCTGATGCAAGACGGCAGAAACTATGGACTCTTTGGGAGAAAACAGTGCAGAAGAGGCCTCTAGGAGCTTCCCTCCCTTGCTTGGGTTTCCTTCTGGGCCAGATATGCCCTGTCCATGGCAGCCTGTTTTTGAATTCCCACAGGAAGCACTCGGATCTTTGAGGCTCAGCAGCTTCCCCTTCTCTAATTTGGCCGAAAAGGGCCCCCCAGAAGGCCCAGTTTCAAAGGAGAGGGATCCCTCCCGCGGAGAAGCTCCTCTGCCTCCGCTTGTGGTGGCCAGACTGGGAGGGGCAAAGGTCTCCTGCAGAGCAACATGCAAGGCTGCTGGTCTCACAGAGTGTTCGGTACGTTTGAGGCTCACGTTGTGCTCTGGGACGGGACTCCTGCTGGGTCCGGAAGAGATGGTGCTGTGCTGAGCATTAGTGGCCCCAACCCTGGTGGGAGGCAGCATCCAAGGCCTCAGCGGCTGTGAAAACAGAGATGCGCTGGGCCTCCGGGAGCCAATGCTCCGAAGTCCAGAGGATAACAGAGGGTCTCCCACGGTTACGATCTCGTGTGGCACCGGGGTAGGGCTTCCTAGGGAGAGATAATTTTTTAAAGAAGAAAACTGAACACAACGATTCTCAAAGAAACCCGATCCCGCACTTCTTATCCCTAGCTCAGCTCTGCTTTTCCCTCAGACAAATCTTTCATCCTTAGAAAGATAGGCCTTTGACTCAACACACGAGGACTGGGGTCCCCAAACCTGGCATCGCTGGCTGGAGAATTCTGGGAGTTGAAGTCCATAGGTCTTAAAGTTGCCAAGTTTGGAGACCTCTGCACTAGGACTAGGAAAGTAAAGGGAACAAAATTTCTCCCCAACTTTGAATTACAATAGGGCTAGTTTAGTGTTATCTGGAAATACTTTTTAAGGGTTTAAATTAAATAAATATCTGAACATGGTTTTTAAGTAAGAAAAAGAAAAAATCCATATTCTAAAGCTGTCAAAAGCCATCACGGAAAGAAGAGTTGTGAGTCAGACCTGCAGAAGGCAACGGCCTCGAACCAGGAGTTCGCTGGGAAGGAGCAAAACCTGGCGTCCTGATCCGCAGAGCCTTGAAGTTCTGAGAATGTGGAGAAAGATCTGCAGAGGGAGCGTTTAGGGCAGCCGGTGCTGCACGGCCATCTCTGGGTGGAGTTTCTGCTGCAGGAGAAAATAGGACCATCATTCAAGTTGAATTAGAGTCAAAACGTATTTGAACCGACTATTTCCGGGGGGGGGGGGGGGGGGGGAAGAATCAGAAAGAAGCATTTCTTCTCAATAAGTTATTTTTCCCACAGGAGAGGGAAAGGGCCCCCGCACCACCATCAACTGAAAGTGAAAACTATACACGTTGGGAAGGATGATTTTATGAGTAAATATTCCTCTCTTCTACGTCAGTAACGTTTCTGAGAAACCCCACCCGCCCTTTTGTTCTCCGTTAGGCAAGAGAGGCTCAACTCTGAAAGCAGGCGTAATTTAAATGCCAATTTCTAGAACTAAGGAAGAGGACGCCGCACTGACCCCTCAGCCCCTCTCTGCCTTCCTCTGGACTTTAGAAAGGAATAGTTTTGCAGGGGACATTCTCAGCCCTCAACTCAGGAGATTTCTAAAAAGGAACTGCCCAGGCAAGAGAAGCTGCGCATGAAAGGGAGCTGCCCCCTTGATACCACTGTTGCCCCACACCTGAAAGTGACACGGGGCTGTGGACAATGGTCCGGTTGTCATCATGTTCCATGGTGCTGTTAATGTCAGAGTCTAGGAGAGGAGGACGGCATTCCATGATCTTGCACGTGTAAACACAACGTTTTCGAGCATCAGTTGTGCTCCAGTAAACCCGGGAGCACCTGGACAAACAGTATATACATCGGATAAGTGTTGGGACAATAACGTAATTTTTCTGGAAATTTTGAAGCCACAGAAAAATGGACATTTTGGAAAAAAACAAAAAACAAAAAAGTTTTAAGTTATCTTGTATCAAGTTTAGTTTTCCACAAAATTACTTCATTTAATTTATATTGGCTATAAAAGTAAGCAATGTTACTAAAACAGAATAACTCAAGTGCCTTATCTTTCAATGATTATATGATGATTTTTCCTGCTCTTTTAAGTTGTCGGGTTGGGGAGGGGAGGGGGGGATCTCAAGCAGAGGATTACAAGAAGTTGCAAACCTGAGTACTTGGGACAGTCCCTTGTCCGGCTTGCTTTGCAACTGCACCTTGCTCACAAGGTAAGACCGTGCAGGGAAGGAGGGCCTTCCGTTGTGCCCATTGTAAAAATCATGGACAGGGGAAGGGTTTCGCACATGAATGCCGTACCTTCAAAGTACTCGTTCTAAAGAAAGGCGCAAGCAAGCAGTCCTCACTTAGCAACTGCCTTGTTTACACCCGTTTGAAATTAGGATGGTCATGAAAAACTAACTTTACAACCAATCCTTGCATTTACAACCTTCACAGGTCTGTAAAGCAAAAGAAAGTTGAAGTAGGACTGTTAAATACAGTTGTGCTTCATTTAATTACCAAGCGGCCAGTTGCAATTGTGGTCACAAAATGAGAAACTACCTCGTATTTCATAATCCAATTAAAAGTAAACAATGAAAACTAGGGAAACAAAAAAAGGGTGAGGAAACAAGGTTATTCTTTTTTTGTTTGTTTGTTTGTTTCTTGTGGAGAACCAGGCCAGCCAACCGGCCCCGCCCTGCAGCCCAGGTTTCTTCCTGAAAGAGCTGTGACACAGGAGCAGCTTCCACTTACTGATATCCAACTGGAAAGAGCTTGTCTTCGCAGTCAGAAAGGTCATTCAGGATGCCAAGACAGTCAATGCTCATCGACCCTACGTTGAAGTAGAAGAAAGGCTGAAGCACGAGAACAGCAGTGGCACGAGAGGCCATCTATTCTGACCTCACTTCACAAATGGGCTTACCAATCATCACATGGATGTTCTCTGGTTCTAAACCACTCAGAAACTTCCGCCTCAAGCTGATTCCTTCAAAATCCACAAAGACTCTCCTCAAGACCTCAAAGCCATTTTCTGGCACTGTCTGCAAACAAACCCACGGCAGAATAAGTCATCTGGACAGAAAACAAGTAAGGAGCAAGAAAAGGGGCAAGTGGCATAGGACGTACCTCCCCTTTGATCAGGTCCTTGTGTCGTGGGCAGTACACCTTCTTATCCTCCAAGAAGACACAATTTTTGGCCCGAGAACACATAAAATGGTAATTACTGGTGCAAGTGGCCAGGCAGCAGCCGACTGTGGCACCCGACTTCTGGCAGAACTCACATCGCTGCAAGATTGGTATGTTACTCTGATTGTAAAACTGCACAAATACTGCACGGTTAAAATGAATGTAACATATCTGATTAATAGTATTATATCAGAGAACTCCTAATTGGTTCATCTTCCTTGCCCTAGCTGTAAACAAGCAAAGCTATTTTTTGTAACAAATTAAGCATATATTTAGGGTTACAACTTTGTATTTCATAAATTTAAACATACCTTTGAATCTATTTATTTAACAAAGCAGCTGAGAAAGATCAAGAGCCACTCTGGAGCGATCTGAAAGGATCGGCACTTAAGGAAGAGACGGAGCCTCCGTTCAACCGCGTGGGGCAACTCCCACCTTAACGGCTGAGAGGTGCCTTTTTACGCCCCAGCCCGGCTGCTAAGAAATTGCCAAGGAGAGCCCATTCCACACCCTTCAAACTCCTTTCTTCCTGTTACTAGCATTACTGAAATAAAATAATAACATTGAACCAAGAGATTTTTTTGTCCCAGAATTTCTGTCAGAAGAAACCTTTTTCTTTTCTGTAAATACTGGTCTGTGAAACCGCCGCAGAGAACGGATTGCAGTCACAGAGACTACCCACCAGCTGCTTCCCACGAATCACGGCCACGTGCACGTTCTTCAGAGAGCCATCCTCCTCCTCAAACACTTCAGCTGACCACAGGGCACAGTTCACGTGGGTCCACTCGTTCTGACCAATATAAAGGAGACGGCCAGCATCCTGTAGAAAAGCACACAGATCACCAAAGGAAGTCCCACCCTGTTCAAGGAGGAAGAGCTGACAAGCAGGGAGGTGGCTCAGAAAAGGCCCATTATTTTGCTCTCAATTCAGCGCTATCTTGATCCTCTGGAAATGCTGCCAACGCACCTTCAGTTTGTGGCCAAATGATCAGCCCAAGATTCCCCTCACAAACGTAACTGCTAAGCCAGGTGTTCTCCATACTCAATGCCTTACTTATACTTATGCCTATTTAATTTTTATTGCACCATGTAATTTTCCCTAATGCATGCTTTTGCATGTTTCTATTGTAACAACATATCTGAATTTTATCCTGAGATTTTTACCAATCTCTCCCAGTGCTGAGTAATCTGTAAAGAACAGGAAAAACTCTTAAGTTGCTAATATTTTTCTAATTCTCTTATTCCAAATGGTTCTTGAAAACCAGGCACCGAATTCTAGGCCTCTCCTCTAGGCATGAAAGCTGGCCGGCTGGATGACTTTGGGCCAGTTGTTCTCTTTTAGCCAAACCCACATCAAAAGATTGTTGCTGAGGTAAAAATGTGAGGCAGGTGTATTAAATATGTTTGCTGCTTTGAGTCGACTCATTTTTTAAGTGGGATAAAAATATAACAATCTTTCTGATAGCATTTTTTCAGATTTTGTTCTATTGTACTTTATTAATTGATTTGATTCTTTTTGTTAGTTTTTAGTGTTTTGTTTTTGTTTTAAATAGTTTTACATTCTGAAAGCCGCCTCGAGTCACCCTAGGCGAATAGGTGGCAATATAAATTTAATAAATGGATAAATAAATAAATAATCCACTAAGTGCATTTGCTCACCAAAGTCTCAGAGGGATTTAATCAAATGTTTTTAACTGAAGATGACACGAGATCCACCTGCCAGAGCAAGCAGGAGCACCTGAAGTGGAAGAGAGTCCTGCGCTACTTACATTGCCTCCATCATCACCGTACTTCAGGCAAAGAGAGCACTGCCGGTTGTCTTCCACATCCGGAGGAGGGGGAACTTCTGGGCTGTCGTCTTGGCTTCTATCGGGACCTCAACGTAAATGGAAAGAATGAATTCCCAACAAAGAACATGAGGAAGAAACACGGAACGGGACTCTCTATGGGAGCCATGGACCCAGCTGCAAAAGGCAGAGCGGCAAGAGCTCTTTCAAGCGGCCCAAAGGATTTGGGGAGGGGGAGGGGGGGGCGGAATGGGATGCATTTCATTCAGGCAGAAAGCGAACCCCAAGGCTCCTCTCCGCTCCCCCAAAGCTCAAAAGCCCATCTTCCAGGAGAACTTCCTTCAGAGAGGGCAAGGAAAGGAGGCACCATTTCTCACTGGATAAGGGTGAGGCGGGAAGATGCAGTGGCGTGGGGGAGTTTGGCTCTGCTGGCCCTCTGGGCTTTGGAGCTGGAATTATTTTCTTCATCAGAGGGGGCTGCTGCTGACCGGAACGGTTTTCTTCGCGCTCCTGCCACTGGGCATAGTTATGGTCCAGGGAGGGGGGCAGGACGGCGTTAGGCAGCATTCCACTGCTGAAAGACAAGAAGAGACCCCGCCCTCCGTCAGGTGCCGCCCTCAACCTCCCAAGCCCTCCCGTTCGTCCCTCCGCTCTCTTCGGAGGAAGGGGCAGCCAGAGGACTCCTGCTCCTGGCAGTCGACGGGAGTTGCTGCAGGCAGCCCGAGAGGCCATTTGGAAATCCATGCGATTCCCAAGGGACGACATTACGGCACCATCTTTGCTTAGTGACAGGGAGTGACTTCAGGAAGTAGAGCGGTTGCTTACTTTGACGTGACTTTGTTTGGTTCCCAAAATCTTGACTTCTTTACATTGAACCATGGAAAAACTCGTTCCATTTGCTAAAGAGAAAAACCACAATTTTTAATAAGATTCAGTATTACTTTGCTTGGCCTTAAGCTTTTAAGAAAACTGCCTCAAAACTCGGCAAATTTGTCGGACAGGTGAACTTATGACAGGTGTAAAAACTGTTTCTTTGGAGAATCAGTGCTGCTCTGGGAACAAGGGCAGCATCCACTTTCTTCAAGACAAGGGCAACATGCCACCTACCCTCATGAAGAAGGACTTCACCACACTGTTGGCCTTCTTGAGTTCCGGCTGCCCTCCATCCGCATTGATAGCTGCTTGGATTATCTTAACCAGATCATCGCTGAACTCCAACTGGATGGGAAAAATAAAGTCCCCTTCACTGTGGTCCCTCAGGCAGGCCTCACTCACTACCCGCGGGAGTTGTAGACTCTTATGGCATTTTCATCAAGCAGCTCCCTGGCCTGGCCACTGCTGGAGTCCAATGGGCGGCCTCCTCTTCACTCAGAGGAGGAGAAACAGGGCAACAACCATGCCAGGTGGCGGCCTTTCAGTGCCAAACCACAGCCTATTTTAACTTGGCTTCAATTTTCTCTTCACCCCAGCAGAAGCCCTGAAAGCAAGGGGGGGGGGCGACTGCACCGAGACCTACCACAGAAGAATAGCCTCCTTGGTCCATCTTCCTTTTCACGCCTTCCAGGTCGAGGAGCGGCTGCTCTTCCTGCTTGCCAACCTCTGTGAGGATGGGAGGGTCTGGGCCTTTGGGGGAACTTTGAGAGGGCGGCACACTTTCTTCTGTCTCAGGATTCAGGTCAGGAGGTTTGGCTGCCTGAAGGTAGACAAGAGCTCGTGGTACAAAGCAGGTTTTGTTCAGGATTCCCCCAACTTTAACTCAGTTCTTAGCCTGTGGAATTGATTTAAGACTAGTAATGCCTAGCTAATTCTGCTTTTTTGCCTAGAAATTCTGCATTTCCAATAACCAACCTCTCCTAAATAGACAGACAGGCAAACCAACAGTTGGTTTGTTAGTTTGGGAAAGAAAAAAGATAGACGTACCTGCCGATAACGCAGTAGGTGGCTAGTCGTTCTAGAATTCAACAGAGCTGTCAAAACCTGCTTTAAAGAAAGCTGTAGCTCTTTCTCAAGGGCCAGCCGCCATTCAGGAGGATGCTGTTCAGTGCAATTAATACAGGTGTAAGCCACGCTCTCCGGAAGGTTAGAGAGGATTTCATACATCTCATCTGAAGGGAGAAACGGCAAAGGGTGTGTTTGTGCAGGGCTAGGAAAGAGCGAGAGGAGGAGGAGGAGAAGGGCTCACCTTAGGGCCCATGTGTGTTCTGATGTCTCGGGATTGGGAGGTGGTGGTGCCTGCCACCTCAAGCCTGAGAGGACTGAGCCCTGCTGGACATCTTGGAGGGGAGTCTCAGGCGGAAGCCTGCTCGTTTCAATAGACTAACCCTTCCCCAAACCATCCCTCACAGCATTTCCGCTCACCTTCCTTCCAAAAACTGGCTCAATGCACCGCCTGACATGGTCCCATTTCTGTTTGTGACCATTAAAGGGATTTCCGGATACCAACCTTTAGGGCAGGGTTTCCCCGCCTTTTTTTTTTTAAACCAAAGGGATCTGCAAAAGTAACCTAGGGCTGTTGACCACCAACGCTCTTCCTCACCAGAGAGGTCTTCACATTTGGCGTGAACCCAGCGGTCACACTTCCCACACTGCATCATCTTGCTCTCATAGTCGTCGTCATCATAGCACTTGTCACAGAGCGGGCAGAAGTTTCCTACAAGCAGCAGAAAATGAGGAGATGGGCTCACACAGCCAGAGAATCACAAAGCAAGAACGGCTGCTGCTGGCAAGTCCTGTGGCTGACTGACAGGAGAGGGGAAACCCTTCATACAGGTAAAATGGGCTCAATGGTGGCTTTTTGAACAAACCACTGTTAAAACAACGCAAGTCTTCCTGTGATCTATGAATCAGGCAGTGTGCCATTCTACACAGGAAGCTGTCCGCCACCCCGCTTCTAAGGCCAGGCTGAAAAGCAAAGTTTTCCCTTCAGGGGGAATGGCTGCCAACCCTCCCAGGCCTTGGTCTTCAATACTATTCGGCCCCTTGGCACCTTTAGCGAAGAGTTTGGCACAATCGTGACACAAAGAGAAGTCATGGGACCACTGTGCATCCCACCCTTTGCCTGGAGTTGTCGCCCCACAGCTCTTACAGCGAACACACTTGGTGCAGATCTAGAAAAACAGAAAGAAGCTGGTGTTTTTTGAAGAATCAGTTGTTCTCTGAGAAGTATCTATTTCAATTATACCAGACACAATACTCAGTAAAGAGAGGAAATCACAGCAGCAAAATAAAAGTCCGATACAAAAGGAGTACTTGAGACTGTCCATTTCCCCCAGGAATTTGTATAATCGCCCCCAGTCTCCTTTCCCCACTTTCTTCTATTTTGTTTGGACAACCGAGTCTGCCTGAGAGACCCCAGATTCCCCAGAGGAACATACCCACACTTTCTTCTTCTTGGTGGGCTTAGTTGGGTAGTTTGGTCCCAGGCACTCTGGGTGGTAGCTGTTCCGGCACTTGTTGCACTCCAGCAATTGCTGTGGGATGGCAGAGAAGGGCGTCACACAAGGTCTTTCAGGCTTCAAGAGGCCTGTCCAGGGGCCGCCCCTTTTAAGACAAGTCCTGAGCACCAGTCGGCAGGCAGGTCCCAGAAGGCGAAGGGAGTTACCTTGGAGGCCTGATGCTGCCTCCCACACACGTGGCAGAACCTGCAGCGACGGCAGCACCAGTTTTCCAACTGGTCTTCCAGGGGGCGTTCATTAACCTCTAAACAGAATTTGTGGAAAGGCTCACAGCAGACCTGGCAATAGACAAACTACAACCAAACAAACAAGTCAGCCAATCAGGCAGGCCCACTGCACTTCTCTCTCTCCCCCTCCCTCCCTCCTTCCCTCCCTCTTGCAGCTTAGCTCTGGTGGATTTTGTAAGAATTTGGTTCTTAACTCAAGCAGCCTTGATTATCCAACTTAATTGAAAGGTAAAGTACAAACTGAATCAACGAAGAAAGGAATAACATTATAATGGCTCCACCCATTAATATCCAAAGTACAGGGGTACCTCGATACTCATTGTTAAAATTGGTTCCGGGAGGCGCCATGAGTACCAAATACATTTTTCCCTTGGGAATATTGCAGTGAGTTAGAAGGCAGATGACACTGGCAAGTTTCAGCTGCCGTGCTGAGTATCAAATCAATGATGAGTATCAAGGATAAAGCAGCTTTTAGACCACATCCCATCTTGTCTGTGAGCAATTTCACTTCTACAGCAATCCCAGATTCCGCAACGAGCAAAAAATATTTATCAGGCTTAGGAGGAACTGGCAGAAGTTGGACCGGTTTGTGGTTTCAGAGGCAAATAAAATACTTTTAAAACAACATGATTCTGCAGAAACAATGGATTGTTTTGATGAAGGATTCAATTCCATCTACGTGTTTCAAGTTTACTTTAACAAGGCAACTGAAAAAAAAAACCACCAATCCCTCCCATACCCGACTCCTCTCTTACCTCCACGTTCCCACTGCTGGCACACAGGAAGCAGACTACTCTGGGGGTGATCGGAATGGAGGTTAGGATGCCCAGACCACCCATTTCCCAAACGCTTTCAGCCTCACAGTCCTCCTAGAAAGCAGAGAAGCAAGGCCTGCGGGTGAGGTGGTTCTGCCAGGCCCGGCACCACAACGGGGTAAGCAGGGAGCAACCCTCCTCCATGGCCCAACTTCTCCCGAGGAAGAAAGCCACACTCTAAGCTGCCTTGTTACCTTGAAGTCCACTCGGATCCTGTGGACCCCATCTGTCAGGGGCTTCTGCTTGGAAGGGGTGTGGTTGGATAAAGTGCTCAGGGTATTGAGGGCGCTGTTCTCTGGCTTGCTGACTGGGAGCGGCTTCTCCTAGAAAGACGGCAGACCACAACGTCTCCTTCCCTCCTCCACAAACTGGCCTCAGAATAGATCGGTGGAAGGCCCGGGCCCCTTGCCTAGCCTACCATAAGGAGCCAGTCCCAAATTCAGGTTGAATTATCACTACCGTCAGCCAAGGAAGAATACCAGAGAAATAGTGCGCCCCTATTGTGTAGCTGGATTTTCTTAAAAGGCCAGAAATGCTACTACTTGGCATGCGTACACACCCATTTTGGGGGGTCCCAGACCTGTACCGGCCTTCAGATGGTGTGTGCTGGGCTTGCAGAAAGGGGCGAGGTCAGGATCAGGCTTAAAGTAGTAGGGGACAATCACAGAACATTTTTTTTCCCTTGAAGCAAGATGAAGCATTAGGTTACCTTTTCTTTTGGTTTCTGTTTCACCAGTAAGCTGGGACGCGGAATGATTTTCTTCTGTCTGTTTTGCTCAATGGCTAGAAAAATTACAAACATACTTTGTAATAACCTAAGATTTGTCTCTTGAAACAAGGAGGCATTTGGAGCCTTGTTAGGGCAGAAGAGACAGCATCCACTTTTTGCTAAAGTTTCGGGATGTGCATACAGAAGGAGAAAAAGCACAAATGATTACAAAAGAGAGAGGCAAGTCCCATTGGCCTGCTGCTTCCTCACAGGGCCACTGATGTGTGCCTAAGAAAGCACCTATTTGTATGCAGGGGCCGAGCAGGGCCATTTCCCCCCTATGGGAGGGAGGCAGTCTTACACCAGAGAGCCAGGCCCCCACCGGTCTCTCCGGGGAGCAGGTAAGTCAGTCCTGGAGAGGCCGCCAGGAAATGTCAACACATACCTGCTTCCAGGGACGGCGGGGCTTTTTTCTTGGGCTCAGCCAGCACGGTTTTGGGGGCTTCCTTTTTGGGCGGGCCTGAGCTAGGCAGCTGGGCAGGGGGCAAAGCCGGCAGGGCTTGTTTGCCAGCTTTCCGGGTGGCAGAGAGAAGAGGCTGCTTGGGGTCCGGGACAGGCGGGGGCAGCTGCCCTTCCTCGGTCTTCCCTTCACTGGCCTTCCGGGCTGGTTCACTGCTTCTCTTGGAGGCCTGATCCTCTTTCCCCAGAGCCAGAGGAGGGGCCCCTGCTTTTTGCCCTGGCTCCCCCTGAACTTTCCCCGGGTGGCTGTCTTTCTTTTCACCCGTCTTGGATTTCTTCTCCTTTTTTTTCACAGCTGCAAAGCAGAAAAGCACTTGGATGGCACCGCCAGCCACATACGGCGCTGCTGCCCTGAAAGCACCAGAGCCCCGTCCCTCCCTGCCCTCCCTCGGCAAAGGGCCTCCCACCTTTGGCTTGCTTCTGGAGATAAGCTTTTGATGGCATCCACTGCAGGTTCTGGCACTTCCGCATCCTTCAGAAGGAGAAAAGGACACATTACTAAGCGACCCACAGGAGGATTCTGCTAGGAGGGGCCGTGGTGCTCTGTGAGCTTGGTGCTTTTCTTGCTGATGTTTCATAACCCAAACTAGGTAACATCATTACTGACGATCATTCGTACGAGCTACCGTTTGGAGGAGAAAGGCAGAAATCCAGCCCAAAGCCTGGGAAAATCTGGTGCCCTTGGCATCTCCTCAGTGAGAGTGAAACCAGTGTTTAGGGTCCCCGTCTCTCTCTCCCCCCCCCCCCCCGGGAGGAGGCCTCAAATCTACACACTTACTTGCAACACTGCTTTTTTATGTTCCGCCCACCAAACTTTGGCTTATCCAAACAGTTTGTGCAGACACCACAATCTTCTGGGACTTGGCAGCCAGGACACTGCCCACAGCGTCTCGACCGCCGGCCTTTCTTCACGGGGGGCTCCTGGGGGGCCTTGTTTCTGGTTACTGGCTTGATGGGCTTAATGGGAGGTGCGAGGGGCTCAGCATCTTCTGATCCGGCAACAGAGGATTTGTCTGTCAAAAGGACCACCAGCTATTAACTCAGCGTCATCATTTTTTCTAAAGGAGCACCGCAAAAGGCTCTATTCAGATTTTTTTTATAAAACTATTCTTCCATGTAGTAGTCTCCCTCATGTTAAAATCTCTAGTTATGCCCCTTGACATAAGGAAAGGAACGCCGTCTTCTATCCAAATCAAACCATTTACCATCATTCCCCATGGAAGACAGTATCTTCTCCCGTTCCTCCCATGGTAAGGCACTCAGAGTGGGCATGTCATCTGGGAAGACTGCTCGTTTGCGGCCCAGGGCTACGGCTGCCCTCCTGCAGACATGCTTGATGCGTGGACCTCGCACAGAGGTTTCTGAGGAATCGCTCTCCTGACCCTAAATTGCAGAAAAAGATGGAATAGGGTGATACAATCATCCTGCCACGAGCAACAGAATCCCAGTAGAGAGGCATGGCTGGCTGGCTTCTTGGCCTTCTCTAACATTATGTTTCCAAGTGGGTTCCTTCCACAAGGCAGAGAGGCTTTGCCTGAAGCCAACCACTTGCAATTCTGCAGGTATAAGCACAACATGCATCAAGGATCTCGGCGTGTATGAGCTTATAGTGAGCATCTACTAGAAATAACACACAGCAACATCTACATATTGCAAGACATTTAGTAGCTGTTTTGTAGGCAGGAAGAAGGAAGGAAGGAAGGAAGGAAGGAAGGAAGGAAGGAAGGAAGGAAGGAAGGAAGGAAGGAAGGAAGGAAGTTAAGCTTTAAAAACAAACAAAACCGCCCTGCAATAATTCAGAGCTCAACTCTTTCCCCAAGATGGAAGGACTAGGGCTACAAAACGTTCTGAATTCAATTCCCAAAAGATGTTCTGGAGTGCAACGGGGTGTGAAAATAGCACTCAACCACAAATGTTAGTACAGAGGCACAAGATTCCTGGAAAGGCGAACTGCTATGTTCCCATTCTGGTGCATGCTGAACTTTCCTTCCCTAACACGGAAGGAAAGATGCGAGAAGCTTTACGCCAACAGCTCACAGCATGCCAATGTTTGTGAGCAGGGGCGGTATAATAGGAAACATTTTCATAGCTTCTCCGAGTTTAGCGAGACCCAGGGACCAGTCGCACTCGCACCTTCTCAGGAAACTCTTACCAACCATCATTGCTTCATCTATTCTGTCCGGGGAGTGCCAAGTCTTTATTTCTTGCGCTTACCTCCCTTCTAATCCCAATGTTTTTGGGAAATACCTGTCCTTTGGGCTGGTCCACCTGCTTGAGCGACTTGCTCTTCTCAATCTTATAGAGCTGAGCTTTAGCTTTCTTCAGGAGACTGGCCACCCTCTTGTCAGTCATTGGAAGTTTATCCGCATGAGCCAATACTGAGCTTATGGAGGAATGTTTCAGAAGGCCAAGGGAGGCAGCAGGAAGACGCAAGGATTCTTCCCTTTCTGCAGACGAGGCTGCCAGGCCAAGGTCCAGAGTTGACTTCTCCAGGCCCCCTCGGCTTTTCTTGGGTAACTTGGTCTTTATGCTAGCTGAGTCCATGAGAACCGCCGCAGGGACATCGGCTGCCGGCTCAGTGGCAGCCGGTTTCCTCCGTCCTGCAGGTTTTTTGGCAACAGATGAGGTTGCTGCATCTCCACTGACGACCACCTTTCCTTTAGACCCTCGAGTTGATGGGAATAAAGCAGAGCTACTCTGGATTTCTGGAGCTGCCCCCACCTTCTTCTTCTTCTCTTTCCTTGACTCGCGCTTGTTTTCTTTCTCCCTGTCTCGATCTCTTTCTCGGTTCTTCTCCTTCTCAGGGCCGTTGTCCTGTTCTTTGTCTTTGGACACCTCCTCGGTGGCTTTGTCTTTGCTCCTGGTCCTCTCTGTCTGGGCACCCGGTGCGAACCAAGGAAAAAGGGGAGCAGGGCCACTCGACGGGAACGGCTCGGCAGGAAGGCTGGTCTGCTTCCTCGGTCTCTGGCTTTTCTCTGTTGCTTCCCCAGTCTGAGACAGGGAATGCGAAGGGAAAGTGAACGTGGTGGCGTTTAAGGCACTAGTGGCAAGGGAGCCTCCAGAAATGCTAGTTAGGGAAGAAGAAACGGAAGAGGACGGAGGGAGCGTGGACAGCTCGGAGGTGCTGAGTCTTCCGCTTCTTGTCCTCATAGAGTGCGAGGGAGATCTCGATTCGGATCGAATCGGGCTGAACACTCGCCTCTTTCGTTTCCTTGAAGAAGCTGCGGCTGTAGTGCTTCCCGTAGCACTTCGACTAATCGAAGAAGGCAATGTGACAGACTCAAAGATGCGCGAGTGCGCCTCACTGGGGGTGAATCGTGGTGCTCGCAACAGGGGACTTCTCTTGTGTAGATCAAACCTTGTTCCAGAATGAAGAGGAGAAAATAAGCGGGTGGCAGCCGTGGCCCCAGGAGGGGTAAAGCCAGCAGCGGCGGCGGCAGCAGCAAAGCCCACATCCTCTGGGGTCAGTGGCGGCGGCCTGAAATTATCAAAAACCGGCTTGCGGATAAGACCTTCTTTGGCATACTTGGCAGAGGAGAAGTACTGGGGCTCAGACCGGGAGGGCTTCAGAGAAGTCCAACGAAACGTCGGTTCTCGGAGGATTGACTTCCGCTTCTCTTGAACGGGGGCAGCGGCAGACGATGGCAAGAAGGGCGATGCCAAGGGAATGGTGGGAGGCATGAGCCATGGAGCATGATCGGAGATGCTGGCTGTTGGCTGCAGGGGTGGGGGTGGGGTGAGCAGTGGAGGGGGAGGTGAAGAAGAAGAAGAAGATGACTGCTGTTGAGACACACTTTGGAGGCTGGGCAGCTTCTTAGCTGCCTTGGGGGCAAAATTCTTCTCTGCCATTGAAAACCTCCTCCTCCTCCTCTGCTCAGCACCCTCATTATCAGGGGAGGCGGACTCTGGCAGGGACGGGTGAGCTTCCGAACTGGGGTTGCATTCTTCTGAGAGAGCCTGCATCTCTTCCGAGGCCTGTGAATCTGTGGACGTATCAACACTTGGACTGCTGGACCGTGAGGAATCTGAGGAGAGCTGGGAGGAGTGCTGAGATGCCACACTGGACTTCTCGCTCGACTCGCAAGAGGTAGCACTGAAGCGGCTGTTGGGGGTAGACTCTAAGCGTGCTATTTTAATTGGCGGGTCATAGTCCTCATCTTCAATGAAACGCTTGGGAGTCTTAATTATTCGTGAAGAGATGGCACTCACCACAGGCATAATGAACTGCCGGATGTTTTTGAGCTGAGTCCTCCCCTTCCGGCCCTGAAGCTTTGCTGCTTCCTTCTCCATTTTCTTTTGAGCTCCTTTTTTTGCCTTCTGCAAGAGCTGCTTGGCGATGGTGGCATCTGTCCTCTTGCAAGAAGGAATCATCCTGACTGGTCTGCGAGGGCTCTGCCTGACGGTTGGCTTTTCATCTTTGGGGAGAGACGGCACACCCTCTCTCTCCTTTCGCGCCCTCTGGACTTTCTCCAGCTGGGAACAGACAAGAGCTGGCATGGTCTTCAAGCGATCGGAAGAGGGTGGCCTCCCTCTCCTGCGGGCAATCTGAATCCCTTTCCTCCCAATCTGGAGCTTCCCGGATTTGAACTGAGACTTCAGCGGAGAGAGTTTGCCTGTTCTTAATTTCTTAATTTTTGCAGCATGCTGAAAGGTAGCCGATGGTGCCCGCTTTATTTTCTTCACATTCTCTTTTTCTTCCTTCCCTCCTTTCTGAGTATCTGGAACGCACTCTTTATGGCTGATCTTGAATTTCACACTGGTTAGAGCAGGAGGTCTCCCTCGACGTTTTTCTCCACTTTTAAATTCCTTCCTTTTTATTTTTTCCATGGATGTAGGTTCTGGATTGCTTGAAGGTGAATATATTGGCAAGGACTCTGGTAGAGCAGCTGGACTTCGGTCTGAACCGTTCCGAGGTCTCCCACGAGGTTTACGTGCACTAGCTTTGACTGAGACTGCAGAAGAAGAACAGAAATATATACATTAAGCAGGGAACCCCTTGTTTTCAGGCATAGGGAAGGGAAAGGAAGGGAAGGGAAGGGAAGGGAAAGGAAGGGAAAGGAAAGGAACGGAAGGGAAGGGAAAGGAAGGGAAGGGAATGGAAGGGAAGGGAAGGGAAGAGAAGAGAAGAGAAGAGAAGGGAAGGGAAGGGAAGGGAAGGGAAGGGAAGGGAAAGGAAAGGAAAGGAAAGGAAAGGAAAGGAAAGGAAAGGAAAGGAAAGGAAAGGAAAGGAAAGGAAAGGAGGGAAAGGAAAGAAAAGGAAAGGAAGGGAAGGGAAAGGAAGGGAAGGGAAAGGAAAGGAAGGGAAGGGTCACAAATCTACAATGGCTGGACTTGGAACAGGAGAAGCCATCCTGGACCTTTTCCTGTTGGATTATCAAAACCCTTAGGAGCTCAGCAGCAAGGGAATTTAATAATCCCCTAATACTTTCACTAGCTGATGGTCAAGACAGTAACCACGTATCTGAATTTAAATTTCATTTTTTTTTCATCAGGACATTGAAAGCAGGCTTTAAATAATGGACAGCATTTTTATTGGTGGGTATTTGAAATATACGTAACTGCTAGGGCAGAATCAATGGGAAAAACATAATATATGGTGGGAATGCTTAAAAGAATCAATGAACTTCCAAAAGAGCCCTAACAGACTAAGTCATATCATTCAGGCAATTGTGTCACAGGAACATTTTACCCATTATAAACCCAGTTAATGAATCTTAGCCTAATCTTTGGGGGGGGGGGGAGCTGGAGAAAGCCACTAAAATATTTTCCTGTGATTCCCAGACCTGGCAGCAAAAAACTCCTTTTTAGAAAAGGACAACTGCTGCAGCCAAGACACACCGTACACTCTATGATGTAAAAATGGAGTAGAGAATCTGTATTCCCCAAATAGTGATTTTTGACTCCATTCATGTGATAATATAAGAATCTGATTGAGCCATTAATGATTTAAGTGTATTTGTGCAGCTATGTTTTCCAAGTCATGATTTATAGGATACCATATTGTTTGGCCTTGTTGAATTTACTTGCATGGTGGGGAGTGTTGTTTTGATCTGGGCAGCAATGTGGCTTTTAGTTGTGTTTTAATATATTATTGGACTTCTTGTATGCTACCAAGTGTTTTCTTGGAGCTGGACGGCCTTAGTAAAAGTAGTGAAACCAATAGCTGCTGTGCCTCGGTTTAGCAACTTCTTATTGAAAAAAAGATTTGGGTTAGAGTATTATATGAAGCCATCAAATACAAATTTCAGGTTTTGCCATTCAATAAACATTCTTTAGATCAGCCACATCTAAGCTCCCTTAAAGCAAATCCCACTGAATATGGTTCAGATTGCAGTAGGTTGGTTTTACCTGCAAGGGACTTGGGAGAATTGGTTCCTTTGGCCTCATCATCTGAGCCAAAACCTAGAAATTGCTCATCCTGCAGAAAAAGGGAGGGAGATGGTTTAAGTAAAAGTACAGTGAGAACAAAATATAGTTGAGAAAAATCAACAACACTGACAATTGCCTGTTCTCAAATAGGGGTGGGGGGGGGTGTCGAAATTCATTAACAACCTATTTTATATGGCGCCTGCTGGAAGAGAGGCCACCAGGGAAATGCACTGCATAAAGCCCCCAAACCAGCTTGGACCTGCCTTGGATTATGGAATTTCCCCAATTGCCTGCAGAAAATCAAGAACCTTAAGATTACGCTCAGAAGAAAACTTTTTTTTGCAGAAGGTTACAAAGGGAAGCCACCTCTTTAAAAACTGCTGCTTTGGAACGTATAAATAGAAGGCCCTCTTCGCAGCAATGATTTGCAACATCTACCCAAACAGCTAGATCCCAACAGCTAGCACCAGAGAGGAAAAAATCTCAATGGGTTTCAGCTCGTAGGACTAAGGAGAACCTCCACGTTAAGGAGAAGCAGTCTGGGTTTAGGGCAGAGGCAACGGCAGCCACCAATGTGAGGGTCTCCTGCATGGCGAGTAGTTCAGCTCAGCTTGAAGCTGAAAGGTCACCAACTCTGCGCTCCCTCCTTCGTGCTGCCCCTGCCATGGGAGCCCGTGTGGAGCCATGTTTTCCAGCTTTCTAGAACCAGAAGTGACTGGCGCTGGCCCAGGGTTTCTCTGCAGCAGAGGCTGCTACACTTCACAGGCATCGCAGCCTCCTTTGTGCAAGAGCTTCAGTTTTGCTCCTGCGGTGCCAGGAACCACAGGCTTTGCTTCTCACTTTCATCCTCTCTTAAGGAATACCAGTCCTGCCCCAGCTCCTGCACTTCCGGGACCCCCTCCCCACTCTGAGAAGTGACATTTGGGCCCTCACTGCAGAGACATCAAGAGAGGGATTTGGGCATTAAAGGGCACGGTCAGCCTGGCGGGATTTATCTCTGGGGGTGAGGGAGCGAAAGGAGGAGTGCAGGCCAGGCGGGAAGGAAGCGGCCTCCTGCTCCCAGCTCAGCTCCTCTCTCTCTGGAATGCCGGGAAAGCCGCTTCTGCACACAGCACTCCAGAGCAGAGCTCTGCCAGCCCCTCCCCTTGCCCACGTGGGTCTCCCTGCAAGAAGTAAACAATCTCTGGCTGAGGATGGGCAGAGATGCTGGCAAGCTGGCAGAGCCTGCACATCTCTAACTAGCATGCGGGCAACAGGGTCGAAGCAGGCCAGGAAGCAGCGAGGATTAGTCAAGCCGCCAAAACTTCATCTCTCCAAAGCTTGCTCTCTTCCCAGGAAGGCAAACTTTATCAGTCGAAGCATTTCTCAAAGAAACGAGAGCTTCTGAAGATCAAAGGCTGCAAATCCTCCAGCACTTCAACGCTCTTTGAGTCGGGACTCTGCGCTCCTTTTGTGGGGCACAGCTGGATCAAAGAGGGAGGGAGGGAGGGAAGGAGGGAGGGAGGTGCAGAGCAGAGCAGGTTCCAGCAGCCTGAGAGTCCCAACACCTCAGCAATTCAGCCCCAGGATTTAGGCCTCCAAGCTTCCCTGCTTTCCACTTTCCCTCCCAGCCTGACCGTCAACAAGCCCAGAGCGCTCTTTCCCTTGGGATTTGCTGCACCATGACGTAATCACCAAGGATGTCAACCCAGCGGACATCCAGGAGCACAGCCAACTCTGCTCCTTCCAGCCCTGGGCTCCCTTTGCCTCTCCCTCCTTCCCCAGGCCTTCCCACTGGCACTGCCCCACCTCCCGAAACTGCCACCCTGGGGATTCTGTCCTTTGGAAGCCAAGACCAGCTAAGGACTTGAAGGTCTTCGGAAAGCCCCCAATTCAGGTGTGACTTTATGAAAAAAGGGCTTCTTCATTACACTGTCACTATTTTAAAAGTAATAAAAGAATAAATAAATACACAGATTAAACAATAAAAAACAGGGCTTGTGCCACAATTCAAGTATTTTAAAAACGTCCACTGAAACTGGTCATGGTGTTGGCTGGTCCCATGGAGAATGTGCTTCATCCCTCTTATCTCTCCCCGGTAGATACATATATTTTTACAGCCAGGCAGAAGAAACATTAGAGGGGAGGGATTGTGGTAGACTGGGATGGGAAAAATAATGTCAAAAACAGAAACGCCCATCCACTCACATTTGCCCACCCCAATTAGATCTACCTGAGCCACTTGGAGACACTGCCTTCTTCTTTTGAATGTTTTATTTATTTTCCAAGGCCAAATGCTCAATTGTGCAAAATGAAAATTGTGATTTTTCAAGCCTGGTATAATGTACTTTATTCCATAATTGCAACGTATGGTTTGAGGCCTAAAGATTTACAGCCCTGGGGTACCTTGGCTGACCTACGCAGGGCTGAATGTTTTTAGTCCTTGGATGGAAACACCAGAGGCCACACTGAAAACTGAAAAAACATTGAAGATGATCATTCTACATTTTTGCCTCTACAGTTGATCAGTGCCTGTTACTACTCACATGTAGATTACATACTGACACAGCACTGAAAGTTAGGTGCAACATCTCTGGCAAACCGAACAAATGCTATTCCAATCTACAAAGGTGTTATTCCAGGAATGCTTGTTCCTTTTAAAATTTCTACATCAATGGTCTGTTGAGCCATCTCAATCATCTGAATTTCCATCCATCAGAGAACGTATTTCCATCTTAATGAAGATACATTGGTAATTCTTACAATCCCAATAGAATATTAATGCTATGGGGTTCTTCGGTATAACAAGGAATCAGGTAGAAACACATTAGCTCAAAATGAAAAATATGTTCTTTTGTCAGGAAACCAAGTATATTGCCGGTAGATCGATGGAAATTTAACTGAACTAATTCAGTACTGAAGAGCTTCCAGGTGGGGATCTGGCTCAAGGAAGGTTCATGGATCTCATGTGACCCAGCATGTTCCCAGAATTGCAGTGGAAACTTCAAAGTCCGCCCCCCCCCCCAAATAGGGCAACTTCTACAACTTTTACATTGTTTTTTGAAGTCAAATACCTAGCCTGTTTTTTTTTTAATCAGGAGTCCATTTTTTCCTTACTTCATCCCCTCCTGGAACTTGAATAATTGAAGCATCTTCTAAGGGCTGCTTTGCTGCATTTTACACGCTGCCCTATTTCTGAAGAGAGGTATGCTCACGGTGGCAGAATCCGCTCTGTTGTCCCTTTTTCCCACAGGGTTTAGCCCTGCTAGTGATTCATGGAAAATGTCTGTAGTGAAGACCCTGCCTGTATTGGGGCTTATCTTCTGCCTGTTTACTCCCACTGGATCTGAGCGGAAGCTCCCATAATGAACACAGGGTGCCAGTCTGATTTGACCAGAGCCCCACATCTTTCTATTAGCAAAAGTAAATATAGAAAGGCCTAACCTTCATTAGATGTCAGCACCTTCCACCCAGCTGGCTTAATAGGAAAATACAGCAGGATCCCTTTTACAGATCATTTGGGTCCGTGGAACAGAGGTCAGACAGAAACTACAAAATGTGTTCTCTGCACTGAACGTATTAGGAAAACTCAAAGCTCCCCCATGCACCCAGTACTCAAAAGGATACCACTAGGCTGTGAAATGAATTCTGCAGGTAGTCCTTGACTTACAACAGTTCATTTAGTGACCGTTCAAAGTTACAACGGCACTGAAAAATGTGACTTATGGCCATTTTTCAAAGTTACGACCTTTGCAGCATCCCCATGGTCATGGGATCCAAATTCGAATACTTGGCGACTGGTTCATATTTATGAACGTTGCTGTGTCCCAGAGGGGTCATGTGATCCTCTTTGGCATCCTCCTGACAAGCCAAGTCAATGGGGAAGCCATGTCCACTTCACAGCCAGGTTGTGGATTTATCAACTACAGTGATTCATTTCACAACCGTGACGAGGAAGGACATACAATGGGGCACACTTAACAATGTCTCATTTAACAGCAGAAATTTTGGGCTCAATTGTGGTACTATAAGTCGAGGGCTACTTGTACAATAATCTATTACTTTTAACATATAAAATAGGACAACTGACCTCTAATAACTAAACTTGGACTACAGACATGCTATATTCATATTTTGATCTTTAACACCTAATTTTATTATTGTAAACTACTCAAACTTATGTGATGACCAGAAGAAAAATTTGGGTGTCAATTCAACAAGCATCCAACAACCTCAAAATTACTTGAAATGAAAAAAGACATGAGTGTAGCAGAATAATCTGTCAAATGTGAGACTGAATTTGTATTCACAAGCACGTGCTTTTTAAAATATCCATGTACTGAAGTACATATTTCAAAGCCCTCGAAAGAATACGGCCAAAGCTGTAGTTTCCAGACACATCCCAAGCATTTGGGAGATAGATATACACCGAGAAACGGCAGTCCAAGTTACCACAGAAACAGGCGTTCCAAGACAAGAATCCTATTGTGTCAGCACTTAGTGAGGATTTACCACCTCCAGTTAGAAAAAAGAAAGCATTTCTTCAGCGTGTCTTGGCATTGGGTTTCTCTAGAGCCAATAAGATGCTATCGCATCTTTGACTCTATACCAGCACAAATAAGCCCCAGCTGACTATTAGGATCCTTTCCCCTCATTTTTTTCTTCCAAGACAGAAGCCAGAATTCCACTAAGCGGAAGAGCAGAGCAGAAAAGTAAGACTAAACAGGCTTCTCTGCCTAAGAGCTTAGGCTTCAAACAGAATCTCAATCTGTCTTCAATGTTATATTCACTGCAGAAAGTACAAACTCAAAAAATACTGCCACCTTTACTGGCCATTGCATGTCGGATTCCTCAACGTGCAAATACAGCATGCAAACCTCTGAGAAAACAAAAAGGATTAGGCAGAACTGTCCATACTACTGCACCAACCTCCCATGGCCTGCCTTATCCCTCCTCGGTTAAGAAGCAGCTTCCATAGCAGAGCATCGTACTACGGTAAAGTTGACCTAAACACATGGAGGATTGGTTGTAACAGAAGCATTCCATGACATTCTAGGGCCATTTTTAGTCTATAAGTTGAAGTTCAGAAATTCAGGGTATGGTGTGAATCAATGTGAAGAAAGAGATTAATGTAATCTCTAAATATGGATTCAGATTGCAATTTAAGCAATGAATGTCTCAAACATTAACACAAGTCATTCTTCACCTATTTTATCTTGTAGTACATCCTGAGTTTTATTAGCCAACTTCTGTTTTCCAGATAAGATTCCAAAAGTCTGGATTCAAACTTTGCATCTCCGGAGTTCAAGCCAGTTTGCCAGACTTTAAGAGTAATACACCCCATTTTCTAGCCAAGTATGTTTAACTACACCACCAAACTGGCTGTAAGATTACTTCTCATGTATTAACTAGATTCTATCAGTTAGAAAAAGAAAAAGATGACTTTATGTTTTAATGCAGGGGTGTCACACGCAAGGCCTGGGGGCCGGATCTGGCCTGCGGGGTGCTTAGATCTGGCCTGCAAGGCCACCCTGGAAACAGTGAAGGACAGGCCCACAGTGCCTCTGCCAGCAAAAACTCGCAGGGGTTGTAGACGGCCCTTCCAAGCTCCATTTTCCCTGGCAGAGGGTTGCAGGAGGCTGTCCCAGTTGAAAACAGAACTCACGAAGGCCACACATGGCCCCCCCAGAGCTCTGTTTTCGCTGGCAGAGGGTTGCAGGATGCCGTTGCAGTCGAAAATGGAGCTTGGGAGCCCATTTTTGCTTTCAGACTGCTTGGGCCCCCCCAGGGTGCCCCCCCCCCCCCCCCCCGACACAAGTGATATCAGGCTGGCCACGCCCACTCTGACCACGCCTGGCCTGGCCTGGCCCAGCTCCCCATGCTCAAACACAACCCTGATGTGGCCCTCAATGAAACTGACACCCATTTTAATGTTATGATATCAATATTGTAAGTCATACAAATTTCTCCAGAAATGCAGTTGCAATAAAAAAGAAAGATAAAATTCATTTATCAAAATTGGATAAGCAGGTGTTTCTGTGAGCCACCAGATGCTGCTTTTAATGTTGAAATTTATTAGTATATGAGCAATTATGTGGACAAAATGTTTAGGAAAATTATCACAGCAAATCACTGGGGAGGATATCATCTTCAAGGTCCTTATCTTGAACATATCAAACCTTTCACCAACTAATTCTATTTATGTCCCATGCCTTGTTTAAATAATTCAAAGAAAATAACAGTACAATAATAATATCATATTATAAAGTCTATAGAAGCAGTGCATCAACTAGAAAAAAAATACAATTTTGCAACTACCGGTATAGAATAAATCCCAAAATGGGCTATCTGCCTATCCAAGCGTTTCATCATCCAAATCTCCAAAGAAAACAACAGAAGCTGAGCTCTGCTTTTTTCTGCAATTTTCTACAGATCTAAACAGGACGGTTCAGTTTAATGACAGTATAATTCTTCAAGCATCCTGGAAACATTCTAGAGCCAGTAGTATCTGAAAGTGAGTTTAACAGATCTTTTACTGCTGCAGAGGTCAGGCACGCTTGTGAACCTGCCTCAAACTGACTGCAGCCCTTCTAGCTAGGAATAAACTCACAACTGCAGATGCCCTAAGTTTGTGCTTTGTGACTGAGAAGGTTTACATATATTGGGGAGGGAGGGTAATATAACTTGCCATAACTGTGTCCATCAACAAGTGCAATACATTAACCAAGAATTGATCTAATAGAAGTGAATATATGTAGCTCAGGGTTGAATGGTGGAGTCCTTGGTGCTCTCTGAACTTGGGTGTTTGGTTGTAGATATTATACTACAGGACAACCAATAAAGCTATGAAAAGGATAATACATCAAGAACTCTCAGGAACAATCAATAGGTTATTATAACCACACAGCTTTATGGTAACACACACACACGCACTAACTAAAACCCTCTGAAACATCTTAAGTAAACCAAAAGACCCAAGAAGAAAAAAACAGAGTCATCTACAACATTTGCATGTTACAATATGTTGTTACAGCTTCTGTGCAGGGCAGACAGCCAGAGCACATTCATGAACACCAACTAGCAGTCAGAAGACACCATGAAAACTCTTTATCATACAACATGGTTAACAGACTCAACCATAGCTTCAACTGTGAACATCTTAAACTAAGCTAAATAAAAAAAAAATGCTAGAGAATTCCTGGAAGCTTGGCATTCAAAGAAATCAGCCACCAATAGGCACACAGAGATAAATCACATGTATAAAAAAGCTAAGAAGAAAATATCCTCTCCAGTTACCAACACTGAGATAAGCAGGAATTAACAACAAGCAATGAAGCAGAAAACAATATTCAATCAACCAAGGAGAAAACCACACACACACACCAACATAGAAAGGCAAGCTAATGTATATAAATAGGGAGCAAATCTCATGCTCCCTACAAGTGATGATGTTGTCTAGTCAGCTAATGAAACATGTGCAAGCAAACAGCCAACCTCAAAGAGCATCAAGGATCCTCAGACTAGCAAAGCACACTCATGGACACCAATAGTCAGAACACATGACAAAAATGTCTCCATCTCTCCACACACGGGCAGGCTCAACCATAGTTTTAACTGGGAAACTAATAGTGTTTTAGGTAAATCCAGTCCAAAAATAGTAGGACTTCCTAGAAGTTTGATATTCAGACAAATCCGCCATTGATAGACATAGAAAGATAAACCACATTTACCTACCTTTCAAAAGACACAAAACCTAGGAAGGAAACAAAAAGACTACAACACAACCTCTCAATGATATATAAACAAGGTACAAACCTCACATTCACTAGCACTGATGTTACCTAGTTGAGCAATGAACCATCTGCAAGAAAACAACCCAGTTCAGAGAGCACCTTCAGACCTTCACTCACAATAGTCCAGATGATTTATACCTGCAAATAGGATGTTTTTAACTATGTATGTATGAACTTTTGTTGAATTTGAGCAGTGAAAATGTATTCTTGCATAAAATATCTTTTGTTCCCAAGCTTTGCCTCCTTCTCTCAGTTTAGTAAGTCGTGACCAAGAGTTACATGTACGAGACTCCTGATGAACACAGAATGGGCTGTTTAAGCCCATTTAATGATACTGACAGAACACGGAGAGGTGTGATACAGGCAGGGGCTTGAATGACATTAGCGCATTATTTCTCATTCTGACTGCTCATGCAGTGAAGGATTAAACCAGCCCCAGTCTGCTGTCCTGAACATATAAAAACGAGGACTGCACAAATATACATTTTAAAATGATTGTACTCATAAGGACTTTGGCAAAGCACATTTAATATTATGTAGCACCAATATAGTGAGAGAGCTTATAATACTTTCAAGGAAATTGAGCAAAAATGTTACTTCGAAAATCTATACAATTTCAATTGGTTGAAATCACTAGGCTAAAAGTGTAGGTTTGGGAGTAGCATGTGCCATGATCATCTCTGCATCAAAAGCTTTGGTTGCTGGATGACAAGCACCAGGGAAGGTGAGAAGACTAGCCTGGAAATTTGGGGGGGGGGGGGGGGAGAGGAGACTACGTAGTTTTTTACCCAGCACAGAATCTGACTGGAAATAGGGAACCTTTGGCCTGCTCTGAAATCTGTAGCCACTTTTGAAAGTTGAAGTTTTTTAAAGGCAGACATCAGTAATGCAAGGGGGCGGGT
>NW_020769350.1:10492058-10540553 GCF_900518735.1 Pseudonaja textilis
AACGGGGACGGAGGCTGTCACTTCGGCTTCAAGCTCAGGAGGATTTTCCTCTACCTTTCAATGGCTAGGAAATCCCGCCCGCCCGCCCTTGGACAGCCTGGGGAGGGGGGGGGGCTGCCTGGGGCCATCCACGCCAAATTCGCCGCCAAGAGGGAAGACGAGCCGCCCGGCCGTTGCTACCGTTCGGCCCGTGGCGTTTCGCGGCTGGGCGGGCGGGCGGGCGGGCGGCCGGACATCAAGTCCGAGGGGCCGCCACCTGCCCCCGCCGCCACACGTGCGGACGCGCGGGAAGGGAGGGAACCGGGCTGGCGGCATCTCGGCCACGGCCGGAGCCGCGAGGAAGCGCGTCGCCGCTCCTTCCCGCGGCGGCGGCGGTGAGGAGGGGGCGTGCCCCTTCCAGCACCGGGGACGCGTCGGCTCTGCACGAGGGCGGCTCCCGGCCGGGGAGAACGGCCCCGCCCGCCCGCCCGCGCCCGCCCGCCGGGTCCCGCCCGCCCGCCGGCCTCACCTCTCCGCTGCCCGCCTCGGCCCCGCAGGCCGCCCGGAACCGGCGCAAGTTGACGCCGATGGCGGCCGAGACCTGGAGCGCCGCGTCGAAGCCGGGCGCCACCCCCACGCTGGCCGGGAGCGGGGCGGCGGGCTGCGGCGAGGGGGCGGCGGCCGAGGAGGGGCCGCCCGCCCCGCCCCCTCCGCTTCCCGCCAGCGCCGCCGCCGCCGCCGCTCCGCCGCCGCCGCCGCCCGCCGCCCGCTCCTCAGGAGAATCTCCGCGCAGGCTGCGCAGGGCCGGGACCCGCACGCGGCAGCCCCCTAGCCCGCGGCGACCCCAACCGCCGCTGCCGGGCCGGGCCGGGAAGCGCCACCGACCGCTGTGCGCCATCTTTCCTGTGAGGCGAAGCGCCAGAGAGCGGGGCCGGGCCGCGCCCGGGAACCTGCCTGCCGCACAACCCGCCCCTAGGGGCGCTGCACGCGCGCGCCGCCCATCCAGGTTCCCGGGCCCCGCCGGAGCGCCGCCCCGCGCGCCGCCTGAGCTAGAAAGCGCCGCGGGCGGCCTGGCATAATCGCGGCGCCCATCCAGGGTCCGGGGCCAGCTCGTCACCGCCCCGCCAGCAGCATGGCGCAAACGCTCGCCCTGGCGGCCGGCAGAAACAGCCCCGCATGCTCAGCGCGGGGCCTTCGGGAGGGCGGGGCGGCAGCCGCGGGGTCGCTGCTGCCGCTACTGTGCTGCCCCCTTGCGAGGATGCCCGGCAGGGGCGGAGAGGCGGCCGGACCCGGGTCGGGAGCAGATGCGGGTGCGCTCGTTCCCACGTGTGAGGCCACGACTAAGGCGGGGCTGGGGCAGCTGCGCTCGCCTCCTCCGATAGCCAGCCGACCCATGTCCGGTGCCGTGCCGGAGACGCTGCCCCCACCGCGGCAGTTCAGCCGAAGCCCCCGAGCCGGTCTGCGTGGCCCCCGCCCTCGCGGCTGTCCCGGGAGCGGGCCCGAGAGAGAGCTGCGCTCGCCCCCGGAGGCGGCTTCGGTCAAGGTGCCGTACCTCCGGCCGCTTCTCCGGCCCGCTCCTCCGCCAAGTTTCCGCGCCGGGGCCGCCGACGCCCGGCTGCGAGGCTGGCTACGCTCCGGTCCTCCGCAGCTCTGGCTTCCCGGCGCCCGGAGGGACCTGCCCGCCGCCGCCTCTGCCTCCGCCTCCGGGTGGGCTCGGGGCCTGGCAGCCCGAGTTCAGCTCCCTCCAGGCATCGCGGTGCCTGCTGGGAGGCTGAGCAGCTGTGCGGGAAGTCGGCTGCCCTGGCAAGGGGAACGGCTCGCCGCGACTTCCCTGCCGGCCAACCTGTGCGAAGGTGGGCCGGTGCCCAGGAGGAGGCGGGATTTCTGCTGGGACGGCAGCGAGGGTGGCCCTCCGGCCGGCCTGGAGCTCCCAGCATCCCCGGCTGCTCCGAGGTGGAGACTAGCCGGGCGCTCTGCTTCTCCTGTCTGGCTTGGCGGCAGATGCGTCCGGCTGTTCTTCCCTGGGCAGCTGCACGGAGGGCCCCGTTCCGGAGCATTCGGCTACAGGAGGGGCAGCTGAGGCCAGAATAAATAAAGGAAGGGGGCGGATGGATTCTTCTGACCACATAGATACAATTAAGACGGGCTAATAAGAAAATGGAGTCTAATAAAGCTGATTCTGCTTCCTGAGGGGTGGACTCCAATCTAAAAGCTACCCTTTTTAAATTAGCAGTCAGTTGTAGTAGCCTCACAATATTAGCAGACCTTATTGAAGTAGTTCCTTTGTGGCCACGGAAGTGATTCACCACAGTTCAAAATGTTAGGATTTCACTTAATGGACAAATCGTGCCTGTGTTTTGGGGTAAGAATGTGGACAGTAGGTGCTTTTGGCTAAGATGGCAGATCAACTGTCTAACTACTGTCAGCAGCAGTTTATAAAGGAAAGTCTGCTAAAATTCCAAACCCATTAAAGCTACATCCAATCTTCCTTTTAACACCTAAACTGCTTCCTATAAAATCGTAGGAGAAAAAGCAGCTTTTTCTGCACTTCCTCTGACTCTGGGAAGTGAGATATGTCAGGAATACTTGAAGAGTTCTTGGATGTGGCATCATAAGTACACGAGCTCTAGTATGAAACCCAACAAACCTCTATGAAGTTGAAAGTATTTGAGCAAATGGTGAAGGGAGAAAATGGAAATTAAGATCTTTTTTCTGCCATTAAATAGTGATGTTATCCATTCAGTCGTGTCTGAATCTTGATTCTACAGGGCTGGGTCACCTCATGTCTTCCAATCTTGTACTACTTGAGTTGTTCTATGCTCTGACTAGTGTTAGCTTTGAGGGTGCATTAAATATGATCTTTGAGAAAAACAAATGGTTATTCTTGACTATTTCTCCTTACAATTGCTACTGGAGATTTAGGGTTAATTCTATCTATTTAGCATTTCCTGGTACAACAGGAACCTACCAAGTCCAATCTGTCTCTATTCATTTCTGGCAGCTGTATGGTTTCTTCGAAGCATTTATGGAAGAATATAAATACACAGGGAGGGAGAGAATAAGAAAAAAAAGGTTTGAAGGTTAGCTGTCAGCTTTGAAGTCATCATCAGTCTGGATGACCTGTTAGAAATGTTGCAATCATGGATTCCGCTACCAAATGAAGTTGAACTAGACATTGTCCAACCATTACATTCTATGATTCTGTGACCATCCAATTCTGTTACAATGTAAACATGACTTGCAGACAGAGTTTAATCTCAGTGACATAGTTTAATGTTATCAAGACACTAGAAGGAATCAAAAGAAGAAACTTCTTCAGACGTTATATCCAATCAGGCCACGTTTACCTATGATTTCACCAATGTAAAACCACATCAGTACTTCAGTAGCCACCAAACCATTCCTCAGAGCTTCCTGAAAGGAAAATAAAAAAGATTTTTAAAAATGATTATTACTATGGTAGCAATCACCCCCACTCATTCCTGATAGTTTCAGTGAAGTACAAGCAACACCAAGAGGTCTTCTAATACCTTATCACTTGGTCATTATAAATTATGAGATAAACTTTAATTTATTCAAATTAATATAGCCACTATTCCAGAAGAATTATTGATCCCATTATCTCCTTCATGGGATGGAAAACTACTTCATGCTTCATCTCTCCCTCCCTCCCTCCCTCTCCCAACCCTCACACGCACACCCACACACCCAAAAAAGTTTCCATTCTCTCTAGCTCTATGGACTTCTTGGAATTAATTTTAGACACTGTAGGAACAGAACTGTGTTGGCCTGTTAGGAAATCAGAAGCCTGAAAGCACATTTTCCGACAAAGCTGTTGTAAACTACAACTGCTGACAAATACTTACTTTGACTGTGAGTTGTGCAAAGCGCCCAGTCTGGTAGCTCTTCAGCAATGTTTTCAGGCTCTCAATTGCCTTGGGAATTTCAGCAGGAGTTGGAGGGACCAGCTCAACTCTGGCATAGTACAAGAAAGTGTCCAGCCGAGGCCTTGAATAGGTTGCAGCAGCTAGAAAAGAGAGCAAGAGCAAGGTAAGATGAAGGGCAAATGGCAAATGCTAAAACAAAGCATTTTCACCTCTACGATGATATTTTGCTTGGCCTTATATTCGCAGTAGGAGTTTGTCTCTAGCCAAGTCAGGTGATGAATACAGTGTTTGATTCCAAGGGAAGATTCTTTTGGGAGCTTGTAATGTTCAATAGAAAAGCATCCATCAGTTGCAATGTTAACAGCACTGCTTGGTTCTATTCTGGTTCACTCTTCTCCAAGAAGAGGGTGGTTTTTTTCCAGGTAACTATGGAAAGCCAACCCGAGGCTGCTAGAATGCAATCAGGAAAAAAACTTGTTTAAATCTTGAGGACCATCCTAGGGCATTGAAGGAACTTACTGATGTTCTCACTTAAGCCTTAAATGAAATTCTGAAGAAGGTTAAAGCCTACAGGACCGTAGGAGGACAAATGTTGTTCTGTCATTAAACAGAAATGGAGGGGGAAAGATGGATGATCCAGGGAACTTCAGATCAGTCAGTCTGATGTCAGTGCTTAGGAATATTTTAGAGCATAAATCTCCAAGCAACTGTAAATACAATAGTTAAAAGACATTCATAATGCCAGACTAAATTTCATTTTTTAAAATAACAATGTACATTGTTCAAATGCTCCAGATGTAATTTTGTTAATTGCTGTGCTGAAATCAAAGTGTAATACGGCATTTTGATTAGCAAGCTAGTTAAGCTGGGTTCAATTCCATAATATTTGGTAGTAACAGGCTAGCTTGAAATTCTATTCAAAAAGTGGTTTTTTTGTCAAAATGATGTAAGATGTCAAGTAAGGCATAAAAAGGCCCCATATTCTTCATTAAGAATGCAGATGGCAAAAAGTTGATCAGACTAATTAATACATTAAAAGACTTAAATAAAATTCAAAATGATTTTATTTTATTATGAGCCCATTTCTATAAACTATGAAATTCTATGCTTAACTATGAATTCTATGCTTAAATCAATATCAAATCCACAAGTGCAGGATGGGAATTACATATTCATAAAAAGATTAAAATAGTAGATTATGAATGAATATGGTGTGATATGTCTGCAAAAAAAGTAAATGCAATAATTTAGGCTGCATGTGTTAGATTACCGGAATTGAGAATTTTACTCTGCAGTATACTAGTCAACGACGTGGAATGTATTGTGGCCAATTCTGGACACCATGGTTTAAAAAACATTAAGAGAAATTAGAATGTACTCAGAGAAGAACACCAGGGATGAACAGATTACTATAAAATCCTTTTGAGGATTTATGGAAGGAATTAGGATTATTTAGCTGGACGAAGCAAGAGCAAGGTTTAAATGTCTGATAGCAAACAGAGGGAACAAGATCTCTATTATCCCAGCAGACCGAACACATAATAAAGAAAAAAAACCAGATTCTGAATAAACATTTTTTAAAAAGCCTAGATACACCCATTAAACCCAAGCATTAATCACTCAGAATAGTGGTGGGCTTCTTGTCACTGGATCTAGAATTCTAGAGTTGGAAGGAGTCCTTAGATCATCCCAGACAAACAACTGTCCCAACTTGGCTTGAAACATTTCAGTGATGGAGCCCCTTCAATTATTCCAGGCAGCAGATTGGTTCTTTGCGTAATATTCTTATTTCAAGTTTGCATCTCTCTCTGTAAAGCTTCCAGCTATTGCTTCTTTCCCAGGCACTATAAAGTATATACATACATACATCATTGTCTTTCTGAGACAGCCCTTCAAGTATTAGAAGACTGATATCCGCTAGCTTTCTCTTCTTTAGGCTAAACCAGACATGGGCATTTTATGGCCCACGGGCCACATCCAACCTGCGGGTGGTCCCAATCCAGCCCATGGAAGTAGTAGTTGGCAGCATCAGGGCACTGGCGGCCTTCTTGGGAAAATTAATTGTCCACCCTTGGGCTAAACTGTACCTTTAGAGTACCGTTTAATTCCTTTATAAACGCTTTAGCTTCCAAGCTCCTGGCCATGCTTCTTGCTCTCCTCCCTACTCTCTCCAGTTCCTCAGCATCCTTAATATTGGTAGTCCTGAGGTTAACAACCGCCCGTTGCCTGAGGTGATGGCCATATTGTAGCCCCCCAGTCAAGTGATTGAAATTTAAGACAGGGCAGCCTGCTTGGGGCACTTCGGCCGCTGCCCTGTTGGCTGGACAGGCTCCACTATGGTTACCTCTGTCAAGCAGCGGGGGGTGGGGGGGTGGGGGGGTCTGCCTGTGGTGAGCCAGCCCTCCCTCCCTCCCCTAAGCCACCCATCCGGCGCCAGGAGGCCCCTCCACCCTGCCCACCGCGGGGCTCCCGGTCTCACGGAGGCGGGCAAGGTCAGCTTTTCCGAGGCCCCGCGGCAGCCCGGCGCTACACAAGGCAGAAGGGGACGGGGTTGTTGGGGCGCCGGCGAAAGGGCTGCTCTTCTCTCGCTGCGTCAGCCGCCTGGCAGGCAAGCTGCGGCTGGAGTTGCGGCCTCGTCTCCAGCCGCCCGAGGATCAGAGCCGGCCGGAGCGCGGCAGGCAGGCAGGGCGGAGGCACTGCAGCCCCGCCGCATCCACTGAGCCACCCCGCTTCCCCTCACCGGAGAGCAGCTGCGGTCCCTTGGCGGAGAGGGCCCGGAGCAGCTTCTGCGCGGCCTGCGCCATGGCGGAGCCGGAAGGAGCCGCTGAAGGTCAGAGCCCGCCGCGCGACAGACTGCCGGGCCACGCCCCTCGCTTTCCGCCGCGGCCGTCACGGGGCGAGCCCTCGCGCATGCGCCCTCCGGGGGCGGATCCGGATGGCGGGGGCTGGCCTGGGCTTCCCCCTCCTCTCGCCGGGCGGCTACGAGAGGGCGGCCGGGGCGGGCCAGCTCCTCCTCCTCCTCCTCCTCTTTCCCCCTTGCGAGGCCGAGCAGGCCAGGCCTACGAGCTGCTTTCCCGGGTTTGCATGAGAAACGCAGCTCCTCCCACCCTTCCAGGCCGCCCTCTCCTCCTCCTCCTCCTCCTCCTCCTCCTGGAATTCTGCGGCTTCAGCCTGAAAGGAAGCAGAACCCGGAATCGCCCTGACAACAGAGGAAGAGGCACGGCGGCCGAAACCATTGGGGCAGCCAACGCTTTTATTGATCTGACGGGAGCGAACATCCTACCTACAGCAGGGGCACCTCTGCCATGCGGCAGGCACTGCGTTAGAGCAGGCAAGAGTTACAGGGCGGCACCTGCACAGTCATGTGTTCACAGCGTTTCCCCCAAATGTCGTTCCTGGGAGCAAGAGTGATAAGGCTTATGACAGCTGCTTGATGTTATAAGGCCCATGGTTCTCCCAGTTCTTATCGATGTTGGTTGCTCCCGTTTTTTCTCAGAGGGAGCCATAAATCACCATGCTACCACAATGGCTTTACACAAGAAAAACTTCTGCCCCATTGAGTAAATACAGCTTTTCTTTTTAAACATAAAAGGGAAAGTCCAGCCCGGTATCTGGGACAACAGCTAAAGAGAAACCAACATGGAGAGGGATTCTTACGAAAACAATATAGGAGACAAACTGTCAAGGGAGGAGGTTTCCAGAAGATCTTAGATATAAGGACCCACAGAAAAGTGCAGAGGAGCCCAAGGAAGCTGGATCCTCATTATGGAGATGAAGGGGCAGTCAAAATCAGTCCTGGGTTCACTGAAAAAGGTAGCTGGGGCCACAGCATTCTGGCCCCGAGTCACAGCTCCTTTTGCTTCTTTCTGTCTGCCAGCCATTGTTGAATCTTCTCCTTCAGTTCCGTATTTGGCTTGATCTGGTCCATGGTGAGAGGGCTGCGATTGAAAGGATCTGTCTGATCGCTGCAGAAAGAAAGCAGGGAGAGGATGACAGGCTGTTAACTAGCAAACAATCATCAATTTCAGTAGACACATAAGCATCCTTGCACATTTGAAAGTAATATATATATATATATTGAAAACATTAAGCATTTCCCCTGCAACAAGGAGAAAAAAAACTGCAATCTTCCAGCCAAGCCTAGGGTTGCTTTTTGTCTGATCACAGAGCTCTTACCTTCTTACTGACCTGACATGCCTGTCTAACCTCTGTGCGGTTTCTGGTAGCAGGGGGAATCTGCTTACACCAGTAAAATGCAAAATTACTAAAAAATATAACAATAGTAAAAATGAAAATAAAAACCCATGAAAGTACAGCAATGTGAATAAAAGATGGTAAGGAGGGAGCAGGATGCGTGGTGGGGGGTGTTCTTAGTCTAACAGCCACCTCTAGCATGACTCCCCCGCCCCCCAGTCTTTAGGCCAATTTGCAGGAGGTGGGGGGGGCAGCATGTTCTAAAAGGCTGGCCTATGGCAGAAAAGGCTCTTCTGGAGTTCCTTGACTGACAGAATCTGTGGCAGGCCTCTGCCACACAAATGGGCCTGTCATAGCAGGATGAGATGGTTCATCAGGTAACCAGGGTCTATGCCATGGAGGGCTTGAAAGGTCATCACCAACACCTTGAATTAGGATTTGAGCGACTGAGTGCAGGGGATCGTTATCCAGGAAGGTCACAGCTGATGCACGAACCGAAGCTCTGCAGAGCCTCTCCTTGCCAGTCAGCTGCTTTTTGAGCAGGAGTCACAAGTCCCAAAGAACTGCTAAGTTATGAATTGGACCGGAGTGGGATAGTACAACCCTGCCCAGAATAAAGATGTCAAATACCCCAATCTTGAAGCTCCATGAAATCAAGCCACTCCGTTTTGCCAGGCTTCGTCGTAGCCTGTTGTCCCCCACCCAGGTCTCTACAGTCTCCTGGCACTGTGAAGGTAGTGACAGAATCACCTGGGTCACCAGGTGTGCAAGTATCGAGGATCATCAGCACACTGATGATACCTCAACCCATGGTGATAAGATAATCTCACCCAGCAGCTTCATGCAGATGATAAACAGTAGTGGAGAGGGTACCGAGCCCTGTGGCACGCCACAAGAGAACAGCTGGGGCTGGATCCTTCACTCCCTCCTATCAACACCAATCGGGACCAGCCTCGGAGAAAGGAGTCAAGCCAATGCAGAACTGAACTGCAAGCCCCAAACTTCATGGCTGGCCCAAAAGGATACCATGGCTGATATACTATGCCTTAGACCCAATCAGTAGGGGGATGAAAGAGTGGAACTGGCCAGTGAATGCAGGGACAAATCTGGGCATCACCCCCACTAGCATCCTTCAAGGAATTTAGTGGCAATGTCTAAATGCAAAACAAGTTCACTCTTCCCTAGAAGGATATTAGGCATAATTCCATTTTCTCCTGCCTTTCTGTCTTCTAAATACCTCAAGAGGTGCCTAGCGATTGTTGTTCTGTCCACTGTGACCCGAGAGGAAGGCAGCAGCACCGGATCTGTCATTAAGGTGCTCATGATGGGATCCAGAAATTCATCACAGGCATCTGCATATGTCTCCTCTTCCTGCTGCTGGCGATCTGCTAGAGACTGAAGAAACAAATCCAGGATTCAGCAGAGGGGGCCCTGCTGGGCTACCCTGCAAATTCCTATTGACAAACTCAAAACAAGCCCCAGAATCCAAAGGAGCTAGCATGGCTAGAAAAATGTGGCCAGTGATTTCAAGGGGTCACCTTTGCCCTGGAAACTGAAACAGGGCAGAGGTAAAAGCCCAAGTACAGCCCGTGATTGGCTATTTGATTCCACAGAAGCACAACTAATACAGAGTTTTCTTGTGTCTTGCTGAATCTTGGAAATTTGACTGCATTCATATCACACTGCAATAAATTCAGTTCTCAGATACAGAGAGGAATGCAAGTCCCGATCAACTCTTATTTTTCACCTGTCTCTTTAGAATTTTAAACATCCAGCAGCTATTATAAGAACAAACCCAGGATGCATTGAAGGTTTTCAACATATATAGATAGATTTTGGGGAAGGGGAGATTGACAGCTTTCCCATCTCACCTTAATTTGCTCTGCCAGGTTGCTAAATGCTACAATCATGTTGCCAGGCTTATTAATTTTCTTCAAAACTCGGACTGTCTGAGCAAAAAGAGTTGGGGAATAGGATCGCCCATCCTTAGGCACTGTGGCACAAAAGTTCACTTCGTCACTGAAACAGAGAAGAGGGGCTAAAAGTGGACACGGAGGCCCCACGCAAGCAAGCCTCTTGTCCATTTGGCACTCTCGGTCACTTCGGCTTTCCTATCCTGCTTCCTTTCTTGCACTTCCACAGCCTTTTACGAGGTGAGATCAAAAGCCCCGTTCAGTCTTGGCCCGTTTGCAATATATTGGCTCTAGCCTATTTGCACTATAATTTCTCCTGTTCAGAAGGAACTCTCTTCTGTAAGATTGCTTTGTGGTGAGCATCTTTGTAGTCCCTGAGGTACAACGTAACCAATTGTAAATCTTCCTTATGGGGGGGGCCTCGCCCAAATTTGATCTGCCTGAACAGACAGGACAGCTCCACACTTACTCCATTCAGGGTTCACCTTCTTATCTTTCACCAGCACTTGACAGCTCTCCCCCTTAGCACATAGACTATCTGAGTCTACAGGACACTTTTGTCTAGCTTAGTTTAAACTGACTCATCTGAGCCCAGCCGGTTAAATTCTAAGATGATTTGCTTGGGCACAGGAGCCAGCAAGAATGGCCTTCATAAGAGAGAGACCAGCCTAGCCGAAGTTCCGTAGTTTCCTAGGTAGGGTATACAAGCACAACACCTGGTCCACTGTGCAAATTCTTGACACAGGAGAGGAAGCCCATGCCTTCATCCTGTGGATTGCAGCCAAGATTCAGAGCCTTGCCTTGGACACCCAGGACCAACGGCGCCCTCAATACACAATACAGCCCCATTTCTCTCGTATTTGCAGTTAGATCCAACAAAGATGGAAAAGAATGAAAGTTCATAAACCCCACTAGCCATTCTGCCCCTTTCCCCAAGAACCCTTTCCGTACAATGTACTACTACCTTCAAGTTTATGGGACTCAAAAGTCCCAAGCCTCCTCCCATGCTCTTCACATTCCAGAGAGCATGGCACGAAGGGTGTGTGTCTCCTGTTCTTTCTCACTGGCAGAACTTGGGGGACTGGAATGGGCTACTGGTATTCATAAACAATGAGATATTATTCTCCAGTGGTTGTCCATTGGCTTTGAGGAGTCAAGTTCTTAGTCTGATCAGGTCATCTGAGGAGGACCTCTGGTGGGTTACTGGCTGCTCTTCCGCAAGAAACATTTCAACATCCACTAAAACTCTGGATGCATAAGGCAAATCCCTCTAATCCTCTTCCCTAGAAGCATTCCAACAGGTATTTCCTTTCCAGCATGCAACTTACCCCAGGTTTAGATATATCGTACAAATGTCAGAAACCAGTTGTTGGGGCTTGAAGTCAAATTCACTGAAGTCCTTGACCTTCAAGGCCCCCATTTTGGGGCCTACCAGGTGCTGGAGGAAGTAGTTGAGCATGGAGATGATGCGTTCCGCCAGGAAAGGGTGCACAAAGAGAGATTTGATCTCTGCAAGGGAAAGGAGGCTCCGTCAGCAGTTCTGCTCCCTCCAGCGTTCCATGCCAGGAAGAACACAGGGCCTTTACCTGAGGTCAGGAAGGCCAAGGTCCCGATGGTCTCATTGGACATGATGTTGTGGAAGCGAGCCAACTGCCCAAACATTTGCAGGCTGGCTTCCTTCTCACGCCGCACTTCTGCAGACAGGCTGTCCCACTCGCCCCGGTCCTTCTCTATTTGCTGGATCTTGATCTTGCTCAGGTACTGCAGAAAAATTTGAAATGGGAAACGGGGGAAAAAAGGATCTGTTCCAAAATCACACTCTCGCTCAAGCAGCCATCTTCAAAAGTTCCTTTCACCTTGGAGATTTACAGATTTATTCAGGGGCAAAGATTTTTGTATACAAGGCCTTCTGATTTTGCCCACAGCAGCAAGCCTGTGAGAAAGGTTGGACTGAGAGAGAGCGATAGCTCCAACTCATCCAGTGAGCTTCTGGGACTGAGGTAGAGTACAACATCTTAACTACTACATTAAAACATTCTACAAAACACACAGAAATGGGGGAACCGAAACTGGATCAATCGGATCTTGTTTCTGGAATGAAGTGTGGTGCAGAAAGTTCAGTGGGTGGGAAATGGAAGTGTCATGGCAAGCCCTTCCTGTAGACTTGGAGCAGAAAGAATGAACCTTACAAAAATGGAGAACGGGAGGTACAGAAGCCAAGTGCAAAGACTCCAGATCCAAACCTCTCGGAAAAACTTTCTTGGTAGGAGCAGCTCTGCAGCCGAAGCCCTCCTTTCATCTCCTCAGCTGGTAAAGGGTGAGCAATTATCCAAGGCAGAAAATGCCCCTTGAAACAGCCACACAGTTTCTCCACCTCTCAATTGGCTCTGTGCTGCATTTAAGGCACCAATATTGGCAACCCTTTAACGAATCCTTCTTACCAAAAAAAGAACAGTCTTATAGCTTGGCAGTCACAGTATAACGCTTTACCTGTATTGCTTCATCCAGCAGGAAAATGGCATCGTTCATAAGCAGGTTCAGAAAGCGCAAGAAGAGCGGGGGGGCCATGGCCTCAAGGTTCTCAGAGGCATAATCAGCCAGTGCCTGCACAGTGCAAAGAGATGGAGAGCGGAGGGGGGATGTTTCCTTCCAAAACACCCTTCTTCTCCTAGCCCTCGCCATTGGCAAACCTCAGGTCCTTACCTTTATGCTTGCCTGGTATGAATCAGTGTCCCACATATACCGGAGGATAGGGTACATGGGTCTACGATAATTAAACTTCTGCTCAAATTGATGGGGATCCCCTGCACAGGAGAAGGCCCGTAGTGATTGCCGGACCTGGAGATACTAGAGGACTGACAAAGATCTTATTCTCTGAGATTCCTTCTTGTACATATAAACCCAAAAGCCCACAGGATGGAGAGTAGGGGGGATCAGCTCTTCCCTCCTCTACCCCCAAAAAGCAATAGGGAAGGAGGTGGCTTGGACCAGAGTGGAACACAAATCTCAAAACTTGGAAGAAAAGGCAAGGCCTTTTCATCTCATTCTGCCAGCAGCACCACCATTACCAAATGAGCAACTCTGCTTTCAGATCCACCAAAGCGGATGCACTAAGATTCTGGGCACTTCGTTCAAGGGACTGCACTATGCGGCAGGAACTGAGGGAATGAGACGCCCTCCTCAGCCCACCCGCTTCCTTACCTGTAAATTCAATGTCCACAAAAACCTTAATTAGCGCCTCGGCCAGGTAAGCAGCATGCTGGTAGGAGCAGAAGACTCTCTTGCGATGAAAGACACTTGAGACCAGAGGGGTCTGTGCCTGATCCAGGTGGGGCATCACAGCCTCCAGAACTTCAGCCAGTTTGGCTCTCAAATGAGGGTTCTTCATTCTGCCAAGAGGGGTGGGGGGAAACCTCCAAATCCACACTTTCTCTAAAATTCAATCAACACCCCCACCCACCCACCCACCCACCCACCCATGGAATTCTCCTGCAGTTTGGCAGCAATGAGGGACTCATGTATCCTCCCAACAGACGAACGTTAGGCTGCTCACCATGGGTTCTCATCACAGAGTAACAACTGCTTCCCGCCCAGCTCAATGCTTCTGATTCCTGTTATACCGCTCCACTCTCACATCCGTGGGCTGAGGTGTTCAAGGAACTAAGCAGTCAAAACCAAGCCAACCAAATTTGCTTGAAGGCTCAAGAAAAACTTGAACCTGCACTCAATCTAAAGTTTATTGAGTTTATTGGGGTCGAAGTTTTCCTTCCTAAGGCCAGGTTGCTGTTCATTGGCAAACAGGCTGCTTGACTCAGAGTGGGCCTGATTCACACCTCTCCAGACTTCAGAAGAAGCTTTTACCTGTCCACATCCCCTGTGAAGATGGTCACAAAATGAAGTACGTGCTCCAGGGAGTCAGCTGAAGGTTCCAGGAGATCATCAGCAAAGCGGCGCAGGAAAATGAAGAAATCACCTAAGTTGTCAGCAAAGAATTCTGCAAATGCAAAGACCCAAGTGAACTCTTGCTAAGAATGTACAGCTACAGCTACCAGCCCCATGCTTGCTCCTTCCCTGGGAGGGCAGGGATTGGAGGACAAGGTGGCAATGGCCTCCCGGGGCCACCAAGATGGCATTACAGATTTCCTTGGAAGCAGGAGAGGGTTTATGATATTAACATCTAAGAGGAAACCAAGCCAAACATAATTTTAAAGTGCCCAGAGTCACTCTCTTGAGTTAGGCAGCTATAGAAATTGAAATTTAAACAAACAAACATTTCAAGGCAAATGCTACTAGCTAAAATTTCTAAAAGGAAACATATTTCTAACAACATATACTTGTGCAAGCATGCACCTTTTGCAAAGGAAGGGCTGCTTGTGGGTGTTCCCTTTTACAATTCTACTTCAACACAAGGATGGTGTTACAAATCAGCCAGGCATGAGCCCACACCAAAAGACGAGAGGCTCCTGTCAAGTCTCTTGGGAATGGCAAAGCCTCAGGCTCCATCTTCGCCCTGCTCAAACCCAAATTCTAAAGATTTAAGTATCTTGCCAGTCACCTGGGACATAGGCCAGTGCGCTTTTCTTCACTTCGGGCAGAGGGAAGGTCAAGGCCATCAGCTCAGTCCCTTGGTTTCCGATGGCCATCTGGACCAGGAGAACAGCCATGGACACCTGCAGATTGAGGCAGTTCTTCAACATCTGAGGCTCTGTCATGGCTGCTTTAGTGGAAAGGTAAATGGTCATGAGACGCTCAAACTGCTCCCGAAGATTGTCAGCTGAGGGGCTGGAGCTTTGCTGAGCTTCCCGCCATGCCATCTGTAGTCGATGCAGGCTTTGGTTGAGTTTGATCATCTGGTCATGCAATCTGTACAAGAAACAGATAGAGTGGCAGTACTACCAGAAAAGCACAAGGTGACCACTACAAATTGGGCAGCTGTCATGGGAAAGGAGGACCAGGGAGGCCAGCAATGAGTGTTGAGGTCAGCTGGGGGCAAGAGCTGGCATGCAAGGATTTTCTGCATTAAGTTCTGTGCAGAGCGGCTTTCACTGAAGGACCCATAAATGTTTGAAGAAATCATAATTCGCTTTAATTTCCATCCATTCATATCCTCCAGTAGACCAAGAAAACATTCTTCCCCACATACAAACATCAACTAGTGTATAATAAACGTGGCCTAGAGTTAGTCCTTGCTTAATGACCAATTTCCTTAACAACTAGTAAAAACCACCACCAACACAAACTTACTTAGAAATAGGGATAGAAATATTCTTTATTGGCCAAGTGTGACTGGACACATAAGGAATTTGTCTCCTACATAAGCTCTCAGTGCACATTCAAACAACAAGCGGTAAGTCATAGATCATAAAACATACCATCATAAAACTATCTGTCTAACAGTTGTTTTGGCATGCAGGATGACTTATGACCCATCCTTGAAGTTACAACTACTGCGCCCACCCTCCCCCGCACTCATGGAATTGTAAATATGAACTGGTTGCCAATACAACTACTTGCAGTGTTCCACAATCACATAACCATGATTTGCCATGTCTTTTGCTATTTTCTAGTAGAAAATGGTAAAATGTCCACTAGGTATGCTGGATTCACTTAACCAAGCGTTTTAAACAACCACATGATTTGTTTAACAACAGTGGTGATTTGTTTTATGATGGTCATAAAAAGTCACAAAATCGAGTTATGTCACATAATGATCCACTTAACAACAATGACTTAGAACCAAAATTTTGGGCCCAAGTGTGGTTGCTAAGCAAGGACTATACCTACATTTGGGTGCTATTACATCAGCAGGAGCCCCAGTGTTCTCCTAAAAAGCCATTGAGATTTGTTAATATTTTGAGCTACGTTCTGCCAAAACCCGAGCAGTATCAGCTGCCGTGGAAAAGTCTTCCCAAGACCTGCAGTGTTCCCACCACGGAGCCTCCTGTGTACCTGTGAAATCCTAAGTGGAGGGCGTACTGCGTCAATACCAAATTCTCTGTCACCAGGTTATAGCTGTCAGCAAATTTTGGCTCCTGCCCAGTTACAGCTGGGATCAAGCAAGTTTCTCTTTCCAAGCCTTAAAGGAAATGAAGAGCGCTATCAATACTGACTAGAGAAAGCTCCAGCAAAAGGAAGCCACTTCTCATGGCAGCAACGCCTCTCTCTCCCTCTCACCTTTCAGGTGCACATTCTTCACCCTCTGCTCTTCCTCATTCAGTTCCTTCACAGCACAATAGGTTGGGTCAAATGTCAGAAGCCGGTGAGATCGGGGCTTACAGAAGGGCTGACAGAGCCTGAGGAGAGCAGCTCCCAAGTTCAGGAAGAAGGCATCGGAGGCATACATCTGGAAGAAGATCTCTGGCATCTGGTTGGCCCAGATTTTCGTGCGCCCAGCATTGGCGTGAAGACAGTTTCCCAGCCAGGCCAGGATCTTGTGTTTTGTCTGTGGGGAGAGCTGCAGCAGATTCTTCAGCATCTGATGAATCTTCTCATGGAATTCGGCCATGAACTGTGGTTACGAGAGCAGGTCTTAACGTCAACGCACATGCACAGCCTCCCTGGGCCTGCAGTCCTCTAAGACACAGGCAGGTAGTCCTCAACTCACAAAAGTTTGTTTATTGACCGTTCAGAGTTACCGTGGATTATGGCCGCTTTTCACTCTTAAGGTCACGGCAGCTTCCCCACAGTCACAAAATTCAGGCACTCAGCAGCTGGTATGGATTTATGACAGTCCCTTTTGTGACCTTCTTACAAGCAGAGTCAGTGGGAAAACCGGGTTCACTTAACAACCAGGTGACTAAATTAACTGAGTGATTCACTTAACAACTGTGGCATGAAAAGTCGTAAAGTGGGGCAAAACTCACTTAACAACTGACTCGTTTAGGAACAGAAATGTTGGGCTCAATTGTGGCCACCAGCTGAGGACTGCCTGCTCTCTTCCACCAAGTCCTTCCTCTGCTCCCTTCCCAAGTCCTGGCACTTCCACCTCTTTTACGGCACTTTCTGGATCTTAATTCCCGCCCTCCCCCCGCACAGCAGCCCTAGACGATCTCCACAGAAGGCAGCCAGTGTCCTACTCCAAGGCCACAGATCTGCCTGAGCATAGCAATAGCCCTTATATACACTCTGTGCTCTCCAGCCTTCTCTGAGCGGTTTACAGAGTCACCCTCTCTCTCCCAACAATCTGGGTCCTCACCCACTTCAGAAGGACGGGAGGCTGAGTTAACCTTGAGCTGGTGAGACTCAAAATGCCGAACTGCTGGCAATCGGCAGTCAGCAGAATTAGCCTGAAATACTGCATTCTAACCACTGCACCTTACCGACTCTGATCGTACTTGGATAGTATGCATGAAACAACACAGTATACAAAAGAGGGCTTGTCATCCGCGGCCACTTTGCTGCCTCTCAACGCACAATCTTGATACACAAGCAAAACAGGAATGGAACAGAAATATACACCTGGTGGATGTTGGATTCTTGCACCTTGATTTCTTGAGGACTGGACCGAGAGGGGTTCAGAAAGTAGCCATGGCTTTCCACCACACCAGGTGTCTTCAGAAGACATGAGATGTTCAAGATGGTTCCCAGCAGTGTCTTCTGGTAGAGCTGTCCATTGGCTGGATCTTTTGGCTGAATATACTCAACAAAAACCTGAACAAACAGAAGTAGACCCAGAGATGCTTTTTTTTTTTTTTTTCAAAAGGCAACTGGACTTTCTTGGTTTTTCCTTTGAAAACACTTCAAAATTTCACCACACAAACACACATACAACGTGAGGTAGAGGAAAGTGGCCTCTCTCCCAGGTGAAAGGGTAAAGGCAGCAAGGGATTCTGGCCATCTGGGGGGGAATGAGACCACCAAGGACTCACTTGGGCAATATCCTTTTGCTTAGTGAAATACAGGAGGATATCCAGATATGAGTACAACAGGATCTGGCAAAGGTGTAGGTCCCGAATTCGTCCTGAGAGGATGTCGAAGACAGGGACCATAACCTCCTCAAAAGCCCTCACTTCCTCATCCATCGTGAGGCTTTTGATGACCTCCTCCAGGAACTCTGTTACCTCTTCAAAGTCTATGAGGGAGAGAAAGGACGAGTATTTTAAAAAGGATATAGCTGCCACAAGCTGGATCCCATAACTTATCCTGGGATATCAGCCTTTGCCAACTCACGAGCTCCTCTTAGCGATTCCAGCATCAAGTCCACTAACTGCTCGTAGACATTCTGGTTGACGTAGATCTCTGGGGTTAGGAAGAGTGTGTGGGTATTGGACACAGTCAGATTTCTGCAACGCACTGCAAAAGGCAACAAGTTCTCGGGCACCTTGGTGATCTAGGAGAACAGAGAGAACAGCTGATCTCTAGCCCCTTCTGTCCAGGCCAGCAAGCGGCTTGGGTGTGATATGAGTGCTTGACCCACCTCCTCCTTTGCCCTCTGAAAGCAGGCAAAGAGGTATCGCAGGATGTGCTTCTCTCCTGCATCTCTCTCTGCTGAGAGATTCTGGATGCCAGTTGAAGTCATGTGGATCAAGTGATTCCCAGGTTCTGGGAGCAGCAATCGGGTAAAAAGGGCCTGGGGAAACATAACAATCCATAATATTATTGCTCCCTCCCAACATTTGGAGAAAGACCCTAAATTTCATTTACATCCAATTTTTTTATAGAGTGACCTTATGCATGAACAGCCAGGTCTTTCACATGTTTCTCTAAATCTAGCTGGCAGCCCATAGAACTCAGTCATTTCATAGAAGGTGAAATTGGCTCGTTCAAGGAAAAGTACTAGAAAGCAAATCAAAACAAGCAATCAAAGGCCTCTAGGCACATGGTATCCTGGCTTGGGGAAGCATCTTTTCCTGGCCATAGGCACAGGGAAGAGTTGGCCTGATGACCAAGACTAGCCTTCTCCAGCAAGCCTCCAATCTGGTGAAGACCCCATCAGATCCTTGCATGCAGACCTGTTCCACATTTTCCATGTCCAGCCAGTCCTGATCCTCAAGGTCTGCAGCCATTTCCTCCAGGTACACACACCGTGCAGGAATACCATTTCCACTCTTCAGATTGGGGTCACCTACAAAGGGGAGGGGGGAAATCATCAAAGCAGCAGTAGGGAAATACCCCAAACATTCCATGTTCAGAACCATTTCTCTCTCCCTATCAACAACTTTTATTGTCATACTTTGGCTTCTCGATTTAGCAGATGTTAAAACAAGGCCCTCCTGAAGATATTGCTCTCACATATCTTTAAGTGCAACTCCCAGCCTTCCCAACACATACTAAAGGGCACCAAATTGAGGCTGGCATGGTTTGTGGCCTAAAGGAAAGCAATCTCTCGGATCAACGAAATAGCACAGCAAAGCACAAATCTTTTTTAAAAAAAAACAATAAAGGAACAAGCCATACCCTACAGTATAACAATTGGAGCAGGAGAACGAAGCAGCATGGTTGCAAGAAATACCACCAGGTTGGGTAAAGTTTGTCACATCTGCAATATGCTGACCAGCCCATAAAGATACAGAAATCCCACATCAGTACATTTGGCTTTGCATCCAATGGAAGGTCCTCTTAACCGCTTGCACAATGGAGAACAATATTTTCATTCTATATGCATATTTGTTTTTGCCAGGAGAACATTTACACAGTTCCTTTGGCAAACAGATTTTGTCGCCTTTGAGGCATCTTAAGTCAGCAGATGTTGTGTGATATCAACAATTGTTCTCCAGGAGAGGAGCCTGAATTTGCATTCATGGATCAAAACCTGCCACCTGGTGGCTCCCCTCCACCTTAATTCAACCCACCCTGGATTCTGGCCACTCATGCTTCCAAACTCACTGTTATCCAATGTGATCAGGAAGATTCTCTGGATCATGTGGTTGATGTTGAGCTGCTCGCAGAGCTCCTGCTGGGAGCGAAAGGAGCGACTGATCTCAGCCACAGAGTAGTCGCAATCATCCAGACTCTCAGACACACTGTTGTCAGAATCATCTTGGCTGGCAGAGGTTTCCTCTACTAGAGAAGCAGAGCTAGTCAATAAGCAGTGTACCTGGGCCCCAACTGCCCCCCACACATACACCATCTGAGCAGTCTCTCTAAAGGCCTGTGCCTCTCATCTGGGCTGGCACAGCACCAAAAACTTAATAAGGGCACTTTTTTTACACAGCAAGTAAGCAACTTACAGATCATAAAAACATGACTTCTGAAAAGCCATCTGAGAATCTGGAATTAAACTAGTAAAAAGTTAGCTCTCTGGATTTCCATACCTGCCAGGTAATGCTGGTCTAATTCACGTAGTCCACTAAGTGCTTGCATTTCTTTTTCAATTCTGTTGCTAACTGTCCTATAATTGGGCTAAAATTTCAACTAAATTGTCTAACTTTGCAGGTAGATGGACCGAGGTTGAGCTCCCACTGACTGAACAGGAAAGGGACTTTGGATGGACAACAAATAAACAATAAGCTTTCGTGGTAACCCCGTTATAGAAAGATCGAACGCAACTACACCCGCAGGTGCAGAAAGGAAAAGGAAAAGGAAAGGGTGAAGTAAAAGAAGGCGGGCAGAGATTTCTTCGCGCGTTTGGAGCCCGCGGCCCAGGGTGCGAGAGAGGCGATCAGGGCGGGCGCTCCGTCGGGGTCTACGTTCGTCCCTCTCAGCCGCCCGGCCACCTCGCTCACCCGCGGGTTGCGTCGGCGGCTGCTTCTGGATCTCGGCGAAGTGCCGGGCGTCGGCGACGGAACTGAAGAGGGCGGCGAAGGGGTTCCGGGAGATGTTGTTGTTGTTCTCGTGGTCGGTCATTTCCCCGCCGGGCGAGCTCCATGGAGAGCCGCCACCCAGACGACGAGCGACGGCCCGCAGCCCCGGGCGCCCTGGAGCAGGACGGGGGTGACGAGCAGCAGAAGCAACGAGAGGCCCGAGGCTCAGAGGCGCTCCAGCTGGGCGGCCGCGCCACCTTTCAGCTATGAGCTTGGCAACGCGCGACGCCCGCAGTCTGCGCCGACGTCATCAGAGGGAGCCGGAAGCGCGCGTAGCGGGGGGGGGGAGGAGGCAGAGGCGGACACCGACCGACCGACCGTGCAGCCGCACCGCGTCTAGAGGGAGCTGTCGGCGCCTGCGTCACCCTCGACCTTCGGAGGCGCCCCGGTCCCAGGCGCGGGGCAGCCGCCTCTCCGCCCTGCGGCCCGGCCAGCCACTTGAGTGCCAGCCGGTAGCGCGATAAAGCAGCAGCGACAAAGGCGCCGCCTCCCGCCAGGCCCCTCCGGGCACCTGTCCGAGGACGGCTCCGAGACGGCCGCCGAAGCGAGCGGGACACCCTGGGGACGCGAGGGCTCCGGCCGGCTTCGGCTTTGTCCCCGAGCGCCGATCCCAGACAGGCGCTCGGACAGAGGGAGGGCGGAGACGAGCCTGTCGCTGGAGGTTTCCCGGCGCCCCGATCCTCGGCCAGTAGGGCAGCCTGGGGAGCTCTGGGAGTCGAAGTGCACAGACCTTAAAATGGCCGAGGTTGCGAAGCGCTGCTCTGGGTCGACAGTTGGAGGCTGAGGGCCGGTGCTGCGGTGCCCCAGCAGGAGCTGAGGAGGGACCCGGCTGGGCTGAGCCGCCACTCCGGGTTGGCTCTAACTGCCCTGCCCGACATGCCTGGCCAAAAGGGCGGAGGTGCCTCCCCACTCTCGGGGCTTGTTTCTGGGGTGCCTGAGTGGAGAACTGCTGCTGGGACAGAGGGCCCAGTTCTGCCATTCAGTTCCGCAAAGGGGAAAGGAAATCAGCTCCATTTTTTCAGCAGAGCGCTTTCCCTGTAGCATCTCTTTCATCCTTTCATTTCCTTACGTGTAAAAGCATGCACACACACACACACATATGCACCACACAGGACGGAAGTGCCCCCACCCACAGACTTCCTGCTGCAGACTGCCTGCAAAAATCTTCCCTACATCTTCTTGCCCAGTCATTTTTTCACCTGTCAGAAGACCTGCTGCCTGAGCTGAGAAAAACAGGGACCGACATATCTGGCTCCCCCATTGACAAGCATGGGAGGCCAGGAACAGTTGCTGTGGGTAACTCTCCTTGCCCTGTTCTTCCAAGGTAGGCAGTTTGAGAGTGGGGTGGCTTGTGGAGTGGGAGGGGAGGCAGGCTGCGAAAGAAAGAAAGGAAGAAAGAAAGAAGACGAGCAGCGTAGTGAGAAGGCACGAGGACCAGACTGCCAGTTCATTACCATGTGTTGCTTGCCCTCAGCTGTGTTTGTGATTCAGAGCATCTGCTTAGCCCCCCCCCCCAACTGAAAGCAGCAGACCATTGTCCTCGCCACACCTGGCCTGGGGTTGGAGGCAGCCACTTCCCTCTTTCTCACCAACCTCATAAATGAGGAATGGGACATTTATGTTGCAAGCTTTTGGAGGAAAGGCTGAATGCAAATGTTAATACAGCCCCCTGAAGAGGAAAACCTGTCAGAGCAATGATGGAGATGTTGCCTTTAGTGGCTGCCAGATTCCAGGGCCAAAGGATCTGTGATCTGTCTCCACAGCCTATGGTAGGTGAGGAAATATTATTATGTGCCTGTCCTGAACCACTAGCATTTGGGGAGAAAAAACTTCTCTCTGTCCACTTTTCTCAGACTTTGCCTATTAGATTTTAGATTTAGATAAATTTATTGTCATTGTACTCAGAAACCTGAGAACAACGAAATAAGGTGCTCTTCCACAACATACAACTGAACAACACCAAAAGACATATACAAATAACAATGTAAAACAAATTAAAACAAATAACAGTTAAAAACTGTACAACCAGGATATATATATGTTAAGACCACCAGATTCATAACTCTGCATTTAACCTGATCACAGCACTTGGGTAAAAGCTATGTTTAAATCTACTTGTCCTGGCTTTCAGCACTCTATATATCGTCTTCCTGATGGTAGGATCTCAAACAACGAGTGGCCTGGATGCGAAGGGTCTCTCAAGATCTTTTGTATCTTCCTTCTACATCCCATGTTATACAAATCCTCCAATGAGGGAAGAGGGCATCCGGTGATCTTTTGTGCCCTTTTTAATCACACTTTGGAGTGCCCTTTTCTCCGCCTCTGTACAACTCCTAAACCACACACACAGGCAATAAGATAAAATGCTCTCTATAGAGCTTCAATAAAAGGCAACCAACAGACTCTCTGGCAATTGTTGTGATCTTAAAAGTCTTAAAAAATACAGTCGTTGATGAGCCTTTTTTTCTAGGGCTAAAGTATTTGCCCCCCATGTTAGATCTTGTTTCAGGATGGTACCTAAAAACTTACATTCTGCCACCTGTTCTACCAAAACACCATCGATATACAATGACTGGATATCCGAACTGCTCTTCCTGTAATCCACTATGAATTCCTTTGTCTTATTTATATTAAAAATAAGATTGTTTACTTTGCACCAGAGGGACAGCTGATGAACTTCATCCCTGTACGCAGACTCATCATTATCAGAAATGAGCCCCACCAACGTCGTATCATCTGCAAACTTAATGATCTTATTGCTCAGATGAATAGAGGTGCAATCAGACGTATAAATAGTGAATAAAAGTGGACTCAATACACAGCCCTGAGGAGTGCCAGTATTGAGGATCTCCACAGAAATGTTCATTCATCCTAACCCTTTGTGAACAATGTGATAAAAAATTCAGAATCCACCAACATATGGAGTCCGGTAGCTTCAGATCTTTAAGCTTGGACATCAATCTGTGGGGTAATATTGTGTTGAAAGCAGAACTAAAATCAACCAATAATATTCTGACGTACGTTCCTTTTTTCTCCAAGTGAGATAGGGCAGTATGAAGAACAGTATTGACAGCATCCTCAGTAGATCTGTTTGTTCTATAAGCAAACTGATAATTGTCAAAGGTAACAGGAAGGCAAGAAATAATATATTTCCGAACTAACTGCTCGAAGCAGTTATTATTAAAAACCTCAATAATGGTGCTCCTTAGCAGCCTCTTTCTGAAATTAAGAAGTCACATAAATGTTTCCTTTCTCAGGTTAACGTCATTCTTTCAGCCAAAGACTGATCAGTCCTCCATTAGCGTTTGCTATTCCCTCTTCCTTCCCTTCCTAGATGCCATTTGGCATGGAGTCCACGCGTTTAAATGCATCTGCACTGCATACATTCCACTGTTTGATGTTGCTTGGACAACTGGGTGGAGGACTGGTGTGTGGTATTATTGGTGTTTCTTGTTCCCAGTTTATTTTGATCCGTGTTGAAATTATTTTCTTTCAGGCATCAGCATCAGTGGAAATACCGCATCTGAAAATGGTATGCTTTATCCCAGTTTTCTAAAAGAAAGAAAAGCAGTGAGGCAGCTTGGGAGGAGTTTAAATAGGATGGATTTATACAGTATGTCTGGGTCCAGCCATACGTTTTGTGGCCGTGTTTTACTGACTATGCCGTAATTGGCTGGGTTTGCGCAATGAGCGTAGACTGATGCACAAGCCCAGTCGATGACTCTTGGTGTGCTTAATTTTTTGCCTCTCTTTCATTTGGGGCTGGTTTCTGAATTTTCCAGATCCTGGGTGTTTGGAAAAGGCTTGTTTCCAAGAGAATATTTGGAAAGATTTTTCTGGCTGGCTAGAAGCTCATCAAGAGTCATTCCTGGTTAGGAGGGCAAAGGGCCTTAAACAACACTTCAAGACCGCCAGGTAGACTAGGCAGGAGGAAGTCTCAGCAGTTTCCCTAGGACTTTCAGCTGAGCAGACCTGTTACAGGAGGAAGGCAAGTTCCCTGAGACCAGCGAAGTGGGAGAGAAGCAGCGGCAAAGACGTGGGGTCCCAGCGGCTGATAGCAGGTTTCTGGCCTTGCAGGGGCCTGGTCTACTTTCAGCAGACAAACTCCCTGCCCACCCCATCCCTGGATAGAGAAAACGGAAGCAGACCTTTGCTCAGCAGCAACCGCTGGCCCAGAACTAGGAATAAACACAAAGGCTTGTTTCACTTAACCAATGATACTTAAGCCATGATACTTTTGCAGAAGGAATACCAGTTCCTGAAGATGGCCGTATAAATATGCCTTGCTAAAATGCTTGTTATCTAGTTTGTTTGGCCCCTGCAACCCTGGAGGTGCTGGTGAGGTGATGCCTGTGGGACCTTTGCTCCACCTCATCCCATTTGTTTTGCAGATATCGTCATAGAGCAAAAAGGGAAAACTGTCTACCTGGTATGTACAGGGGGCAACAATGAGACACGCTGGAAAAAAGACGGGGTGAATCTAACCCCCCAAGGGAAGAAGTTGATGTTGGCTGTGATGGACGACCCCAGAGGCATCTACCAGTGTCTCGACAGGGATGAGAAAAACAGAACCCTGCAAGTTTTCATCCGGAGTGCGTAAGCCTTCTTTCCCCTGCTTTACTTAACAACATTGCCAGTCATCCAGTTTCAGCGAGGCAGATACCGGGGTTTTCTGAAACAGACCTGCCCTTTGTAGGTGGGACGGTCCAGGTGAAAGGAATATTTTAGCTCCATTCCCTACCCAGAGACAGTCTTGAGCAAAACAAGAAGGATGGGGGCAGCTTGATTGGCAGATGTCTTTAAAAGAATCTGGGCAGTCTATCCTCAGCCTGGTAAATTGTCTACCTCCTCACTTCAAAAGGAGCTTCACTTGTTTGGTGAGGTCTCAGTTTGCTTCTTAGCTGATTAAATGAGGCTAGTCCTCTTCCTATGGAACCAAGCTTTTTCCTTAAGAACTTGCTTGTCTATTCTTAGGTATTAGAAAAAAATGTGGTGTAGATTTTTCGGGAGGTAAACTGTCAAATCACCACCTCTGTGACTTAGATTGAGTGTTCCTGCGCTGAAATGTGTCTGGAGATGAAATGCTCCATTCTGCTCATGTTCAGCATTTCTGGCCTCTCTTATCAGGCTGCTCTTTCTCAGGACACAGGTGATCTTTCTGCCAAGCCCTGTAAAAGCCTGGGACGGCCCCTGGGATGGGCAGATTGGAGACTGCAGCTGGGCCTCCCTTTCTCTGCCCAGTGACCTGGCAATGGCCTCGGATGGGTGAGGGCAGCTTGTGGCAGTTCTGCCATAAAAGGACACCTGCTCTGCTTGGGTGAGGCCTCTGTGGACTCCACTTGGATATGAGGGGGAGTGCAGAGTGTATCTTCAACGTTTTGTTTCACAGTGTGCCAGTACTGCATCCATCTGGACTTCACCACGATTCTGGGGATTTCAGTCGCCAGCCTCCTTGCCACAGTCTTCCTAGCCATCGCTGTGTACCACCTAGCTGTGGAAGAGCGGAGCCGGCCTGCCCAAGGTGAGGAGGTGGCAGGAAAGGGGAGCCAAGGAACTTCTTGAAAGGGCCATGGTGGTTTTCTCCAGAAGGAAAGACCGCCTCATTTGCAGCTCAAGTGCCCCCTCCCGTTTCTTGCCTGCCTCAGAGATTCCACCCCCCCCCACCCACCCCCCACCCACACACCCACTGCCCTCTTGGGCTCTTGGTTTGTTCCCTGTGGACTCAGTCTTCCTATTTTGATCCTGCAGCTTCTGATAAGCAGAGCCTGTTGGCCAACGACCAGCTGTACCAGGTGAGAGCTTCCTTTCGGCTTTTCCTTTCTGTGTCAGATCAGAGACTGGCCAGTTCATCCCACAGAAAGTGGGAGACCTACTAGAAGATTGGATGAACATGGGCCATTTGTGTATCCCAGCAGAGTAGAGATGGGGCGGAGCTAGAACCAGGTATGAGCACACCTGTGCCCTTATTCATTGAGTAAAACTAGCTGCTCTCCTAGTCACTGATGGCTTTGACAAAGAGTCTGCCGACCTCTTGGGCATCTCCAGAGCCCCAGCCCCACAGAGGGTCCCCTAGCAGGGAAGGCTGCCCCAAGGACAGCAGACTCCGCCAAGCCTGTCCTCATCCAGGCCTATTAAGCTGTTTGGCAACAGCCAGAACCACGAGCTCCAGTCCCCGCTTGGCTTGGCTTGCTGGGCAAATCCTGGATTTTACTTGAGGATCCAGCGTGGTTGTCAAAGGAGCCACAGTTAACAATTCCGCGTAAGAGTGAAAAGTATCCCAGGGGTGCAATTGGCCACCCTGGGGCCACGGCACTGATTTCCCTTCCAGAAACCCTGGCACACGTTCTGCCCTCCCTGCCAACGGAGAGAGAGCCACCACACCAGAAGGGAAGCAAGCTATGGGGGCCGCTAAATGGGCCCTCCAAACTGGAGGGCAAGGGGTCGTGTGGGAGACCGGTGGAGCAGTGTCCTACCTGCCTGACCAGGCCACATTTCCCAGAGCCACTGCTGCCACTGCCGCCGCCTCCTCACCCGCTGCTGGCTCTTGGCCCCCAAAGTGATAGAAGTGTGCTCTGCCCACATAGGCGCTAAGGGTAGGTGTTCTTCCTTCCAGCCTCTCCAGGAGCGCAACGACAGGCCATACAGCCACATTGCCATCACCAAGCCTCGCCGCCGATGACGCCGTTCTCCAGCCGCCTTCGGGTTCCCCTTCCTGCGCTCAATCCCCGAGGGACGTCCATTAGGTCAGCTGAGGTGGGGAATTGTGGGGCCCTCCCTCCGCCTGTGTCTGCCTTCTACTCCAGGGCCTCAAGCCGGAGACCTGCTGGAGCTGTCGGAGCTGCTGGATTGCATTTTCTGTTTGTTAACCCTAAGAGTGTGGGCTTGGGGGGGGCGGGGGGGGGGCAGCCTGCTTTAAGCTAGTTTGATGAATGCCCTCAGGTGCAATGCTGGGAATGTGGTGGCCGATCAGAAGAAGAAGGTCTTTTCTTGGCAACACAAGTGGCCGGTTCATCTTCCATCCTTCCCTTTGCAGCTGAAACTGGGTCCCTGGCGTTGCTCCCCTGGGCGTCCTGCCCCTCCCCCAATAAAAGGTGTTGCTTGCAACTTCCTCTCTAACATGGTGATGTTTGACTCAAAGGGCTGCAATGGAGTTGGAGTGCAAATGTCATGGAGTCAGCCATTTGCACCAGGGTGTAGCCACCCCCAGGTGGTGATTCATAGGGCAGCAGAGGGTGGTGGCTTGTGCCTTTCTTGAAGTGCAGCTGTGCTTGCTTTTGACCACATCCTGTGGAACGAGCACATCACCTGGGGCGGGGGCTGGTTCGATGTGGGGCCCCAGCATTTCCTCCCCTCTGCAACTGCCAGATTTTGTGCTGAGGGACCTCCTGGTGCAGCTGGAGCCTTCATGGGGCTGCCTCTCACCGTCAGCAACGGGTTCATTCGGCTGGTCCTCAGGCAGGGAGGGAGGGAGGCCCACTGCCCGTCTTAGGACTATGGGGGTGCTATGTGACCTGGGCTCCCCTCCCAGCGGGGCACTGCGGGTGGCTGGGAAAGCAGAGAAGATCTGGGCTTTCATGTCTGGCTAGTCACTCCTGCACCTCCTCTTTTCTCTCTGCCCCCCCACTTCCCCAAGTCTGTTCCCAGTAATACCCGTATTATCAGAGAAGAAGCAGCACAGGAGGCGGCTGGGGTGAATGGAAGAGAGCTTTACTAGGATTCTTTGCAAGCACAAGCCAAACAAATGTAAAAGCAGGCCCTCGTGGCGTCCCCTGCCAGGGCAAGTGGGCACAAATGGACCAGGTGCTCTAGGGGAGACCTGGTCACAAGTGGTCCCTGGGCACCCCCAGCCAGAACAGCAGGCCCTGCCCAGGGGACGGGACGGGAGCCACAGAGTTGGGGTGCCCTTGGAGTAGCAGTGCTCTGGCTGAGTGGCCCCACACGAGGGGAGAGGCTCCCAGGGTGCCCCTTTCTCGCCCAGGTGAGACCTGCAGTCATCCCGCAGCTCTCTGCTCCACCGGGGATGGGGCTCTCCAGGCCACCCGATTTTCTAGCGGCAAAGCTCGGCGCAAACAGGGAGCCCCCCCACACCAGGAAGGTCAGCAGTTAGTGCAAAGAGGAGAAGGCAGGCACTTCTGGGACTCTCGTGGCCAGCTGGAACATCTGGCATCTTGCCATGGCAAGCGAGGCAGCACCTCAGGAAGCCTGGGGCTCCAGACCAGCATACACCTCCCGTTGGCCCTTCCGGATCGGCTGCAGGAACAGAACATGTTTGGGTCAAACCTGGCCTTACTTTCTAGGACGCTGGCTGTGTGTGTGTAAGAGGGGCATTGGCAAAGGGAGGACCCCACTCGCTGTATGCGATACAGACTCTTGATTCTGATGCTCTTCGCTCTCCAGAGCTTTTGATTGTTTTTGCACTTGTTTGTGTAATACGTATCAGGGAACCGTGGCTTCCATATGCAGTAGAGTTTAAAGCCATGTTAGGTTCTTTTTTTAAGTGGGGGAATCATAAAGATGTGTGGGATGTGTCTGTAATGTTACATTTTCTAAACTGGTAAGTAAAAAAATTCACAATGTAGCTTCTAATGTGGGTATTAGATTTTAAAAATTAATTGAGAAAAGCAAATTGATTCAGAGATTCACTCAAATAATCTTTGAACTAAACCTCCCAGTCGAATTTTTGTTCCATCCTGACAGTACCAAAGTAGGGGGAAAAGTCATTTTGGGATCTGCTCCCAAACGTAAAAGTCAGTGCTGATGAAATTCACTAAATTTGAGAGCATTTGCACCAAGACCAAATTCCCTGTGTGTGTCCAATGACGCTTCGCCAATGAAGAATCCCATCCTATCCTATTTCTATTTTATTCTTATTGTAGCCTATGATACTATCATGAGGTGTTGTCCCTGATGACTCTTGACGAATGTATCTTTTCTCTTAAGGACACTGAGAGCATTTGCACCAAAGAGAAATTCCTTGTGTGTCCAATCACACTTGGCCAATGAAGAATCCCATCCTATCCTGTTCTAAAACTGGATCCTCACTTAGGCAATAGACCTTAGCAGAGAAGGGGGGGGGGGCAAGTGCCTGTTTCCCCTCTGCAGCTCCGACCCTTGGCCTCCAGTACTTGAGATGCTGCACAGGGGACTGTGGACTCCCCCACCACCATCCCATATTCAGTCCAGGGCTTACCTCATAATCTGGATTTGGAACAGGTGGGGGCTGATCTGTTTGCTGTCCTGGAGCAAAAAGCAAAGTGCAAAGTTCATTGCCTCTGCCGTTCTCTGGCTCAGCACTCTCTCTCTCTCTTCCCCCCCCCCCACCCCCCCACCCCACACACTGTCCTTTTCTCCTGCTGTGATTGCCTGGGCTTGCAAAATCATCTGCTGTCCTGGTTGTTGCACTACCCTCACCCCTCAGACTCCTCCAAACTGCAAAGCATCGTGCTTAAAACCTGGCCTGCAGTTGCGGGGGGCGGGGGCACTCACCTTGCAGCCGCCGTGGGGCACCTGGCCTGAAGAGGGCTTGCTGCTTCTGGCTGCAGAAGTAGACCAGGAGCAGGACTCCCAGTGTGAGCAGGAGGTCAGCCACGACGATGCCAGCCCCGAGGCCGAAGCTCAGCTCCACACAGTCCTTGCACCCTGAAGGAAACCCCAAAGCCTCCGCTGAACAGGGAGCTCTGCCAGCCTGGCTTTGCGGGAAGGGTCTTCTCTGCCCTGGCTGCCTGGGACTAGAAGGGTGCGGTGGGATTGGCCACCAGGCAACTCAAGCTGCTGAGCAGCCCCCCTCCCCCATCAAGGGCAGAGAAGCCATGACTGACCTTTGATCTGCAGGTAAATCTTCCAGAATTTGGCATTCTTTTGCCCACAGAAAAAATTCCACCCTCTTTCGAGCTGGTCGTCTGGGGTGGAGAAGTTCAGAGTTTTCGTGCGTCCTCGATCGGACTTCATGTCCCACCAATTGAATTCCTTTCCCGGGCACGTGAGAAACACCTTCCCCAAAGAGAGTTCCACCTTGATTTCTACGGCAAGTCAGAAAAAGAGTCTACCTGGCAGCTCTGGGCACAAACCCTGGCAGATAATCCAGCAGGTTCTCACTGGGAAGAGCAGCGTGGCTGTCTTTTCGCCAAGACTATGAGCTAGTGCCCCACAGCACACACCCACACACACACCCACACACACCCCACACACATCTCTCTCCCTTCTTCCCAGTCGAGGCTTTGTGGCTTTTTTCTTTGCCCCACATGCACGTTCAGGGAGAGGCCTGGCCTCCTTACAGGCAGCCTGTCTGCTTTGCCACAGGTGTTAGTCACTGGCAGTTTTAAAAGGTAACTTACAGTAGTTTACCTTTGAACAGACGTTGCTATTCTTATTCTGCAACCATCTCCAAACACTTTCCTGGACTGTCATTAACCTGAGCTTCTTCAGAGGAAGAGACATGGAACAGGACGGCTATGCCATGTCCCCGAGAGCGTCCATTTTCATTCAAAAAAGCGACACCCCCTCCCCCACACACCCCGGGGGAGCCGGGACAGAGGCTGGGCCTCGTTGGAGCCTCCCAGTTTCTTAATCCTGGTGGCAAGGACGCCTCCTCAGCCATCACAAACCCACCCAGGTAAATACGCGGCGGCTGGTTTGGGGCAAGGGTGCCAGGGGCAGTCCCTGATGACTGCATGGACAAGAGCCGCTGCTCCCTTTCTGACTTGTTTCCAGCAATGCCCCAAAGTCCCAAAGCCACTCCCTTCCTTACCTTCAACCTGTCCCTCCGCCTGCCTGGCTGTGAAAAGAAGAAAAAAACACAGTGAAGACCTTCTCACCGGCACGCAACGGCCATTGATTCCAGAATAAAGCTGCTCCCTTCCGCACCTTAAAAGCCATTTCTTTTATGAAGCCTGAGCAAAGCTGGAGGACAAGGCTGTGGGCCAGGTTGCTCCCCAAAAAGCCCCTGAAATGGAGCGGCTGCTCCACAAGTCAGACTTGTGGCAATTATTCTAACAGCTTTCTGGAGGAATCACCCAGCAGCCCCTCGTGGGCACCGCTGCAGCCGTACCCAGGAAAAGGCAGCGGAAAGCGTGGGTGCAGGCGTTGGTTTTCTTGCCTGGCACCGAAGACTGAGGCATCACAAGGCCTCTCATGTTTGCATCGTGTAATCTTCCAGAAGCTTCCTTTGCAGGGTCAGGTGGCTCCTATGCCAAACTAGGCCACCATTGTTTAAAAGAGGACCTGTGGACCTTACTTTGAAGAGGGGACTCCGCTCCATCATGCAGCTAGAGACCCTCCCATGTGTGCTCCTCCCCCTCCCCCTCCAGGGCTCTCCTGAGGAAAGGGACACACACACACACACACACACACACACACACACACACACACGGTAGCGGGAAAGAGAGAGCTCTCCCCCAACTCAAGGGATTCAGCCCTACCCACCAGGCCCGCTCCTCCACCACTCAGCCCCAGGCACCACCCTGAGATTTCAGGTAGTCTTTGAGTTACAACCATTTGTTTTACAACTGTTTGAAGTTACGACAGGGCTGGCCGAAAAAGTGATTTACATCCAGTCCTCGCACTTATAACCCCCACAGCATCCTCATGGTTACATGATTGTCATTTGAAACTTTCCCAGAGGGTTTCAACAAGTAAAGTCAATGGGGAAAGCCTGATTTGCTTCACAATGGCATGGTTTGATTCACAACTGCAGCTGAAAAAGTCACAAAATTCAATGTAAGTCACTTAGCGACTGCTTTATTTAGCAACAAAAGTTCTAGTCCCAATTGTGGCTGTAAGTTGAGGATTACCTGCACTAGGAGGGGAGGAAATGACTGACCACCTGCTCTGAAAAACACAACCCAGGTGGAAAACATTTAGTTGGGAAATAATTTGTGATTTCTCGAAAATGTTCTCCACCACCCAACACACAATCGCCAATGTACTGCGGGAAAACCTCTTCTAGAGGATCTGGTCATGGAGATCGACCTGTTGCCTGGAAGGGGAGATGGCGTCCTTGGGGCTGTCAGGCCTGAGGCTTTGGGAAAGGCAGCCATGTGCGCAAACAAGGCGGCTGCCTCCCTTCACAACATGTGGCTGGGCCCCAGGAGAGCTTGACCGGCAGGGCCAGAAGCCAGGCGGACCGATTGCTGGAATAAGCAGGAGCCCAGATGGGGCCCCAGCCCGGCCCTCCTTGCGGCACTCACCTGGGTGGAACAGGAGCAGCACCAAGGCGCCCAAAGGGAGCCCCAGAGGCATCTTCCCACTCTCTGCGGCTCCCCCGTTGGAGAACCTGCTGCCTCTCTCCCTCTGCAGGAGGGCTCTGAGAACAGGGCTGAGCAATCGGTAAAGAAAGAGAAAGAAACCCGCTGTGGGCCCAGCCCGCCAGGAAGTGGGGGCTCCGGCAAAGCAGGAGGAGCGAGCTGCCGAGGCTCAGTGAAGGCACAGATGGAGCCAGGACTGCTCAGCTGCCCCCCCCGGGGGGGAGGGGGGGGGGGGGGGGGGGGGGCTCTTCCAGCAACACAGAAGAAGCAGTCACAGGCATCCCACCCCCCACCCACCGCCTCTTCAATCCCTCCACCAAATACACACTAGCCCTTATTTACTGCCCGATGTCTTGGCAGGAACAGCTTCTGGGCCACTGGACTGGAGGCCCAGCTGGTGCTTCGGGGGTGGGGGATGGGGGTGGGGCTCAGCAGTCAATCCAAGGGACCACAATCTCAGATTCGTGATGAAAGAAAGTGAAGGCAAACGCCTTCCAAACAGCCGGCGGCCAAGAACAATTGGTTGATATCCTCGGGAGCCTCCAGTTTGAGTTCCTCTGGTCATCACAGCTGGGAAGCTCTCCCTGACCAACATCCGCTCCTGTACAGCAGTTGCCACTCCATCAGGTGTGGCAGCGATGTCCTGTGGCAAGCAGGCACAGCACAGCCAAGGCTTTGCTATCAGGCGCTACAGTGCCTCCCTGGGATCATCCCCTGGCCCTGCCAGGCCTGGGCTTAAGGCCCTCCTCTGCTGCCTTTGGGGCTGGCATGCACCTGAGCTCAGCCTGATGGCCTCAGATAGTGGGCAAATTTAAGTGCCTCTTTTCAGGTAAAGAGAGAGCCTTCTGAGCATGTGCAGACAGCTCCCCAAGCATCCCCACTCACAAGAACTGCTTCTTAGGAAGATGGGGGAGGGGAGAGCATTTAAGAGATTCTTCAGTGTTTAGTTTGGTGTTTGGAGGTACCAGAAGTGCAGGGCTGAAAATAAATCTAACAAACAAAATGGAGGCTGCACCCTGTCTTCTCTTTGCACAACCCCTTCAGACTCAAATACACACACACACACACACACACACACACACACACACACACACACACACGGCTCCAGCCAAGGCCCCTCTACAACCTGGTGAAGAACCCCAACCTTTCCAGCTCTGCTGGCAGTGGAAAGGCTCCCTGTGCCTGAGGCCAGGACTCACCCACCCAGGTACCCCGCCCGACAAGGACCTCCCCAGTTTCCCCAAATGGCCAGCCAATCAGACCCCAAAGACTTCCTGCCTCGTAGTCCTAACCTCTATACAAATCTTGGCTTTCCCCGTAGTGGGGGCTCTCTTTCTTGCAATGCAGACAATCAACAAACCTCGCAATAAACCCTTGCAGTGAACAAATCCCCCCTCGTGTTCGGGCCGGCTTGGCACTACCTTTTGCGGGAGAATCTCCTTTTATTTCGATGGTCCCTAACAATTCTAGGACTTTCCCCAAATTCCGGGACAGGGGTAGGAACGAGTGGGGCTCCTGTGGAAAGAGCGTGGGGCGCGGCTCCTCGGAGAGGCCGTCTCCGCCTCGCTCCGGTGCAAGGGGACGCGCAGAACAGCCCCGCGAGCGGGGAGCCGGTCGGTGGCGCCCAGCCCAGCTCCGGCATGCGACAGCCTGGAGAAAGGGGGCGGGGGCCAGGTGAGCTCTTCCTTGGGCGGCCCGTGGGAGGCTCCCAATCCTTGCGGGACGCGCCCGGCTCATTCCAGGTTTGGGAGGCGTTTCGGCGGAGCGGCTGGCCGGATCCCGCAGAGGCAGGCGCTCATGGCCCCCCCGGCGTCGCGGCGCGCGGGACCCGCGGCCTGGGGCTTCTTTCTGCTCGGTAAGACAAGCCTGTTCTCCCCCCCACCCCCGGAGCGGCGATGCAAGGCCCGGGATCCCCGCCGAGAAGTCCCGGCTGGGTGGCCTCCCTGCGGACCCCGATCGCGACCCCGAGGAAGGCAGAGGCGCGGCCTTGGCTCTTCCGGAGTTGCCGCCTCTAGGCCGCCCCCGCAGCGGTTGCGGACCCGGGCCGCCACGCCCGGGGCTGCTCTGGGCGGCGGCGGCGGCGTCACCGGCCGACGAGTTCCTACCCGTCGGAGCCGCGACCTGTTCAGCGGCTTCCTTCCCTTCTGCGCCGAGCGGGCAGCGCCCACCTCCAGGAAGCGGCGGCTCTGGGCCCTTCCTTCCTTCCGCCAGGTGCCGTCGGGCCCTGCCGCGGCATTCGCCTTCCCTCTGCTTCTTTCCGCAGCGCTCGGGCCGGTGGCGGCTCTGGAAACGTTCACCCCTGGCACCCTGGAAGCATTGAACGGGACCGACGTGCGCTTGAAGTGCACCTTCCGCAGTCCAGTCCCGGCGGGTCCGAAGCTGACGGTTTCCTGGTATTTCCAGTCGGAGCTGAAGGAGCCTCTGGAGGCGGTCAGTCCCCTTGCGGTGCGGCGGGGCAGAGAGGCTGCTAAGGGTCATCAGCCGGTGGGGTGGGGGCTCGGCTCCGAGGCACCTGGGGGAAAAGCAGAGTGTCCCCCGCTCCTTCGGAAGCGTTTGGCAGAGCGGCCTGTGCTTCCCTGGGCCACTTGGCTCAGCAGGCAGAATCCCCAGAAGGCATTCAGGGCCCGTTTGCTGGAGCCCGGCCCAGCCTCTCCTGCCCACCCACTCAGGCAGAGGTAGCTGCCCCTGGGAGGCAGGTCTGGAGTCCCCCAAGCCCCAGGCACACTCCCTGCAGGCTGACTGGATGGCCCTCTTGCAGAGGAGCTCAGGGAAGCTTCCCCAGCCCCCCCCCTTCCCCTGGCTACTGCACATCCCCCCTTCATCATAGCCATTGGGTGGGGGCCTTCCCTTGCCCAGAGCTCAGCAGAGTCCTTTCACAAAGCAGTAAGAGAAATTATCTGGACCTGGGTGCAAGAGATGCTGCTAAGCGAAGACTAGGAGCTGCCTAACTGGTGCTCTCTTGGCTGTGCTCAGGTGCTCTACTACAACCACCGGGCTTACCCCTCCAAATCAGTCCGCTTCCTAGACAGAATCACCTGGGATGGCAACGTACACAAAAATGACGCTTCCATTATGCTCCACAATGTGAGCCCCAAAGACAACGGGACCTTCCAGTGCCATGTGAAGAACCCACCTGATGTGGACGGTATCATTGGCGAGATCCGGCTGAGTGTTGTATTGAAAAGTGAGCGAGCCAGGTGGGCTGCAGGGGGCTGGCACTGCTACCCTTGTCTTTCTCTTCCTCATCGGCCCTCCTGTTGTCTCTGGACAGGAAGCTTTTCGGAGGTGCATATTTTGGTCCTTACCATTGGCATTTCCTGTGCTGCAATGGTCCTCCTTGTGGTGGTCGTGGTGATCTGGCGTCACTGGCGGAGGATGCCGCAAGACAAGACAAGGGAGGTGGGCAGGTGAGTTGCAGGGAGGGACTGGCCTCCTGGGTGGCACTCCTTTGTGGCAGAGGACTGTGCAAGTGGTGGAAATGGGGCTCCGCTGAGGAGGAGCTGGCATGGTCTGAAATTCACCCAGCAGAATCCAGAAGCCACAGAGAGCCCTGCAAATGGCTGAGTTGAGGCTGCCCAGCAGACTGTCACGAGAGACTGTACACAGGAGATTTCTTGGAATGGCCTCGACCTTCACACAGGAGGGAGGCAGCTAATTATTGATCGACTCTGTGGGTGCTTTACATGTACAGTGCCACATCTGATTCCAACGTTCAAGACAGGGCACTTTCTCCCTCTGCTTCCTGCAGCCAGAGTCGTCCCCCCCCCCAAAAAAAGACCCCCTTGCCTCCCCTGGATGGCTTGGCAGTAAAAGGCAGGTGTGCCTGCAGCCCCCCCAGCAGGCATAGGGAACCAGAGCACCCCCCCAAAACATCCCCGAATGCAACCTGAGCCAGTGGTGGCTACCCAGCTGACCTGCCCCATCTCCCCCCCCCGTCCCATCTCACAAAGCAGCCACTTTGGTGCCTCCGGACCTGCGGTTGTTGCCCTTCTTCCCCTCTTCTCAAATAGGTCAGAGCAATTGAAGCTGAAGGAAGGTGGAGAGGAAAAGGAGACCCCCCTGTCCAGAGAGGGGGCCCATCGGTCTTGGTAAGGAAAGGATGCTGGAGCTGGAGGGGTTGGACCAGCACCGGGCAGGAGCTGTTACCAGCTACTCCAAGATGGAGGTGGGAGGCTGAAGTTTCCTTTCCCTCGAAGAGAAACCAGGGATGGAGGGGCTGCGGCAATTGTAGGTGATGCCTGGCGCATCACCCACAATAACTTCTTGTGTGCTTTTCTCTCCCAGATCCACCCATGGACGCTGTGGCCTGTTGGAGCGGAGGCGGCAAAGGGGCTTCTGCTCCTGGCCTTGAAGGAGAAGACTTCCTGCAGGATGTAGGAGCGCCTGCAGGAGACAAAACCTCACCTCTGCCCACATGACGCCAAAGGTCTGCCTAGCTGGTCTTCTCCATGTGTCTGAAGCAGTCGCCCTCCCCTGCCCACCTGGAGTATGGATTGCCTTTGGCACGGTGACTGAAGACCTCGGGGCCGCTGGCCACCAAGTTGGGGTCAGCAGAAGATCTGGTCAAGACAGACTGGCCAGGCCAAGCTTGGGGGAGGGCAATGGGAACCACTTTGCCAACTGTTCTGCTCTCTTTCCTGGGCCAAAGCCAAGGGGGAGCCCCCAACCACTTAGGAAAGGGTCTCCTCTTCCAACAGGATCAAAGCCCCATTTCTGTGGCCTGCCTGGAGTAGCAGGAGCTCTGCCTCATTTTGTGCAGGCAGAAGGTCTTGGTGCAGCCATTCCATGTCCTTTAAGGCTCTCCAGCCCAGGCTGACAGCACAAATCTTTCCTTAAAACCAGGGTTTGCTTTCTCCTTCGGGAGGATTTAAGAGCCCTGGACAAAAAACAATTCTCTGGCCACTGAGCCCCTTTTATGTGACCCTACCAACAACTACCTCTAAAACTCGGAAGCTTCAGATATTAGAGGACTGTCTGCTGGATTTCTTACGTGCCACCCTTTCATATCCTTAGGTGACAACACTTTCATACACTAATTTATTTAAAGGGTCTTGTATGCAAATGGAATATTTTATAATAAAGGTACAATTGCCTGGGATTAAAAGTGAGTGTCATCTAGCTTAATGGAATGTAGTACGGAAGCCCATCCCGATCAATTGTGCCACCCTTGAAGCCAGGCGGCCCCAGGAGAGCGGATTCTGCACACTACCATCCTGGAGGGAGCCCAAAAAGAAGTTCCTGCTCAGAGGCCCAGGAGGAGCAAGGGGGAGACCCAGATCAACTGGGGGGGTGGGGGGGAAACTAAGAGGGGGAGGGGCAGATTGAGGCGAAGTAGCACGGAGTCTCCAGCAGTGTCTGGACTTGGGCTGGTTGGTTGGGAGGGAGGGAGGGAGGGAGGACTGGGCAATGCCGCCTAAGAAACCACCCACAGGTGGCATTGCCTCTCCTGGGTCAAACTCCCTTGCCCTCCAGTGGCCTCTGGAGTGAGACCTCAGTGGGTGCAGTTGGCTGGTCTTCATTTGAGGCTCTGGGGTGGCAGCTGAGGGGCCTCCTGGCCAAACCCAGCCTGCTCCAACTTGCTGAGAAGGAGAACTTGTTGGGGCAGACCAATCAGCTGGACCAAGGGCCCAAAGTGGCTGCTGGAGCCTCTTCTGCACACCAAGCAAAAGAAAAAGAAAAACACAATTTCACCTCCACCATGAAATTATACCAGGCATTTTGGCACAGACAGGCTCCTGTTCTAGATTCTCCTTTTCTTGGTCAGGTGATGGGAGGTGATTACCGGCAGTCCCGGCTGGGCTGCTGCATTCCAGAGACGGTCATAGGAGTGGTTTGGTTCAGGTCTAGCAAGTCCTGGGCGGCCAAGCTGGGGCCCAGGCAGCAAACCCAGGCTGAGGCAAAGGGCGCGACCCGGGCCAAGAGTCTCCTTCGAGAGCTGCCGAATCTCCATTCCTTGCTTCGGATTCCACCTTTCATCCGCACACACAGAGTCGGGATGCGGTTATTGTCTCAGCAATCGCTCTTGGGAAGTTGCCGGACATCAGGGGAGTTTCCGCCGCCCCTGCCCGCCTCTTTTCTCCAGTTCAGCTTCGCTCCCGGAGGAGATTGAAAAGCGGCCAAAGCGCCTTGACCGCTGCCGGACGTCTGGCCTCCCCACGGGGGCCCCTGCTCTCTTTCGCCTTCTTGGCCGGATCCACTCGAGATCTGCCGGTTCCTCCCGAACCTTCACGGGGGAGGGGCGCGGGGGGCGGCCGGCCCTACTTCCTAAGAGCCGCGGCGGGAGAAGCGGGGCGCCCCTGTTGCCAGCGCTGGCAGAACTCCTCGGAGCAGGGCCCGCCTCTTCCGGCTTCACCGGCCGGCCGGCTGGGCAGGTGCGGCAGGTCCCGGAAAATGGGGCTGGAGCGGAAGCAGCCCGGCGGAGCGGCCGCGCTGTCTCTGCTCCTCTTGGGTGAGCAGGGCTGCCGCACGGCGGGGATGCGAGGCGGGGAGGACGGCGAGCTGGGGAGGGGGTCGCGGCGGAGGCCTCGGCCAGGGGCCCGGCCCGCTGCCACCCAGGACCGGAGGGCGGCGGGCCCGGGAAGGCGGCTTCGGGCGGGGGTTCGGCTTTCGCGCGCTCCGAAGCCCCGCCGCGGCGGTCTGCTTTCCCTCCCGACGGGCTCCGGTGCCAGACAGGTGGCGGAAGAGGGCCCGGGGGGCTGCGGCCGGGAGGCTGACCGGCGCTGCGGCTGTGCTTGCTTGCAGCGGTTGCCAGAGTCCACCTGCTGGAGATCCAGACCGCTGCCCAAGTTCGCGCGTTTGTGGGCGAGCCGGTGACCCTCAAGTGCCGGTTCAAATCCTCCGCTCCGGTCACAGAGCAGCTCACCATCGACTGGACCTACCGGCCTCTTGCCGGGGGCAACTTGGAACCGGTGAGCTGCGGGAGGGCCCTGGTTCTGCTGCTTTGGCAGCCCTGAAGTGGCACAGTCCACGGGAGGAAGTCGGGCAGCCGGGTGACCTCTTCTCCCTGGGGGAGTTGGTTGCTGTGGGCTCTTCTGCTCTGGCTTACCCTCCCCTCCCCTCCCCTCCCCCAGGTCTTCCACTACCAGTCCAGTGCCTACCCAGCCAAGAGAGGGAGCTTCCGGGAGAGAGTTTCTTGGGCTGGCGATGTGTCCAAGCAGGATGCTTCCATTATGATCTGGAACCCAACCCTGGAGGATAACGGGACATTCACCTGTTCTGTGAAGAATCCCCCTGATGTGCAGCACAACATCCCTCAAACCCTGCTGACCGTCAGTCAGAGAGGTAAAACAGAGGGAGGGGGGCAGGAGGGGGAGGGTGTGGCAGGCCCCGCATTGCCACTGCCAGCTGCTTCCTGAAAGTCTGCTCCTCTTGGCTCAGGCTGGTCGTCCTTCTGCCTGCCCTGCAGAGGGTCTTCCAGTTTGGGGTGCCTGGGGTAGCTGAGGGGGCTGCACTAGTCCCTAACGTTGCCCTGGGGGACTCTTATAGGCTCACCTGGGGCTTCCTCTAGCAGGCAGCAGGAAGGAGTTTTGCTCTGCCTGCCCCACCCTGCTCTGTTTCCAAAGGTGCCTCCTTCCAGCTGACCTCATCTGGACTGCTTTCCATCCTGGTCTTTCTTCCCTCTGGCATTGTGGTGGTTCTGCTGCTGGTTCGGATGAATCAGAAATCTGGGTTGATGAAACCAAGTAGGCAGCTTGGTTGCCAGAAGTCCTCCATCGAAGTCTGCGTCGAAGAGTAAGAGCGATGAGGGGAGGGGTTGAGCCTTGGCAGAGGGACTGATTGCCTCCTAAGGGAGGTGAAGATGGCCCTCCCTCTGCTACACCCCAGGGCAAGTGGTAGCTGAGAAGGAGAGGCCCACCCGGTATAGGAGCAGAGGGGCCCACAATTGGGCTGCTGGTGGAGCTAGTTGCTTCTCTCTTCTTTTTCTACAGACCTGAGCAAAGGGGCTGCAGGGAGCGACTGGTTAGCTGTTGTTTGCAGTGCCTGGTAAGCTGAAAGGTCATTAGGAGAGAAATCTTTTGCATTTTCCCACATGTTATGGAAGCACCAATTCCTGCATCCTCTCGCTGGGAAGCCAGCAGGGGTTCAGCCTCCTCCCTGCTGGCATCTCTCTCATTCTTCCCCACTGAGAACCAGCAGACACTGGCAGAGTGCTTAGACTGCCCTCGGGCTGCCTGGAGGGTCGCTGAGCTCAGAAAGGTGGCCCAAAGAGACTAAGTAGAAGGTTGTAGGAGATGCCAACAAGGCTCTGTGATTGGGAGCGAGGGGAGACCTGCTGGAGATATGAAACTTATTGGCAGAGAAGAAAATGTGGACGGAGAAAAGTCCTTCCTCCCCCAGCAAATGCTGTAACTTAGAATCATACATAATCTTCCTTTACCAGCTGTTCCTTCAGCAACTGTTCGAAGTCCTGATGGTGCTGAAAAAAATAACTGTACATTCCATTTATGACCTTCACAGAATCCCTGTCATGTAACTTCCATTATGTTCAATACACAACATGTGTGTGTGTGAACTGTGGTCGTCCCCCCCCCACCCGGCCCCTTCTTGTGGTTTGGAAAGGAAAGAGTTACAAGACAGGAAGCCCTTTGCTCTTCTACACATTGAAAGCAATGAAATCCCACTGGCAAAGGGAAAGGGGCCAGGGATGAAGAGATTCCTCCTTTCCCCCCTCTTCCCTCCACAGAGCAGAGAAGAAGAGATTTGAAAAGAGTGCTAGAAACTGTGTGCCACACCGGTGGCTCCCAGCCCTGGGTGGCCAGGACCTTTACGTTAGTTTCCATTGGTACAAGGACACTCCAAAAGGGGCAAACAAAGCGGAAAATGTGACAGAAAGCAGCATCCAATCCATTTAGCCGTCTCTTTGCTTAGTTGCAGGGTTGCCAGTTCCATCTGAGGGGGTTAAGTGAAGATTATCTACGAGCATAGAAGATCGGTTTATTATTTGTTAATCAATCAAATGTATATAGCTGCCTTTCTCACACAAATTAATTTTAGTTCATGCACAATAAAACCAACAGTTGAAATATTCCATCAAGGCAAAAATAAATAGGAGAGCAAGGTCATGAGGGAACGCGCCCGAGTGTTGCTCATGAGGCAGCCAATAGGCGGGATCCCCTGTAGGAGAATCCCCCACCACAACTGGGCAGAGGGATGACGCTCTCTAGGGCGGGGGCCCCAGCAGGGAAGGCTCTGCTCCTGAGCAGGTGGGATGAAAAGATGTACAGGCAGTCTTCGACTTATGACTACAATGGAGCCCAAAATTTCTGTTGCTAAGCAAGACATGTGTAAAGTGGATTTTGCCTCATTTTATGACCTTTCTTGCCATAGTTGTTAAATTAATCGCTGCAGTTGTTAAGTTAGTGACACGCTTGTTAAGTGAACCTGGCTTTCCCATTGACTTTGCTGGTCAGAGAGTTTCAAAAGATGAGCAAAGACCCCAGGTAATTACGACTGTCCTAAATAGGAAACAGTTGCCAAGCATTCGAAGTTTGGTCAAGTGACCCTGGTGCTGCTACAACAGTCATAAGTGTGAACAATGGCCACAAGTCACTTTTTTCACTAAATGGACTGTCGTAAGTAGAAGACTACCTGTAATCAGGGCGAGGCCTCTCTCAGATTCAGAACCATAAGAGAGGACTTCCTTCTACCAAGCTTCATTCTGAGGTTTGCCAGCATCAGGAATAGTCACAGCCACCACTCTCAGGGGTGTAAAACTTCGAATGGGATTTCTTACCCATCCAATCTTGGGCATCATGCCAAGGGCTGGCAAGAGGGGTGAGTCCGCCTGCTGTGGCTTGGCTTGGCCGGGCCTGTGTGAATGGAATGCTGGCTGGGGAGACCCACAGGCTGCGCGCATTATTTGGGGCAGGGGGATGTTTTCTGCTGGGGGGAGAGGACTTGAAGGGATCTTCATCCCTGAGCCAGCAACACTTGTGACCCAAAGGGCTGGGCTGAGCGAAGGGCACGTGGGTCTCCCCAGCTCCCTCCCTCCCTGACAGCTGTCCCTTCCCTCCCTCCCGTCCAGGACACCGATGAGGAGGAGCCATACTGATGCTGACAGAGGGAGGGAGAAAGAGTCGCTTTTGCCGCGCTACTAAGACCCGGCTCTGGAAGTCTCCAATGAATGGAACTTTTCCTGGAGTAAAATGATCGGATTTCATTCCATTATAGGAATTATCCTGATTTGATATTTTCTCTTTTCTAGCCTTTCTCTTGCCCTGTGAATAGGCCTGGAAGAGTGGGTAGTGGAGGGTCTATCTGGCAGCTAGGCTCTTGGGCTCTCCTCCTCCTCCTCCTCCTCCTCCTCCTCCTCCTCCTCCTCCTCTTTCTTCATGAGCTTCTGCTCATAAAATGTGAGGACAGTTCCAAGCCCGTCCCTGGGCTCTTTCTGTCCTGAGAAACCACCCATGTCATTTGAGCTCACTGCCGGAAGAGGAGATGGTGAGGGTGAAGACCACGAGTGGGTTTCCACCTGTTCTGTCCACCTCTGTAGAATCTGTAGCTCTGAAGAGCAGCAGACATAGAACCAGTTCTATGTCTGCTGATTTTTTTGCCCACCCGCCCACCTGGGCTCTTACCTGATCTTTATTTCCTGATTTCTCAACTTCAGCTGCTGAATGACGCACAGCTGCAGTTAAAAAAACAAGAAAAGAGGGCTGTTTCAAAGGCTGCTTCTCTGCACACAGCATGCTGATGACAATTTACAGGGGACGATTTAGAGGCACACTGCTCACATCACCAAACCTCACAAATCCCAACCAGTAGCTAACCCTGTCATATCCCACCCCTGGTGAAGACTAACTTAAAGGCACAGGATCGGGCTCTTCATGGACTCCCCTGTAGGCAGTAAATGTCAGCCACCGGTGTGACCATTGCTGGATGTAAGCACACGCCTACAGCAGCTGCCTCCATATCTTTCTGGATCTGGGCCTCCTGTGGAAAGAGGGCTGGGCCTCTTAAGCCTCCAGCTGGTCTTGTGGAGCATTGTGGCCTCCACGTGGAAAGGCAGATGAACCGGCTGAAGCTAAATGTCCAGACTGTCCCCAACCCTCAAGAGTTGGGACCGCTGGCCTTAGGGCCTTCACCTGCAGATCCACCCTCCCTTTCATTTCTTCCTTGGTCAGCTCCTCTCTGCAGAGAGCCTCTCCTTCTGCAACCAATAAAATGCCTTCTGCCAACTTCTTTGTCTTGTTGCTTTGACCAGAACTGGTCTATCATTCATTGGGGGGTGGGGAGCAGGGGAGGAATTGGGAAAAGCACACATCTAGATGTGTGCTTTATCTTCCCTGTGTTTGATTTGGACAGTGCCTGCTGAAGACTGAATAACTTTCCAGCCCAGAAGGGTGAAAGGCCAGGATCCTGGTGCCAGCCAAATGGCACAAATCCTTGCAGATAATGGAAAGGAATGGCCTTCCCCAGTTTACCACCCAGAGCCTGGCTGCTCTTCTCCTCTCCTTTAAGGGAGGGGCCAGCTGGGGCATCTCTCTGGCTCAGTGAGCAGGGCCAATCACACCTGGCCCCTTCGGAACCACTTCAGAACACCCCACCCCACCCCCATGCTTCCAAGAGCTGCTGTGCCTGATGATGACATCATCGTGTACATGGAATGATCAAGGGGAATCAAGCAGGTAGAACCAGGTTGCTCTGATGGGGGGGAGCGGGGAGAGGCCGCAACTTAGTTCTTGAAATACCAGGCGTGAGAATACGCCGTCCTGCTAGAGGGGTTCCCTAGGAAGCAGTGGATGGTTTGGTGAAGGTCCCCTGTCTTAACATGGAGGCTCAACAGGTTATGGGGTCCAGACTCTCTCTGTTGGGCTCTGGCATTGTGGACATTCTGTGCTTCTGTGCCACCTTAATGAGGATTTAAGTTCCGTGCAAGCTTAGAGTGGCTATGGGGCTGAAGTTCTGGAGTTTACTCTGAGCCATTGGCATAGTCTTTACAGTCAGTGACAATAACTGTGTGCTAAATGTGCTGCCATAGTAATGTGAGTGGCCACGGTTATCTTCTTGGTTCTTATTTTGGTGAAAAATGATTGTTCACTTGGCCTTCAAGAGAATCAACAGTTCTATTCCTGGTTTTTGTGGACACTTGGAGATGTCCCAACAATCTGGTGGGCAGCTTCTTCAGATGCCAGTTTGACCTTCAGTTCCAAAGGCAGCGGAAGCCCTGGCAGCTTGTTCTGACCAGCCCTCCCTGCATGTGGATTTCAGGCAATGAAAGGTTAGAGAGATGCCTGGAAGGAGACTGGTGGAAACCAAGGACATGACTGTTGGCTCTGGGCCATGGCAGCTGGGCCCTGACGGAGCATGTCTTTGGCCTTGTTTAAGGACAGCCACTTGGAATCAGATACTGGCACTCTGGATTCCAAGGAGATGATGTGATGGTGCCTTGGAAACTGACCCTGTAAACTGAGAGGGGGGTAGGGAGAGGGAGAGGGAGAGGGGGAGAGGGAGAGAGAGAGAGAGAGAGAGAGAGAGAGAGGATGATGATGATGGTCTCCAACATGGTTCCTTGGTTCTCCCATCTTGTGCAACTGCCAGTAAAGGGAGGAAGGGTTGGATTCAGCCCTTCACAATGAGGGTGGGGATGGAGGGGCCCTTGGATTTCTGTCTCCTTAAGAAGCCACCCTTGACCCAGCCATAGGAAACAATTTTTGGCCAGTCTCTGATTTTCTAGGGAAAACGGTTGATAAGCTGATCAGGCAGCAGTTCCAGGAAGTCCTGGGTGAAAAGGATGGTTTCTGTTCTTTCCAGCCTGGGCGCAGCCTCCAGCATCGGTTCAGCTTTATTTCTTGTCCTCTTGCATACGGAGTGGTGGCCGAGGGCTAGAGCCTGTCCAGCTTGGGGAGTCTCTCTTGAAGTTCAATGGCCCACAGACCACACCTGCCCTTGACAAAGGCCTGTAGAGCAGCTCCCGGAAGATCTAGGGCATCGGTGCTGCTGTTGGCTCTCTGTCTCTGGGATTTGAAGAAAAGGAAGGCCGACCTCGGACTGGCCGTGCTGCTTCTCCCTCGGGCTCGCTCCGGGCATCCCAAGAGGAACTAGGGGAGCTTTGGAAACCCAGCAAGAAGCCCGGCCCGTCCTTGCACGGACCTGCAAGCAGAACAGGAAGTTCGGCCGGCTCCAGCCAGGGAGGCTCCCGTCTCGGGCCTCCTCTTCCCTCTGCCGGGTGAGAAATGGGGGCGGCGGGAGCGTCTCCCTCCGCCCCAGGCCGTCTATGCAGACCCCTGCACGAGCCTAGGGCGGAAAGGCAAACGCCGAGCGGCGACTGCAGGACAACGGACAGCGGCGCGGCTGAACCTGAGCCGCCGCAGAGCCCCTCTGACCGCCCCCGTGCCTTAAAAGAAGCGAACCCGGGGCGGAAGGGAGTCCCTCACCGCGGCCCTCTCGAGCGCCGCTCAGTCCGTCGCGGTGCAGGGGTGGGAGCGCGTGCGGGCAGCTCCCCGCCGGAGCTTGGGCAGACAGCCCGCGGCAATCTCTTGTTTCGCGTCTCCACCCGCACACGTTTGCTAACAAGAGCATCCGCTCTGGCGGCTGATTTTCACTGGAATCGCGGCGCAAATTGCGCGGCCTCTCGAGCAAAGGAACTCCCACGAACGGAGTTTTTGCGGCTGCCTCTTTTCTCGGTGTGCGTGAGAAGTTACACCCACAACTCTTTCCATGGCAACCGTAGGAGCCGCTACTTGGGCGGCGGGGTGGGGGGGGTGGCGGGGGGGGGGGATACAGTATAATCCTTGGATTATATGCAATGGTTCTAGACGAGGGGAGGGAGAGAATCGCGTCGAGGGCCACCCTCCCGCTTGTTCTTAGCCACAGCCCTTTCCCGCCCTCCCGAATCCTTTTTGCAATCCACCAACCAAAGAATTTTTCTGTCCCCCGGTTTTTGGTAGTGGCTGTGGCCGCCACAGTGGCCGCCGCCCCTCCAGCCGGCCATCTTGGAGCCGAACCCCGCCGCTGCCCAAGGACGATGAGTCTCCGGACGGACACTTGACCTTCGCCCGGCCCAGCTGCTGAACCCCGCGCGCCGCCGCCCCGAGGATGAGCCCCGCAAGCTCGGCGCTGCAGCTGCTGCTGCTGCTCTTCCCGCTGGGTAAGGGCCGCGGGGATGGGGGCGGGGGGCGGGCCGATGACACCCGGTGGCGAGTCCCCGTCCCCACCTGCGTCCCCGAGGGCTGCCCAGCACGGTGGTTGGAGGGGGAACCTTTGGAGAAGGGGGCCGGCGGGGCCGGTGACTCTCCCGCAGGCTGCCTGGGAATTTTTCTTCCTATTTCTTCCTCCCCCTTCTAGCGGGGGAGGGTGGCTTGGGCGGTGGACGAGAGGAGACCCCCCACTCTCCTCCCTTCTCTGCCTGAAGCAAAGGCCGGACTGGATGTGAACTCAGGGGGGAATGCTGCCTCCCCCCTGCCCCGGATGAATTCAGCACCCGGTCCTGCTGCTGCTCCTGCAGCGAGGGATTTCAGCAGCTGCTTCTGGCTGCCCAAGCAGATCCCTCTTAGTGCTCCCGCACTAAGGCTGCGAAGGAGGCGCCAACTTCAGCTGCAATTCGATCTGCTGAGCAGAGTTGGCCACCGCCCCCCCCCCCCCCCCCATAGCTGCATCCTGTCCCCTACGGAGAAGGCTGGTCCGAGAGCCCCCGAGTCCAGCTTTGCTGCAGGGCGCAGCCCCGCCCCTCCTCTCTTAATGTATCCCAGTTAGTGTCCTTGGTGAGGGTGGGCACGGGCACTGGCATAGTGCTGGTAAATTAGGCTGTGAATGGCAGAAGCAGAGCAGTTCTTGGCCGATCCAGCAGTGGGACCCCATTGAAGAAAGAGGGGGGAGGTCTGCTGGGAATCCCCACAGCTGAATGGCTAGAACCTGTGGCTAAGCCCGCCCTTGCCCTGGTCTGATCATGGATTACCCTTCAGTTCTTGGGAGCTGCCCCCTTTGACTTTTCCTGCCTTCCTCAAGAATAAATCTCTAAAAGCTGCCCCTCCTCTCTCTCTCTCCCTGGTGGTCCCTTTTGCTCAGGGCACGGGGGGGGGGGGGGGGGGGGGGGGATACAGGGCATGCTCTGGACTTCCACTCACCTGCAGCTGCTAATTTGGGGGTTTAAGGGCTTCTTGTTGAGGACAAAGTGCAGAACCCTTCAAAGCCAAAGGCAGGCGACCTCTTGATCCCAGTGCATGGGGGAGGAGACTCACTGGAGTGGGGAGGGGGATTCCCTTGTATTCTGCTCCTGCCCCAGCCTGCCCAGAGAGACAGGATCAGGGGGCTTCTGGCTGCATCCAGCATCACCATTTTCCTAGTGAAATCTTCTGTGGAGACTCCGATGATTCCAGCTGCAATAGCAACTCCTGCTGCTGCTTTGGTCATGGCCGCTTGAGGGACCTGAGGGCCTTCTGGCAACTCCCATTGCTTCCAAGGATCTCCAGAAGACATTGGAGTTCCTTTCTGGATTTGGGGGGCGCGGGGGAAGCCTGAGAGCTCATCTCCACCTGGATGAAAGCAAAGAAAGACTGCACTGCCCAGCACACCAGCCTTCCCCAGGACTCCCCCCCCC
>NW_020769350.1:10540563-10646785 GCF_900518735.1 Pseudonaja textilis
GGGGGGGGCGGGGGGCCTCTTCTCTTCTTGCTAGTGCTGAACACGCTGGGCATGGAGCTGATGGCCCCAACCACCCTCTATGCGCTGAACGGCTCTTCCATCCGCCTCAGCTGCACTTTCCATTCCTGCTACCAGGTAGACAAAAAGCAATTCTCCCTGAACTGGACCTACCAAACCTGCCAGAACTGCACCGAAGAGATGGTGAGTGCCTTGGCTGGGGGCGGGGGGGGGGGGGCTGGGCCACCACTCTGCCCCAAACTTGAATGCTGCTTGTGCCTCTCTGGGAAAGTCCCATCAACTGTGCTGCGTGGGGTGGGGGGAGCCAATGGGCCAAACTCTGCTTCGCAGGAACTCTGGGCTTTGCAGCCCTTGGGTGGGAGGGGCCGTGGGGATGGGATGGATGACCCTTGTCCAAGTTTCCTAAGCTCCCTGCCTCTGCTCCCTCCCACCCTGCCCTCCAGCGCCAGGAATCCCAGACCGTAGGCTGGGCTGGAGGGTGGGCTGCTCCCAAAGACCCCACAACTCTCCTGGTCCTCCTATCTCACCCAGTTCTTGCAGTTTAAGCTGAAAGTGGTTCCCGTGGAGCTGAACCGTTTTGAGGACCGCGTGGAGTTTACAGGGAACCCCAGCAAGAACGACATGTCCTTCACCCTCCACAACGTGCAGCTGGAGGATGCAGGGCTGTACAACTGCTACGTGATGAACCCGCCTGACCGACAAAAGGGCCACGGCCAGATCAGCCTCCAAGTTCTCACAGAAGGTCAGGCCCTGGTTCCACCCCCTTCCCTGCCCACTCGCTCCCCTCCCCAGAGGTTCCTGGGAAAGGGAGGGCTCCCTCTCCGGGGCCTTTCCTGCGAATGCTGGGAGGAGACCCCCAGGGCTGCTCCTTGCCTGATGCTGGGCTTCTCTCTACAGAACCCCCAGAGCGGGACTCCACAGTGGCTGTGATTGTGGGGGCCACTGTGGGGGGCTTCCTGGCTGTGGTGATCCTGGCCTTGGTCATTGTGAAGTGTGTCCGGCGCAAGAAGCAGCAGAGGCTCAACACGGATGACCAGAAGACCGAAGAAGAGGGCAAAACCGATGGGGAGGGGAACCCGGAGGAAGGCATGAAGTAGGGAGGGGAGGGTCTCCCCCAGGCTGGCCTTCCTGCTCTTCCTTGTCCCTGCCCTCCCCTCCCCTGGACTTTCTCTGAAGCAAAGAGTTCCACCCAAACTGTCCGAAAGGCTGGGCTGCTTCCCCCGTCCCTCTTCATCCCTGGGGCTCTTGGGCCAGAGCACAGCAGTGGGGAGGGGGGCTGCCCGCGCTGGGTTTTTGTGTGTGTGTGTGTGTAGGAATTTGTGGGACTGAAGTTGAAAGCCTCCTGGGGTAAGCCTGCATTCCTGTCCCAGACAGGCAGTTCCTCCATTTGGACAGAGGGGGCCCTGTTGTGTGTCTCTGGCAAGAAGGCCAAGCCCCTCCCCCACCCCTGCTGCTGCTGCTGCTGCTGCCGCCTTCGTGGCAAATCTTGGGGAGGTGAAAGCCTGTTTCCTTTGCTCGTGGAGCCCAGGGGTCCCTACTGGAAGAGGCCCCGAGAGGAGCCAGGTGGCTTGGGAGCCGGTGAGGGTCCCCCTGTGTATCTCACGGCCAAGCAGGATTTCCTCTCCAAAGCAAAAACTGCCATTTTACACCCTCCACCTTGAACACCGAGCACAATTCGCCACTGCCAGGAGAAATCACTGCCGGGGGTCAGCAGCCGTCTCTCTTGCAGGCCAGCACTGAGCTCCTCCCCCCCCCCATCTTGGAAACCCATGGCTGGACTGTTTGGAAGGAATGCTGTTGACCCTCGCCCCTCTCTCATGAAAACAACTGAAGGTTTTCTGCCTGGCATAAGCAGGAGGTGTGTGCGTGGGCAGATGTGTGAGGGGAGCAGGAGAAGGAAGGAAAGGAAAGGGAGGAAAGGAAGGAAAGGAAGGAAGGAAGGAAGGAAGGAAGGAAGGAAGGAAGGAAGGAAGGAAGGAAGGAAGGAAGGAAGGAAGGAAGGAAGGAAGGGTTGTCTGTTTGGGATTTAGTGGAAGAAGAGTTTTCCACCCAGACTCACTGCAGCCAATTGGTATTTACTTTCCCTGTTTGCACATCTTGCCTGCTAGTTAGAACCCCAAAGCCAGAAGGGCCCTGGGGGCCTCCATTCCCCCCACCATGACCCCTGCTGGGACCCTCCATTCCGCAGCAGCCCCTGAACGGGCCCCAAGCTCTCTGGGCCCCAAGCTCCTTCCCTAGGATGTTGCCCTGGCGGGTGAGAGCAAGTGATTCCCCAGTTGGCTTGTGACTGTGCTGATCTGTCTTTGGCTCTGCGGCTTCTCCTTGGAATTGCACTTTGCTGTCTGCTGTTTGCAACCCCCCCTCCCCCCTTCTGTCATGTTCCCAACACCTGCCCTCAGCTGAGATGGGTTATGCAACTTTTCTGTCCTTATTTTGCAAAATTTGCAATTCAGATTCATCAGGCTCTGCCTGAAAAGTTTTCATCACTCTTCTTGTAACTGCAGAATTGAGTTGGCCTCCATTTGCACCGACAGTGACTTACTGTGCTGCTGCGCTGGAAATCAATGTTTCTTGTCCTGGGTCTGCTCAGGAAGTCCAACCGTCACACGAAATAAAGCAGAGCTTGCCTCCCCACATAGGCAGACCTCTGCTTCTTTCCCCGGAGAGGGGTGGGCGCCTGGTGTAAGTCGGCTCTCTTCCCCCACCCTAACATGGCCCGTGGGCCTTCTCCCCTATTTACTCCTCCTCCGCCTTTTCCTTTCCTGGACCGCTCTCCATTAGGATCCATTAGCCCGATTCAGAGCCAGCAAATCTGAAGGGGGCTGAGGGTGGAAGCAGCTCTGGCGGTGGGGCGATGCTCCTTGAAACTCAGGATCAGCCGCCTGAACCTCCTACCATAGATGAGGGTCTCAAAGAGTCATCTGGGGTTCAGTTCTTGAAAGCCTTTCGAGAGGAGAACCGCCTTGGACAAAGGTCGAACTGCCCTCAGCAGGCACTGCAGCCAGTGGCTCCTGGCCTCTTCATCTGACACCCGCCCTCCCAAGAAAGGGACCTTCACAAGATGCCCTTTGGGTCAAGGTGAGAGATTGAGCAGGTAGCCTCCCTCCATCTTGGCTCCCTTTCTTGGCCGGGAGGCTGGGAAGGTTGGTTTCTCTTCCAGCCCTCAGCTGAAGGCCAGGAAACCCACCACCCCTTTGGGTGTGGGCAGAACTGCTGTCCCGCTTGGAGGCGAAGGAGGCGCCCAGGAATTGCCTACTGTCAGCTGTGACTCTGAAAACCTGCTAACGGGCAGACTTGGCCACAGAATCTTGGCGTCGGAGCTCTAGGAAAGGAAGCGGGACTCCCCCGAAGGAGCGCCAACATGCTACAGACCCCCACCTAGTTGGTCGGGTAGCTGGCTGCCCCAGAGGACCGGAGCCGGCTTAAGCTGCTGGGTCTGGCTTCTTTTCCTCTCTTCTGTCCTTTGGATGGTGCCGCGCTCCAGGCTGCTCCGGATCAGGGCGTTCCTCGGCCCAGAGTAAGTTCTGCAGCGGCCCATCCAAAAAATGCCGCTCGAGGCTGCGCGGGCGCCTGACTCCCTCCCGCGTCTGCGACCAGAAGGCCGGGAAGGAAAGAAATGGGGGCAAACGTCTCCCTCCCGCAGAGAGTCTAGCGGTCTTTGCCGGAGCTACAAACCAACTCTAGCCTGCCGACAGCGGCCGAAAGCTGCGGGATTCGTGTCTCCCTCTTGGGCAGGCCGAGGGCGGATCGCGCGAGAGATGCCACTTCGCCGCCGCGCTTCTTACGCGCCGCTCTTTCCTGGCGGATGCCCAGGTCTCCGCTGCAACACTTCGGCGGAGCAGGAGGCAGGCGCGGCCATCGGGTTTGCAGCCTAGGTGCGGAAGATCCCGGCAGGGCGAGAGCCGCTGCGGCTCCGGACTCCTTTGGCTGGGAAAACGGAGCGCTGACTTGGGCCGGGTGTCTCGCGGGAGCCTGCAAGCATCTCCCGTGGGCGGCCGGAGAGCGCGGCCTAGATGCGCTTCTCAGCCTTCTCAGGGCTTGTGAGCAGGGCGGATGCGCGCGCGCGCCAGACCCCTTCTGGTCGGGAGAAACTGCAAAGAAAGGCCAAGAAACGTCCCCTATGCCGACTCTCCTCCTGCCCTCCGAAGAGCTCAGGAACCCGGACCGTCTCCTAACCTGAAGGAGTCCACTTTCTTGTCTGGTGCGGAAGAGAACCGGTTGGAGCGCCCTCGAGGAAGCCTTGGCTGGTTCTCCCTGAAACTGTCCCGCGCCTGGGTTTGGTCAGCGGGAAGAGGCCCTTCGAGGCTTCAGGCTGGGGAGGGGGAAGCGATGCCGGGAGTGCGGAGCAGCCGGCGCAGGAGAGGCTGAAGCAGCACCAGACCGCGCAAGCGGGAGCCGGAGGTCCCACGGCAGAGGATGTCCGCAGCGGTTCTTGGGCTGTGCAAAACGCCTGGTGTCCTAGGAGAGATCCCGCCCCCCGCCGCCACTCATCCACCCCGCGGAGGCGGAGAAACCCAACTCCTCGGCCTGGACAGCGCTTGAAACCCAAGGACTCGAAGGGAAAGTTGCGAAGCCAGCACTTTGCTTCGCGCCAGCTGGGCGCGCTCCCGGCCCTTCTGCTTTTGCGCCCGACGACCAAGCGGCGCGAGTGAGAGGGCACGAGCAGGGCATGTGGGCGGCCGCAGCCGCGCAGGCGAGGTCAGCCTGAATGGGAGGATCGCCTTCGCGGGAGAGAGCCAGATCGCCCCCCCCACTTCTGCGAGGGCCCGTCGCGGTCTCAGGGAAGCCACCGGGTTTCCTCGGTGAAGTTCTTCGCAAGAATGCGCCGGCGCCGGTGGGAGAGGCTGCTGCTAGGTCGCCGAGCTGCAGAAAGTTTTACGGGGCCGGTAGTTGTGAGGCCTTGGGACCAAACTGCCCCCTTCCGGCTTCCTTCCCGGGAGGGGTTCAAGCGGCAGAAAAGAACAGAGGAGCGTCGGAGAAACGGAGCAAGGTTGGGCTGCTGCCGCCACAGGGAGCCAAGCTGCTCCGGCGAGCGCTGGGATTCCTCTCCGATGCTCACTCTTTAAGCCCTGAGGCTCGCTGGCACCAAGCAAACGCCCCTTTGCGTGGAGAGCGCGAATGCCCCTCCTCCTCTGGAGAGTCCTGGCCAGCTCCTGGCTGAAGTCCAGCCAGGCCCTCAATGGGACTCGGTTCTTGGCCTAGTGCCCCTGACTTTCTGCAATGGTCACCCGCAACAGAGGCATGGAAAAAGTATTCCCCTCCCCCCATGCAGTAAGAGCTGCTCACAACCGCCCCGCCCCCGCCCCGCCCCCCGGCTGCTGCCCGGAATTTCTGGCACCTTTACAGTTTCTTCTTCTTCTTTTTTTATCTTTCACTGCACAATCCCTGAGTCATGATTCTCTGGGAGCTTCAGAAGCTGCCACGACCGCAGCATCTCCGCACCCTCTACCTGCCACCTCAGCAGACGCTAGCCCGTGGCCCAGGATGCCCCCCAAGATTGGCATCCTTTGCCCTCCCCCTTCAGCCAGGAGCGTTTCCTTTTTTCTTTCCCCCATCTCCCCACTTCCTATGTGACACCAGAAGGAACTCGTTGGGGGGGAGGGGTCTAGTTTGGGTGGTATTGCTCTGGCACACGCTAGGCAAGGCTGAGAGTCGCTCTACTGAAACGGCGGCCGGCTGCTTCCCAGAGAGTGGGATGTTGGAGCCCCACCACTTCCTCCATCTCTGGACCTCTGTGAGCTCTGAATTCCTTCCCGCGATGCCTGAAGCAGGCTTGGGCTCGGAAGAGGCAGGGAGCGTTGATGGGAAAAGCCTGTCCCTAAAGCCAGCCCAGCTAAATGGCAGCCGATTCCAGCTCCCCACGAGTGAAAGGGGGCTTCCCTCCTGCTGCTTCAGCAGTGACTCCACCTTTGCCTGCCAGAAAGAAGCTTCTCTCTGCCCATTTGCTACCCCTCGCCTGATTTTCCTGCTGCCCTTCCTTCCCCTGCTCCAGAGGTTCGAGCCACCCCATCTAACCATCCGGGGCAACCTTCTCAACCCCCAAATATCCCACTGGAGGGACCGTTAGCTTCCCCACTGCCCTGCTAGTAAACAGATGCCTTGCCTGCTCCTGGGGAGGACAGGCCAGTCCCCTCCCCCCAAAAAGCTTCCCTTGGCTACCGTGCTTGGAAGTTCCTAAGGCCTCATTCAGCCGCGTGTGTAACAGCCAGCCCACAATTTGCTTAACCGTGGCTGGTGGAACAGACCAGGGAAAGACGCCGTCTCCGTGGAGGTAAATGCAAAGCAACCAACGCCGGGAGGGCTTGGCGCGCCTGCTCCAGCCGTCTCTCCGGCTTTGCGGGCGGCAGCGGGCAACGACCTTCGGGGAGGACGGTGCTGCTCCCCAGGCCCGGTGCGACGTGGCTGCGCGCGCCCTCCGCGGGGGGCCTGGCATCACCGCGGAGGCGGTTCCGGGCGTGTCCGCCTCCGCCTCTCGCTGCCTTTTGGGCTGCCTTTTGGGCTGCTGGAAGGGGCGGCCCGTGCGCGGAGCCAGTAGCGGCAACTGCGGCGGTCGGTCGCTAAAGCAACTTCGGGAGTCGGAGACTGCGGCGTCAACGGAGAGGAGAGAGGCGGCCGAGTAGTTGCAGAGATGGCCGTGGACTGGCTGGGAGTCGCCTTGCTGGGTAGGGACGCGGAGCCGCTCTAAGCTTCGGGGAACCGTCGGTCGCCTGCGGGCTGAGCCAACTGACCGGTCCGCGGTCACCTAGTAGGCGCGAGGCTCGGGCAGAAAGCGAGAGCACACCTGCCTTCCCCTCTCTCCGCTGGCGCGCGCCACCACTGCACTTCCCTTGGGCCCATCCCGCCGCAGCTCGGCTGCCGTCCCTGCGCGAGGCCGGGGCGGCGGGAGGCGGGATGGGGGACGCGCAGGACCGGCGTTTTCTTCCGCATTTGCTGTAGCGAGTCGGGGGACTTTTTGCTCCCGCTGGCAGCCTCTTCGACCTGCCTCCCTTCCGGGTATCTTTTTAAAGATTCGAGCAGAATCCTAGAGAGCAACGCCCCTGGCCTGGAGTAAGTCCGACTTCGCTGTAAGTTTGCTTTGGTTCCAAGAAGCCTCGTTTGCACAGAAAGTTTGTGGCGAACTCCGTGCTGAACTTCTTGAAAGTGGGGTGCGGGAGGGGGCTGAATCCCCGGGTGGCTCGATCCGAGGCACCTTCCCTTCCCTTCCCCATCTTTACCGCTGATGCTGCTCTCTTTACCTGGAATGTGAGCGTCCCATCCAAGACGCTGAACAAGTCAGAAGGACTCCACTTCCCTTGGGCTCAATCCTTTCTCTGGAGCACACAATGACAAGCATTTGGGAGAATCAGATGGGCCTTGTAGTCCCCCTCCTTTAAATGAATTCTACCCCCTATGGGAGGGTGCAGTTCTAATTAACCTCTTGCAAAACAGAAAAAGAAAAAAACCCCCACTCATGTTAGCAAGGTCAGTCCTGAGTTGTTTTGTTTTCTGAATGCAAAATACCCGTAGTCCAATAATCTAGTCTAGTCTAGTGCCTGATAATTATTTTGTAATAAACTTTAATTACAAAGCCTCCCCCCTCCCATTTTCCTCCCTGGATCAGTTGTGTAAGAAGCCCCTCTTCAGGCCCTGAATGGTGCTCTGTCCCAGGCAAACCAAAGGCTCTGGGGTTGGCCAATTGGCTGGATGCCACTCAAAGGCTTGGCACCTTGCAGAAGTCTTGCTCCATTCAAGTCCCTGTGAATTGCTTCCCTTTACCTATACCTGGACTAAGCATATCCAGAGTTCCATGGCTTTGCAGTCTTTGGTGCTGTGGGGAGCAGCGTGGGTGACTTTCTGAGCAAGGACCAGCGCTGGGCTCGTGCCTCCTGCCAGAGGAGACTGAACCCACTGGAAAGTTGAGCCAGAGGTGAAGAGGCTCTTGGCTGTGGGAGAGGCAGCTACCTCTGCCTTTGGAAGCGAAGGTTTTCCCCTTGAGTCTGAGTGAGCTCTCTTCCTGAAACACCCGGCCTATCCATGGTGATGACACACCTGAGTTGCTCTGTGGTCCAGTTCCCTTTGGGGGCAGAAGTAGAAAACCTGCCATTGGCTCAGGGAGTGAGGTGGGTGGATCATCTGGGTCTATACTCCTTTTGTTTGGGAGAGGCACCTCTTGCCTTCCTTCCTTCCTTCCTTCCTTCCTTCCTTCCTTCCTTCCTTCCTTCCTTCCTTCCTTCCTTCCTTCCTTCCTTCCTTCCAAAAGTTGAAAACAGCTTCCCTGTGTCTCTTCTTTCTGGTTATTCCCATAGCAGCTCCCTCGTGGGGAGGGCTGAGAGGAAATAACAGGTCCAAAGTTATGCAGGGAGTTTCTATGGCTGAGGGTGGATTTGAAGGGCCTGGATCTGCCCTTCCCAACTGGCTCCAGGGTCTCTCTTCCCTGGGTGTGTGGCTTTTGAATTCCAGGCATTGGCTTGGGTCGGGGTTGCAAGGATGGAGTGGGTGGACCCTGCACCCCGTGTGTCAGCAGGCAGGAGAGTAGCCACCCCTGCAACGGCCAAGACTCATGAGGGGCAGCTGCCCTTCCCTCCCTCCCATGGAAGCCAGCTGGGCAAGTGCTTAGGGAGGGCACCCTCACTTGGGATCATGCCACAAACAGGTTTAGTTCTGGATACACAGCAACCCAATGCCTGGAGTGCAGATTGCACCCATCTCAGGCCACAGTCCCAAGTCCCCTTGCTGATGGGATGACTTGGCCTACCAAGAACTGGGCTCACTTCTACCCATGTAAGGAGGCTGGGAGGAGGTGCTGGAAGAGAATTTGAGCAGGTGCTAAGCTCTTGAGTGTCCTTGAATCATGAAAGAACACTCTTGCACAGCTGACTCTTCTCTGTAGCAACCCCCCCCCCATCGCTGCACCTGACTGCTACAGGAACTCTTGTTCTTCCGCCACTTCACGGATTCTGACAACTGCCCTTCACCAGGTTTCAGGGAGTACAACATAAAGAGGCCTTCTTTTTTAGGCAAGTCAGGACCCAGATATCTGAACTGGAAATCAGAGCTGAAATTGCAACTGGGTCCCCTAACCTACTTCATACAAACTGCCAGTTTGTTTTAGCTTGTCTAGCATGTTCTGTGAACTTAGTCTGTATGTTAAGCTGCAAAGCGGGGAGGCGGGGAGTGGCCTCTCTGAGAAGTTGGACCAGTTACCATTTTCAAAGAGCACCATAAGTCCATTCTTGGCTTGCAAGAGGTAAGGCCATCCTTCCCTTCCGACAATTCTGTTTGGTTGGTGGCATCCTTGGAAGACACGCTTTGGCTGAATTGGGACCTTCTCAGCATTCTGCTCAATTTGCCCAGTTGTAGCATCTTCAGTTGAGGGCATAGAGGCTCTTCATTGGACACTGGAAAATTTTGTAGATTAATTTATGATGTCAGTAAAGATCCAGTTCTTCCGATAAACTCATTCTTACATTTGGTCCAGTGTAAGAACATGTTTGGTCCGACATGTTTGGACCATGTTTGGTGGCTGCTAGAGATGATGGCTCTTTGCCCTCTCCCCTTTCCCCCCTCCCCAAGCTGATTCTGTAGAGGAAGCTGTTTGTTCAGTTTGCTGTGACTTTTTTATGGGGTCATTGGACAAGCTCCCCCCAAAGAAGGCAAGAGTAGGATATACATTTGGTGTGAAAAGAGTCTGTCTGATCCAAAAAACTCAGGTCAGATAAAAACAACCCTGCCAAAATGAGCATTGTTTGTTCTTTCTTTCTCTTCCTTCCTTTCTCTTTCTTTCTCTCTTTTTCTCCCTAGGACTTCAGCTGTGCTTTCGGACACTGGCCTTGGAGGTGTCGGTGGGCAAGGCGCCTGTTATTTATGCCAAAAATGGCACCAATGTGCTACTGCCCTGTACTTTCAACTCCTGCATCGGCATTGAGAAAGCCAACTTCATATGGAGCCACAACCACACCAAAGTGCGTGGCCTGTGGGGATTGGCACTGGGCAGGGCTGGGGGGCCTGCTTGGTTTAAGGGTTAGAGGTTTTGATGAAGCTAGATTCCAAGCAACAAGCAGAGACACTTATGGCACCTTGAAGATGAATGGATCTACAAGTAGTCCTCGCTTAACAACCACAAATGGGACCGGCAGCTCCATCATTAAGTAATGCGGTCAAGAAATAAGATATCGAGTGACCCCCATGGCTTACAATTTTACTGCTACCTTCTCCATTGACTTCTCTGCTTGTCAAAAGCTGGCTATGAAGCATGCAAATGGCAATCACATGACAGCTTTAAGACTTGTGGACTTCAATTCCCAGAATTCCTCCTCCAGTCGTGTTAGCTCAGGAATTCTGAGAGTTGAAGTCCACAAGTCAACTTACCAAGTTGGAAGACCCTTGACCTAGACTATTCAGTTTATGAGATAAATTCCTTATTCTTTAAGGTGTCATGATCATTGGTGCTTTTATGAATGACAATTAGCAATTGAAGGTAGCCTTCATATTTAATAAGTAGCAAGGAAAGAGATTCTTCCAAGTCCTCAGCCTTGCTTGAGGACACAGTGTTCCCCCCATTCCCCCCAAAACAGGGGCCAAGTATGGAGGGAAAAAGTTGAGAAGTCTACAGAAAAGTCTGCATTGCCAGGAAGCACAAGCAGCCCATCCTCTGCACAGCGGGGGTGGGGGGCGGGGGAGGAGTGGGGACGGCTGCCTCAACCTCACTGCGTCTCCCTCTCAGCACTTTGTGGAGAAGATGCTTGGGGAGCCGTGTCAGGTAGTTCTTGCGCAGCAGAGAATTTCCCTTGGGAAATTCCACCTTGAGGAGGACAGAGCCGTGCCTTCATTCACTGCTCTTCCCCTGCTGCAGATATTCAAAGGGGTCGTAAAGAACAAAGACTCCAAGCCAGAGCCTCATCCGGAGTACAAGTTCAGCCTTAAGCACATGTTGCCACCTGACCTACCACTCAGCAAGGACAACCGGGAGTTCAACGTTTCCCTCCTGTTGCTTGATGCTGACTTTGAGGACTCTGGGACATATACCTGCCTGGTCAAGAATCCCAAAGAGAAGGATGCCAACCACAGCGGCACCTTTACTCTCAAAGTGGTGGTGATGTGTGAGTAGCAGCTGGGCAACGGACGCTGGCCTTGGTTCGGTCGTGCCCATTTAGAGGCAACCAACTGAGGCAGGCCTGTATTTTCCAGCTCCACAGTTGGGGGGGTGGGAACGGGACTTCCTCGGAGCCACTGGCTTGCTGAGCTTGGGTGTGGGGAAGCCCATGGCTGGAGGGTGCAAGTAGGGGGCTCCTTTCTCCCTGGCCTTCACTGCCTTCTCTTCCTCCCCAGTGGAGAAGGTGGACAACACACTGACATGGATCATATTGTCCGTTGTGGGTGGCATCATTGGGCTCCTCATCCTTATCATGCTGACCAAGAAACTGGTCCTCCTCATCCTCAAGAAGACGCGGAAGCAGAAGTGAGTGTGCTGCTTGCGCTGCCTCATACAGAATATGCGCAAGCCACGTGGCTGGCTGGCTCAGCGACAGCTGCCTGGTTCTCCAGACAGGAGGCTGGGTGTGGGAGCAGGCCCGGCTGGCCCTCCTCCAGGCAGTGGAGCTCCCCAGAGGCCTTTCTCCTGGACAACACGGGGTGGGGAGCCGCCTCTGCTTGGGACCTCCAGGGTGTAGCCAGGCTGAGCCGGTCTGTTTTCTGTCTCCTGCAGGGAGTGCCTTGTGAGCTCTTCAGCAAACGAGAACACGGAGAACGGGGGGCTGCCAGGCTCCAAGATAGACTCTAAACCAGCCTCCAAGGCCTGAGTCCCTGAAGGGCAGGTCTCTGGGGTCCAACCCTCCAAGCTCATCTGCCGGACGGGCAGGAGAAGCCCCTCTTTCAAATGACTGATGCTTGAGACACAACTATGTTACTCAACTGGCTGCAAACAAGCGCTGCTTCTTGGGAGAAACTTCAGAGGTGGGTGGCAAGACTGGCATGGCTCCTGTCTGAAGGATGGAGGGTTCTGGACGCAGGCTGAGCTTTGGTTTCTGTAGCTGCAGGAATGAGGCTAGATGGGCACTGGACCAAAGGCCTGATTCTCCTCCTGACAAGTCGAATATCATCAGCATTGGGGTGTGGGTTGGAAATGCTGCCTCCCTCCCTCCCTCCAAATGTAGAGGAGGTGACTGGAGGGGCAGGGCGGGGCGCTGGGTCTGCTCTACCTGCATCTTGAAGCCAGTAGATGCTCCCCTGCTGAATATTGGTTGCTGGGATGCATCCCTATGGAGGGGGAGGGGGGCGTTGCTGGAGCCATCGGAGGCCCAGGGGAGCCAAGCATGGGGTCCCTATCCTCTTCCGTGGTTCTTCAGTGCTTCAGGATGGAGGGTGGCTGCACCTGGACGTGGGTCTTTCTCCAGGCCTCCTCTTGGCAAGACAGCAGAGCAGACCTGCAGGGATGCTTCAAGAGACAGGAATCGTGTGCGTGTGTGTGTGTGTGTGTCTCCTTTGCATGGTCCCATGGTTTTAGGCTGCCCTTGCTCAATGGGAAGCTGGTGTCCAATGGCTCCCCTGCCAAGCTGCCGATCCTTCCCCCCAGCGTCTCTCCTTCACTTGCATGCTCGTTTCCTGGTCTCCTGGCCTGCAGGAGCTGGGCTTTTTACTGGAGCATGACAAGAGCATCACTGCTAAGGCCTTATTACCCTCCTGGCCCAATTTAACACCCCATCTATAGACCCCATCTATAGACATCTATAGGCAAGGGGGGGGCTGCCCAGGTGAACAAGATGGCAGGTTGGCAAGACACCAAGTCAGGATGTTTGAGGAGCAGCTGCATCCTGCTCAGCCCAGGACCCCCTCCCTCCCTGGCTCTCTGCAACTGGCAGCCCTTCCGGACCACCAGCCAGGATGCCCAGGCTGTTTCCCCACAGTTTATGGTGTTTCTCTGCCAGAGGAGGCAACATTTTTAGGTTTTCTTATTTATTCTGAGGTATAATTTGGGAGGGGGGGGGAGAAATCATTACCAGGCGTAGTAGCTGTTATGATTGTAAAAGATATGCCCCCTCCTACACGTACGTCAACTACATTCGCTACCAAACCTATGAGATGTTCCCAACCACCACCAATACACATGAGCTCTTACCAAATGCCCTTGTAAAAAAAACGTTCCCAGCAAGCTGGATTGACCCAGGTGGTGATCAGGAGAGGACTCAGTCAGGAATCTGTGGTCTATTTGCTTTTCTGAAAGATGCTATGGCCAGCAAGTGACCTTTTTCTGTCTTCTGTACAGAGGTGGATTTATAAACTGTACAGATGCAGATAGATAACTCAATAAGACGTCCATAACAAAGTACATTTATTGGTTCATCAGGTATCCTCATAACTCACATTTGTGATGAAGTTCTTCTTTAATGACCAATCCTTGGTATATCTGCCTTGTAGTAAAAGATGGTTATCTCCTAACCCATCTGGTAGCGATAGAAAGCAGCTGGCTCCAGGCAAGGCCCCTCCACAACCCAGTGAAGAACCCCAAGCTTTCCAGCTCTGCTGGCCGTGGAAAAGCTCCCTGTGCCTGAGGTACTCACCTGGTACCCTGCCCAGTTTCCCCAAATGGCCAGCCAATCAGACCCCAGTTCCTGCCTCAAAAATCTTGGCTTTCTCCGTAGTTTGGGGGCCCCCTTTCTTGTAATGCAGACATTCAACAATCCTTGCAATAAACATGGTTCTTCTCCTTAGTGTTGTGCTTCTTATTTTGGCAAAAACCCACAACAGTATATACTATATGCAGAGTTCTGCCTTTGGGGATCCTGGGGAGGAGGCAGACCCCTTGTATCCAGCACTGAGAAGGAAAGCTCTGGGGATGGGATCCCAGCTCAGCTGTCGCTGGATCAGGGGAAGAGGCAATGGAGGCTCTTGTCTGGAGAAGCCCAACCTTGCTGTTTATTCAAAGTGATTTGGTTGCTTGAGGTGAGCCAGGACTGGCCACAAGACACCCACGAGGCTAGCCCTCAGTGAGCAGGTTGAATAAAATATAGTTCTTTAAGCAGAAGAGGTGTCAACCCAAGGTACAAATGAGGGTAAGGGAAGAGAGAGCTTGATGCTTCGCATGAATCCAGCTGCATCCCTTTGGGAGGGACCTCGCCTCTTCCCTGGGACTCTTAAGGACTCCCCCCACCACATGGGAGGCAGCAGGAGACCCCCCCCCAAGTCCCAATCGCTGGGAAAGAGCTTGGCCTTGGCCACCCCAATGCTTCTGGGGAAGGCCCGGCTGCCTTCCGCGGTCTCAGAGAGCAGGGCTGCTCAGAGCCACCCGCCTTCCCCGCTTCTGCTGAACCTGAAGAGGCTCGAGGCGGAGGGCTTCGTGCAGAGCGAGGGAGGACGCCGAGGAGGACGGAGGAGGCCAGCGGGATCCATTTCCGGCCGGCATTTCGCCGCACAGTCCTCCGCCCTAACGCCGCCTCTTCCCAAATTTCCTACGGATCCCTAACAGAGTTTCACCTCCAGCCATCCCCAGCGGAGCTCTTCGGTACTCTCGACCCCGCTCCCTCCTCAAGGCGTTGCTGGGGGGCGGGGGCGTTCTCTTTCCCTTCAAGACCATCGCCAGGATGGACTGAATAGGGGGAGATGGGCGGGGGTCACTCTCCAGCGGTAAAGAAGGTGGGCAGAAGCAAGCTCTGGGTTTTGTTTGTTTGTTTGTTTGTTTGTTTTGTCAAGCGATTGTAAGATAACAGGTATAAGTATAAACATCATTATGAATACATGAAATGGAACGAATAAGAAACATAGAAACAATAGGACAGGGACAGTAGGCATGATGGTGCGCTTATGCCCGCCTCCTACAGGCCTCTTAGGAAAGGGGTGAGGTCAATAAACAGTCTGAGGTTAAAGTTTTTGGGGTTTGGGGAAGAATATTGGGGTTGGTGGGGTTCAGTGCCCGTCAGAGAAGCAATTTGTCTCACATTGGATTCCAGCCATTCAATCCATTGGATTTAAGCCCGAGCTCCAGTAAGGTGGGGATGATCTGCCTATCTCCCATCCAAGGCATCTGGGAGAGACGGTCCCAGAGAAGGTCCAAGCCTCCATTCTCCCTACCCCCCTGCACCGGGCAGTGACTTCTTGGCCAGAAGCTGCAGTTTGATTCCCCACTCCCACCATGGCTTTGGGTTGCCTGGGCAGCCAGGAGAAAGAGGCGGAGCCTCAGAGCAGCCTGGAGACCAGGAAGCAAGTGCGTTGCTAGGTGACAAACTCCAAGATTGGCCCCTGGACCAGTCATTGGGCTTGTGCTAAGAGGGCCGGACTTGGAGGGAGAGCCTCCCTGCGCAGAAGGATTCCAGGAGAGTCCCTGCAGCTGCTGCCGCTGCCGCTGCCGCCGCCGCCGCCATTGCTGAGAGCTCCCAGGGAACAGTTACTTCAAGAGTCTCTTGGCCAGAGCAGTTCAGCTGACCAGCTGCAGGCAACCCTTGTAGTCTGTAATGACAGGTAACGGTTGCATTTTCTGGGTTAGCTCCCCACCTCACCCCATGAGATGCAGGCCCCTGAAGATGTACCTATGGGTGGGGGTGGAATCCCAGAGCTCTGAGAAATAGCCGGGTTTCCACCTGGCTTCTTCTGGAGGTTTAGCATGGCTCTTCTTCTGGGTGGCCCTGATGGGCAAAGGGGAGAGAAAGCAGGAGGGCTGAGTGATGTTTCAAGGGCTTTGGCTCAGCAGCCTCACCCTGGACCTGGGTAGGTTGTGTTCCCGGGATTCTCTTCTGGCTAACGACATTGACTGTGCAAGGAACTGTCGCCAGGTGGACTGTGCTTTTTGGGTCTCTCAGCCAGTTGGATGACAGAAGACACTTTCTCTGAGGGTTCCTTGAATTTAGGTGATGAAACTTGGGGGAGAACATGTGCAGAAATTCTGGAGGATTTGTGATGGCAGTGGTTCATCAACAGGAGAAACAAATGGTAGACCTACAACAAATGCTTGCTGAGGGAAGGCTGGCCCACCAGAGGATGTGCTTAGATTTTGTCCATCTTGGAAGAACACAAGTGGCCTCAATACCTCCTCCTGGGTGGAGATGGCCCAGCCTCAATTATCTGGGTCTTCCAAGGTTGGCAAACGCAGCCATGTGCAAGTCTACTCTCAGAGGCTACTCAGAAAAGAGTTGACTGGGCTTGTCCCTTTCTGTCCTCTGCTTCTCCCCTCATGCTGCATCCCCAAGCCATGTCTGCCATGTCTGTTCAGGATGGAATCGAGGCCCTGAGGTTTGCAAACTCTTACCATTCCTCAAGAGGCTGGACCATTGCTAAAGGAGCACCTACTTGCCTCCCATTGGCAATGAAAATGCTATTTTATCAAGATTTACTGGATATCATTTTTCTTGCTATACTATGTGCTTAAAATTACATTTTCAAATGATGTAGTTTGACTTCTTGGAAGATTTCTCTTGAAAGAAGAGAAATGTAAAAAGAAAGAACAAAGAGCACCACTCCCCTGAAAAGACACCTGAGTTTACTTGGGAACTGTTTCATGCTTGATAAGAGAAAAAATATAAATATGAATATAAATCACCGGGACCTGATGGATTACATTCCAGAGTTCTGAAGCAGCTGGCAGATGTTATCTCAGAACCATTGTATTATATCTTTAAAAAATCCTGGAGCACCGGGGAATTACTAGAGGATTGGAAAAGAGCTGATGTAAAAAAGGAGAGAAAAGAAAACAGACCTAGGAAACCTCAGACCAATCAGCCTAACATCAATATTTGGGAACTATTGGAAAAATAATAATTAAAAAAACAGATTTGTGAATACCTAGAAACAAAGTTATAACTAGTAGCCAACGGGATGTTAAAAACAGATCATGCCAAACCAATCTTATTCTTTGACAAAATGCCTAAATTAGTAGACCAAGGAAACACTGTTGACATAATATACTTAGACTTCAGCAAGGTGTTCGACAAAGTAGACCACAACCTACCAGTACTTCTTGATAAACTAGAAAAATGTGGGATAGACAGCATCACCACCAGATGGATTTCTAAAACTGGTTGACAAACCATACTCAGTAAGTAGTCCTTAATGGTACTACGTCTACATGGAGGGAAGTAAACAGTGGGATACCACAAGGTTCCATCTTAGGACCAGTACTCTTCAATATCTTCATAAATGGCTTAGATGAGGGAATATCAAATTTGCAGATGACACTGAGCTGGCAGAAATAGCCAACATCCCAGAAGACAAATCAGGATCCCAAAAGATCTTGATAAACTTGAACAATGGACCCTATCCAACAACATGAAATTTTAGGTGAAGAAAAGAAAGGTTTTACACTTAGACAGGAAAAAACAAAGGCACGAGTACAGTGTAGGTGAAGCCTGGCTCAAAAACAGTAACTTTGAGAGGGATCTTGGAGTCCTAGTGCATGATCCTTTAAACATGAGCAAGCAGTAAACAGCAGCACCAAAACAGCTAATACAATCCTTGGTTGTATAAACAGAGGCATAGAATCAAAATCATGTGAAGTAATAGTACCACTTTTTAAAGCTTTAGTAAGGCCACACCTGGAATCCTGCATCCAGTTTTGGTCCCCACATTACAAAAAAAAGATGTTGAGACTTTTGGAAAAAGTGCAAAGAAGAGCAACTACAATGATTAAAGGCCTGGAGCACGTCTGCGTTCCAAGTGCTATTATTCCCAGGAATTTCTGCATATAAGAACATAATCGGGGGGACCTTGTCCTCTCTTTCCTCTCTTTCCTCTCTCCTTCGGTTCTGTTCTCCCCAGTGTTTGACTTTTGCGGTGCCTTCTTTCGTGGAGAACAGACAGGATTCTTTGGGTCTCTGCTTTGGGGAGAAAGAGAAAGGAAGGGGGGAACCTAGCTTGGAAAAGCTGGGTCTCCCTCCTCAAAAGTTTTCAGTCTAGAGTGGATGCTTGGCTCCAGTGGCTCCTGAGCACATCCATCCCCTCCCACACAGAGGAGGTTTGCATGTGCAGACAGGAGTGCCTTCTACTACTCTGCCCCTTCTTTTGGAGTCAGGTGCCCCAGGCTCAAGCTCAAGGGCCTTTCATTTGGCAACTGGTATCAAACAGCCCACCGCCTCATCTTCCCCAGACCTTACTGTTTTATTTGCAGGAAGAGAGTCCATCAGCACCCTTGGTTTGATCCTTGGTGTCAGCCTCTCCCTCTTGATCCTCGGAGTTCTTGGCTATGTCCTGCTCAGGTGGTACCGGGAAGGACCCTGCTGGGACAGTAAGTGGGGCAGAATGGAGACATAGAGGTAATGGCAAGGTAACTGGTGACCCTAAGACTTTAGGGACAATTGGCCAAGGAAGAACCTGACTGGGGAGATTTCCTCATCTCAGACAATGGTCAGCAACGGTGGCCACATAGACGGCAGGCTCTCCAAAGTTGAACTCAGATTTTTAAGAATGTAGCCCAATTTTGGGAGGGGGGTGGAGGGGAACCGGCCCTTATCCTTATATGATCCTGCAGCTGCAACAGTGAATGTGGGGGCTCCTATTGTATGGGGGGGGTTAGCTGTGCATGACATAGAGAAATGGAAAATATTTTTATTTTATTTATTTATTAAATTTGTGTGGGGTCCGTCTCACTATCGAAAGTCAGCTCAAGGGGAAAGACTAATCCCTCCACACAGCTTCCCGCTTGGGCTTGTTCCTTATTAAAACGGCAGAGCCTTAAAGAGGGACTCCATCGTCTCTTCTGTAATTTTTCTAGAGAAGAAGTATTAAAAATATGGTGCTCAGAATTTAACTGTCTGACTTGCTTGCCTTGTTTTATTTCCTTTAGGGCCTAATTTTGTGTTCAGGTTTTGTCACATCCGGTAAGTGCATTTCAGGAAGCTGCTTTGGGGTTCATAAGAGTTGCAATTTATAAAAATGTTTCCTGCCTTAGAAGTGTACTTTTGTTCTGCCTATTTATTTATTAGATTTCTGGGTTGCCCATCTTGTCTTTTTTTTGCTTTGTGTCCATTTCTGATGCTCTTCTGTGTTTTATTAATTTATGGGAGCTGCTGATCAGATCCTGGTTCACCTTTCCTGGAGATAGCCCTCGGAAGGGCAGGAAAAGGCAGCTGCACTCCCACCCCCATAGGCCAGCCCAGGCAACAAGCAGAAGGGCTGAGAGCCAGCCCTTCTCCAGGAGGCCGACCTTCAGGGCTGGCCTAATTCTTTGGAACTGGCTCTCCCCCCCCCCCCCCCCCCGAATGGATGCATGTGCCTTTTGTAGTGTTATGAGCCATAACACTAAGTCTGCCACCAACATGCTTCTGCCAGTTGATGTGCCTTTGCCCCCTTTAGCAACCTGAAGCCCCTGGGACTGGAGCTGGCCCCTCCCTTCACCATCAGTGGTTCCATGCATGGAGCAGGAGTCGGCTATGAGCAATTTCATGAGAGGGACTGTAGGTTGGAGAAGTGTGTAAGTGACCCTGAGGCTCTTCCAGCATCATCCTGGCCCCGTTCCACAGCTGCCATGAGGATCTGAAGTGCTTGGCAGCAGGAGGGTAAGTTTTGGGTGGATTTGGACAACTGTGAGAGAGCAGAGATGTGTGGACATCCACTGCCCCCACCCCTTCTGTATTGCTCCTTAGTACCCCTACCAGACTGGCCTGAAGGTGGCTGGCCAACCAGACTCAGTGTGTGGTCCTCGGTGGAACTACGCCTACCTGGAGGGAACTGTGCAGTGGGGTCCTTCCGGGTTCTGTCTTGGCCCCAGTGCTCTTCAACCTCTTCAGAAATGACCTACAGGAGGAGGGGATAGAAGGAGCACTCACCAACGGTGGATGACCCCAATTGTGGAGGAAATTGCTAAAACTATGAAAGATTGAGAAAGATTTTGACAAATTTGAACCTCGGGCCTAATCCAAGAAGATGCGGTTTGGTGGTGAGAAAAGTAAAGGTCTGCCCTTAGGTAGGAAAAAGCAGACGGAGAAGTGCAGGATAGGGAGCATCTGTCTCAACCATAGTTGACAGGGATCCAGGATGGGCTCTGGCTTAAGCCAAAGTGAGCCGTGTGCAGCAGCTGCCAAAAAGCCAAAGCGGTTCCAGGCTGCCTCAACAGAAGGATAGCACCAAGGAAGTGACAAGGCTGCTCTATAATGCAGTGGCGAGGTCACCTTTGGAAGGTTGCATCCATCCAGTTCTAGTCACCATGATACCAAAAAGATGCTGAGGCCCCAGGAAGAATGCAAGGAAGGGGCACCGAGGATGAATCCCACGAACAACAATGAAGAAACAAAGTCTATTTACAATAGCTTAACCAATGTCTACGGAGGATCTCAATCATCCAGGTCATGGTTGTCCTAAAGGTGCTTCCCCCCCACCCACCCCCAAAAAAATCCCCCAAACAAATCTGAACAAGCCCTTTTGCTTCTTGGATGAGAAGCAAGAAATTTTCAAAGGAAAAAAAAATCAAGAAACTCCATCAGCTTTTTGGAAAAAAGGCACCTTTGGAAAATAGCTTAACAAAGAGAATACTTGAAGGGTGTCCACAAGGCAGATTTAGGGTATGCGTAGCACCTGAGGGTAAAGCGAGAAGCCATGGGTGGAAGCTAGATAGAAGGAGAGCCAACTTGGAAATAAGGATGACGTTTCTGGCAGTGAGAACTCTGAAAACAGCAGGGAAACTTGCTTCCTGGAGTAGAGGGTGCTCTATTGCTGAAAGTTTTCAAGAAAAGATTGGTCATGGATTATGTCCGAGATGGTATGAGGACTTCTGCCTTGGGTAGGGAGCCCCAAGGTCCTGCCACTTCTATGATTCTGTGATAAGAGCCCCTGAGAATTCAAAGCCATCCTGGAAACGATGCATGGGGTATGTGACAAAGAGCAGGAATAATATCTCCACATGTATCCTTTTCAGGAGGGTAGTGGGAGGAGCATGGGATGGTCCTGTGGATCGAGTCATGTGTCCTATTGGGACTTTAGGGGGGTAAGCTGGATTATTCAAATTCCTCCTTGGCTGTTTTGCGTGATATGGAATTGTCTGGTGTCAGAAATCCTGGCCGTGTACAGGCCTCTTCTGTGTTCTATAAGGTTACGGCACCCTTCTCTTTAGGCCAATATTCTTGGCCAGTTGCAGTTCAGAACTGGCTGCAGTAACAACCCTGCAGCAAGCCAACCCAACACCCCCACTGATGGAGCCACTGAGCAGCAGTAGTTGGACAATGGTCTGGACTCCCTTTGCTTGCTTCTGGGCTGCTTCTCTAGAATTCTGGATTCTCTGCAGATGGGGGTGTGTGTGCATGTGCACACATGTGCGTGTAAAATAGAAGGACAGGAGTGGCTTGCAGAGCTACTCTTTTAACAGAGGAGTATTCCGAGTAGGTTTCTCTGGCGCCAAGTGGCTCAGCCCATGCTTCTCTTTTATAGTGTGAGTAGCCCCCCCCTTCCCATTTCTGGGACAAATCCTTGCTTTTAAATGCTGCCAGAGGGAGGATGGCTGGTCCCTGTTTAGGACAGCAGGGGAAGGGAGTGGGGGAGAGGCTCCATCCCCCAAAGTCTGAATTTACCATCATGGAAATGCATTTTTTATTGTGCTGTGTTCTGTATTCTGTACAATGGTAGATTTTGTCTTCTGTACAGATGCAGATGGATAAACTCAACAAAACATTCATACAAAGTCTTTATTATTGGTTCACCAGGTATCCTCATAACTCACATTTGTGACGAAGTTGTTCTTAATGTCCAATCCTTTGCATATTTGTCTTGTAGGTAAAAAGATGGTTATCTCCCTATCCTTTTTCTCCCATCTTGTAGCGGTATAAGTAGAACAGTTACCACGAGTCCGTGAGTTCAGCCAAGAGGAGGAAACCTCCCCCAACCCATCAAGGGTCAATTTAGTGACCAATCAGGATTACAGATGTGGTCACGTGACATGGACTACATTTCCCAGGATACCCTAACTACATTTACCATGATGCATTCCCTTAAGGGAACAGCTCACAATTGCTACCTAACTATCCAATTCCCATACACTGGCTGGACAGCACATGCTGTGTTCAAGGTTTAATCCTGAAGGATCACATAGCTAAACAATATTTATTAAATAAGGCAAAAGACATTGGTAAAGGTAATTTAGCTGCATTTAAAATAAATTAAATAAATAAAGTTGGTTTGTACAAAAAGATTCAAGGCTTTTTAAGATGATCCTTTTGTCTTAGGCTACTGTATTAACTACAAAAACTCTATCTGATAGTTTGATTGTTGGCTTTATCTTAGTGGTTTCTTGTAAGTTTTTCACATTGTCTGAGTTGGGTGGCCATATAAATTCTTTAAATAAAGAAATACAAATAAATAAATAAATGAAATAAAATAAAAGCTGGTCTGGGGTGCCCCCTTTAGGAAGCTTGGCCTGGGAGGACAGCTGGGGGGGGGCAGGGGGCGGGCAAGATTTAAGGTGGTCCTGTGAGTTGCAGCAGATCTGGGCAGCCGAGCCTTCCCCCCAGCCTGTTGCCCAGCACCATCCCAAGCCAAGAGCAGGATCTCTGTCCCCTCCTGGCTCTTTCTCCCTGCTTGAGTTCCTTCTTAGAGGAGGAACCCAGATAGACCTCCAGTTTAGGAATGGCTGGTCTTGGGTCTTGCAGGCATGCAGCAGGGTTACTGCAGGGCTCCTCCTCCTCCATCGGGGAAGTCAACCAAATTGGCAGCTCCTGCGGATTTGGGGAAAAGCAAAAGAGGGCAGGAGGAAGGGATTTCTCTGAGAGAAATAGATGGAGCCCCATTCCGGGGGGCGGGGGGGAGTGCTGGGGCCGGCAGCAAGGCACCTGTTTACCATTGGGAGGATCCCAAAATGCAGGTCTTGCTTCTGCTGGAGACCTGCATGCTCCCCTTTCGTAGCACAGCCCTCTACAGGGGCATATGCTTTCTCTCGTGGGCAAGGCCCTTTTCAGAAGAAAAGGGAGAGTGAGCCATACCACAGCTGCTCCTGCTTAACGACTGCCCTGTTCACCAACTGTTCAAAGCTACGGTGGTGCTAAAAAACTAACTTTACGACCAGTCCTCACATTTACATCTGTCGCAGTGTCCCCACAGACATGTTCTTTGCATCCAGCGAGCAGTTACAATTATCACAGGGTCCCATGGCCATGTGACCAACATCTGTCAGCTTCCTAGCCAGCTTAATACAAGCAGAGCCAATGGAGGAGCTGGCAGTAAACAGCCAGCCGGGGTCAGAGAGTGGTTGGTCCAGTTACCAGATCACTGGGTGAAGGAGTTGCTGGTCCCAGCTGTGCTCGTGAAGCCAGGACTTCCTCACCTCTTTTGCTTTTGTTGCTGCCTTTGGAACACCTTCTGGAACAGCTTCTCCAGGCTGACAGGCTGCTCTTTGGGAGAGTGCCAAGGTGGTCAAGGTTGGAGCGATGTCCAATGAAAAGAAGAGGCAACCGGGAGCTTTGCATGTGGGATCCCTCTCCCCTTCTCAAGACGGGGTCTCCCTTCTCTGCAGAGTTCTGCCTTTGGGGATCCTGGGGAGGAGGCAGACCCCTTGTATCCAGCACTGAGAAGGAAAGCTCTGGGGATGGGATCCCAGCTCAGCTGTCGCTGGATCAGGGGAAGAGGCAATGGAGGCTCTTGTCTGGAGAAGCCCAACCTTGCTGGAACTGACTTGCAGGGCGATGGCTATGGTCCCAAGACATCCGAGGCCGTGCTGCTTGGGAACCGGTCCACACGATGAAGAAAGTCCTTTGGGAGAGCAATCCCCTGCAAGCCAGGGGGCGCTTCAAGGAAGGTCTGCTTCAAGTAGCCAGTTGCCTGGCTGGGATGAGAAAGCGCCTCCCCATCCACGCTGGAGGGAGGCCTTGGGCAATCCTCCGGATCCAAAGGAGCCCCTGACTGTTGCTTGTACCCAGAAGAATGGGCTCGAGCCAGATCCTTGGATGGTGACCCCTCCTCGCCCAGGGGCAGTTGCTCTATTATCCCAACGCTGCCTGCCTCTTTCTGCGTGCCAGTCTTTTGACCCAGGTCCAGGGTGAAATGCAGATTGTCCAGGCTGCCAAAGGTTTCTTGAAGGCAAATGCCACTGTCTGCACTGCAGCCGCTGCCTTCCTCCAGCCCTCTGCCCTCTTCCTGCTGGCAGTTCTTCTCTGGAAGCACCGCTCCAATGCAAAGACTCCCCCTCTTTGCCAGGTGTGCCTGATCCTGTGGACCCAGGAAGAACAGCTGCTGGATGGACTCGGTCTCCATGTGCAGAATGTGGCTCTTGCTCTCCTCCCTCAGACCCCAGCAGAAGTTGTGCCCAAGGGGTGATTTCTGGTATGCAAAAGAAAAGAGGAGGGGGAGTCAGCCTGCAGAGTCTCCAGCCAGCCCAGCTAGTGGTCACTCCAGCTCTTCCAAGAATCTCACCCAATTCACGAGATTCTTCCCAGAAAGAAGATTCTCCGCCCCCCACACACTCAATGTCCTCAGGCAGACAACAACCCTTTCCAGGGGAATCAGCATGTACAATGGCTGAATCAATCAATCAATCAATCAATCAATCAATCAATCAGAATAGAGCTGGAAGAGACCTTGGAGCTGTCTGGCCTTGTAGCTGTGATTGATCATCCTCTCTTAGCTTCAAGTGAGGGCAGTTTTTTTGACAAACGGCTTGTAAGTTTAAAGAAAGTTGGGCAGTTTGACTCACCCTCTAAGACACAATTTCTTCCTTTACAGTTTTTGAGGGGCTGGGATTTGGCTTCTCCGAGGGCCATCTGGTTTTGGGAAGGGAGTTATTTTGGGGAGGGGGGTCTTACCAGGACTGAAGGCATTCTTGTGGTCTTCTTCGTGTAGACAGAGGCCAAGCCCAGTGCTGCACCCAGAATGCCAAGACTTAGAAGAGTCAGGAAGGCCAAACTTGGCGTAAGGACAGCGTACTCTGCAAAGGAATGTTCCCACACACGATTTATCAGGGTAGGCCATTCACCCAAGATAGGCAGTGCTGGGCAAACTGTGCCCTCTCACTCTGGCCACCAGATGTATGAGCAGTTGTGTAGGAAACAAGCCAACAGTTTGATCCAGAAAGACACAGACACCAAGAGTGGTTGTCATATTTAGGACAGTAAAAGAACTAGGAAGATCCTAATGCTGAAGAGCTAGATAAAGGTCATTATTCTCCCTGTTAGTCTTGGGCTGAGACCAATAGCGCCTTCTCCCCACTCGACCGGTTTCTAGTCTAGAAATTCCAAAAACAAATTTTATCTCAGAGCCACTCAGAGGCCTCCAGACTTTTAAGGAAAGGAGTAAGACCAGTGACTTAGGTAGGCCAGCAGAGGGCTGCCTCTAAGATGAGTTTCACTCTGTGTGTGAGAGAGAGAGGGAGGGAGACAGGGTCTGGCTTCCTCCTGTGCAGGGAGTGAGTGAGTCAGAGGTAGAGAGAGAAGGCTAGTGCTCACCTTCTAGCGGGGGTATTGAGACGCACTGCTCCTCTGTCCAGTCGGCAGCGTTTGGCAGGGAGGCCACCCGAGGCTTCACACTGATGCAATACTGCTCTCCCCCCAGCAGTGGAGGCAGGTCAAATTCCAGGCTGCTGTGGACATGCACAAGCTGTGGAGGAGAATGGGCAGAATCGTGTCAGGCCAAAGAAGCCTTCCCTTCCCTTCCCTACCAAGCTCAGGACAGGCCACTTGTTGTCGGGGCATGTGGCACCCTTGGGCTCCTGAGGGGTTCCTCAGCCGCCGCCATTCCAACTCCCCCAGTCAGCCCCACGGCTCACCTGGGCACTGGTGATGGCTTGAGGCTCACCTCCTGATTGTTGGACACTCTTCGGACTCGGGCCAGATATTCCCCCCATGCCTCATAGCTGCCTTCATAAGTGAGGTTGGCCCAGCAGCTGGTGGGACGCTGCAGAGAGACCCGGAGCTGGTTTCCGCTCCTGGAGAGGGTCACCTTGGACAGCCACAGAGTTGCTGGGGAGGAGGAGGTGAGCAGTAAACCTGGAGGAAGCCGCGAGCGGTCGCCCTGAGCAGCTCCCCCCTCCCACTTTCTCCTCCTGGGGCCGCCCCCGCCAGCCGGTTTGGCCCCCTCGGCCCTCCAGGAAGAGCCGTTTCGCGTCCCCGAAGGAGAGGCTCTTCGGCGGCCTCTTGCGCTACCTTCGCTCGGCGTAAATCGGCGCGTCCATGTCCAGGCAGAGGAGCGGTTCCCGGCTATGGCGCGCACCCGGGCCAAATAGTGAAACGCGGGCTGCTGAGTTTCGCAGGTGAGGTCACAGGAGTCGAGCGCGATCCGAGTACAATTGGCGGCGGCCCTCCAGCTGTCCTTGCCGACCCTGCGGGCGGCGGGAAGTGAAGCCGAAGGCTGTTCTGACCCGGAAGACAGGCAAGGGCCCGACCAGACTCGCCTCTCGCTCCCGCCTTGCCCTGCCCTGCCCTTACCGCCGATACTGCACCTCGTACAGGACCCCGCCGGCCGGTTTAGGGCCCGGTTTCCAGCGAAGCAGGTGATGGAAGACGCGGGCCTGGAAGCGCACATCCGTGGGCGCGGCAAGAACCCGCTCTCCTCCCGAGGAGACGGGCAGCGGCCGGGCGTCCTGGGTCCGGCACCCGCCCCTCCCGCTCGCCTCCTGCGGGTCGGCCGCTTGGCAGTCGCCGCGGTTGGCTCTTCCCTCACCGTGGCCCGAAAGACAGGAGAAGGCGAGGAACAGCAGCAGCAGCAGCGCCGACACCCACCTCTCGGCCATCCTCCTAGGCGTTTGCCGGAGGGCGACTGAAAGCGGAGCCTTTGCTGGCGTGCGTGGAGCAGCTGGCTCGGCTTTCGCTTCCTCTGGGCATTCCCCGCTGGCCCCCCTTTTGGGGAAAGCCCCGCCCGCGCCGCTTCTCCGCCGCTTCCTCCCAGGCCCCGCCGGTTTTGCCGGAGAAGGAGCGCAATGATGAACAGGTCTGCGCTGGGGAAGGAGCAGCTGACGGGGCCGAGAGAACTGCCGGAAGCCCTTGCCCCCCCCCCCTCCCGCCCCCCCCCCACGCTGCCCACCTTCTGCTTCTGAACTGGGACCTTTCCTCGCCTCTAGACGGCCCCTGTCTTAACGGGAGGGAGATGGGGAGTCAGTTTGGTCTAGTGGTTAAGGCACCAGGAGAGAAACCGGGCGCCGTGAGTTCTAGTCTTGCCTTAGCATGAAAGTCAGCTGGGGGACCTCCGGCCACTAGAGAGGTTTGGTTTCCGAGCGCCCATCCTGATTTTCAACGGCTCGGCCTTGGGATGTCCTCCCGTGGGAACTGCCGCCTTCCAAAGCCTTTGGGGGGAACTGCTGGGTTCTGCACTCCGAGGCCGTTTCTGATATCCGCCACTTGGGTCTCCCCTCCGCTATTCTCACTTGGGGCTGTTTCTGGACCAAAAGACCCGAGCAGGTGCTGGAACGCGAGACCGAATAAAATTGCGTCCAGGGAAACCGCCTTTCCCACCCTCTGGAATTGACTTGCTGGGTGCAGGATGTAGGAATTCCCCCGCTCAAGCCTCCGTCCTTCTCATTCTGCAACACTAACCCTTTTGGGAGGGCGGGCGATAAAGAGAGTGACGTCGGGAAGGGCTTTAGAATAGAGGCAGCTCGTTTCGTTTTCAACTCCCGGGTCAGGCGCCTCTGACTGGCCGGTTTTCCCAAGCCGGGCTTTCCGATGCGCAGAGGCTGCGTTGAAAGCGGCCTCTCCTTTGGATGAGTGGGGCACGCTCGGACTTCTTCCATGGCCCGCTTGAAAAAAAAAGGCTGCGTCCCTGGCGGGAGGCCCTCTCAGCTAGCCCCCTTCCACTGGACTAGTAACATGCTCCTCCGGCCCAGAAGCCTCCACCTGTGCCGGGCAATTGAAGAGGGGGAGATGGGAGGGAGGCATCTGCAGCCACAGATGCCTCCCTCCCAGGGAGAGAGACTCAATGCCCAGCCTCTTTCCAGCTGGAGTGCCTTTTCTGGTAGCCCTCCCAGCTGGCTGCCCTGTGTCAGACTAATCTCTGGTCAGCACAAGCTATCTGCGTGGTGTCCTTGACAATTGTGCAGGAGGGGTTTGTCCTGGCCTCCTTTTGGGATGTTTTCCCCTGAGTTTTGGTCCAGGGATTCTCTGGTGGTCTCCCATCTTAGCATTAACCTTGTTTAGTTTCTTCCAATTAATCCAATGAAACGAACAGTGGTCACTGAAGTCCCCCTCCCCCTTTATTGGCTTAGTCCCCTCCCTCACTGCTCCTGTTGGTGACCATTAGGAAGTGTATATTCCTTAGTTTAATTGTGCTGGATGCAAAAATAACTTCCTTAATCTTCCCTGAATTTCTCACCATTCAACCTCATTAAATTCTGGTATTATAAGAAAGAGATTTTCTTGGGAGTGAGAATGATTTTATAAATGTACACTGTGTTTCCATTTTAAGAAACAGAAACAGAAAAACCCCAAATGTTGTAATCGTTCTGCTCTGAGGAATTTGTTCAACCCACTTCCCAATTTCATTCATGTTCCAGTTTAGTTGTTCCCCCCTGAGAAATAGTCACAGCATCTGTGCACCAATTTGTTTCCGCCCCCTGCACCAGTAGCAGTTTTATTTTCAGTTCCTTAAAGGCCTCAGGACCACATCTGCTTTTTCAGAGTTGGTGAAAGAGGGGCTGGCAGTGGCAGATGCCTCCATTCTTCAGGCTTTTCAATGCAGATCTGGGCCTGTGAGGCTGGTGTTAGGCTTTGGAATGAGAAGCACCCGTTTATACTATCTGGAGCCAGGAGGAGGAGGAGGAGGAGGAGGACTGGGTTACTTTCAGTAGCCAAATATCATTGGTTTGTCATTGCTACAGACTCTTCCTGAGTTTAGACACTAGAACGGTGGTTCCAACTTTCAAAGGCAATCCAAGGCTTTGGGTCTCCATATCTTCGTGGTTTCCATGTCCTCAGAGCTTCCTGGCCAACAGCAGAGGTGGGTCTTCCTACCTAACTGCACATCACCCTCAATGACGCTTCAGTTCCTTGGCAATTTGCTGGTGTGTGGGAGAAGAAATGAGCGTTCTCCATCAGCAGACTTGCCCAGGAATCCACTCCAGACAGTTCGATGATCCTGGGCTCATCCAGAGAGTCATACGGATGAGTTCTGTAAGTGAATCCCCTGGATTCACTTGCTTGGGCTTTTGCTATGAGTTACCTTCCTCCCCTCCCCCTGGCATTGCTATGGGGAGCTCTTAAGTGGCCTCTTCCGAAGACTCCCCCCCCCCCCCAGCTTTCTGACAAGAAGCATGAGGGGCCCGTGGGTGAAAGCCCTCCAGCTGCAGGAGGATCCCCTGAAGCTTTCTTAAGGTCATTTGCCTTCCAGGCAAACCCAGACCCATTGTGGTGGGATGTTTTGTCCTGGTGCTGCCCTTGGAGACTGTCCTGTTTGCAGCAGCTTTTACTTGTTTGTAATGTGCCTATTTGCTTCCTTTTCTTTCCTAAGCTGTTGGGCATTTTGACGAAGGGTGAGGAAGTTAGGAAAAATGGAAGAAGTATTTTTTTTTCCTTCTAGGCCTCCAATCACCTCAGTTGCTGTCCTCTGTCCTATTCCAGGTCTCTTTCCTAAAATGTGGCATCCAGAATTGGATGTTATAGTCCAGCTGCAGTCTGACTAACGGGGAGTGGAAAGGAGGAGTCACTGCTTTTAATTTTTGATAAGGAGCTTGCCTAGGATTGCATGAGCCTCCTTGATGACTGCATCTTCTTAGTGGATGTTCACAATTTGTTCTAACCAGAACTTCTCCCCATGAACTGCAGCCCTCGGTTGTTTCTCCAACTACAGCCTTGCTTTTGAAGAAGAGTTGGAGAAGTTGGGAATCTTTAACCTGTAGAAGAAAAGATTACAGGGTATGTTATAGTTACCTCCAAATCTGAAAGATTGTTATATGGAAGTTTGGGTAGATTTATTCAAAAAAAAATCCAAGAAACTTTGGGCTTAATTGTCAAGAAACAGCAGCAAAAAAAAAAAAAAAAAACCCTCAACAGCAAAAACCACCGAGGAGAGTGTCCTGTACCCACTAACTATCCCATTCCCATACACTGGCTGGACAGCACAGAGAGGCTTCTTCAGGAAGTAGCAAACGCCCTTTTGCTAGAAATGTGTGAAAAAAAGGGTAGATGGCGATCCAATGCCTTTGGAGGTGGCCTCTCACGCCTCTTCCACTGGTCCAGGATTCCAGAAGCGCTTTCCTGCCTACCTCTTTTAGTGGCACGCAATCTGGTGGGAAGTAGAACGGGTTGTTTTTTTCTTCTCACCCTTCCTCTTCTCCTGTGTCAGGTACTCCCTTTGGATGTCCTCCCTTGGGTGTGGCTGCCCTGATCTGCTCTTTGGCTGGGGAGACCAGCTCAGGGCAATGGCCAGGGAGCTTCAGAATGGAGGCGTGTTCGGCAAGACTCCCGTGTGAGGGTCCATTGACCAGCCAGCAAGAAAAACCCTCTTCTCTTGTCAAGGGGGGTGGAGTCCCCATTGGGAGATCAGAAGCCAGCTGCTCTCCGAAACATGGCAAGAAGGCTGAGCTGTGCAGAGTAATCTTTCAGGTCAGGCCAGTTTCTTCCCTGCCTGGCTCTGGAGGTTGCCACACACAGCTAGCAGGGAGGGAGCCAGGCAGGTAAGACAGGTAAACTTCCCACTCAGCTCAGTTGTCCCAGAGCTACATTGTGGGTTGGCTGCTGGCAAACCTGTGAATCTCCTACGTAGGTTTGAAGGAAAGCAGGGAGCCATGGACCTTGAAAGGTTGCAGTGATCCACCAGGGCTCCTGGTGGTGGGAAGAGGCCCATGGAACAGCCCCCATACCTGGTAAGTCAGCTCAGGGAGGGAGGGAGGGAGGGAGGGAAGAACCTGCTGATCACTGGAGTGATGGGATGTGGTCAGTAGACAATACAGATCTTCCTGGAATTGGTAGAAATGAGCACCAGAGAGGAAGGAGGAGTGGGCTGGAGGCTCCAGCAATCCTAGGACTGGGTGGCTTTCTCTTCTCCAAGGCTGTTCAGAGTGTGAGGGAGCCCCTCCTCCATAAATCCTGCATCCACAGTGCTGGGCAGCACTAAAGCAGGTCTCCTTGGCAAAGGCTGTAACCTCCTCCCGAGCCTCTTCCCTGCCCAGTGCTCTCATCAGCATTGGAGGAGGCTGGGGGGGCGGCGGGGGGGCAAGAGCAGATTGCAGGGTAGGCAGTCTTTCTAATCTGTGATTCTGGGAGAGCTGCTTCTTTCCTTGAGATACATTTCTTAAGAGCATTTGCCCCCCCCTTCCAATATTTGAGGGGCTGCCCCAAAAACCTCCAAAGCACCAGAAGGCAGGACCAGAAGCAATGGATGGAAACTAATCAAGGAGAGAAACAACCTGGCATTAAGGAGGAACTTCCAGACGGGGAGGACAATGAACCAGTGGAACTACTGTCCTCCAGAAGTTGTGGATGCTTCATCCCTGGAGACTGAACAGTCGCTTGTCTGAAATGGTATAGGTCTCCTGCTTGAGCAGGGGGTTGGATTAGCAGACCTCCAATGTCCCTTTCAGCTTTGTTCTGGTTGGTTGATTGATTGATTGATTGATTGATAGGCAAGGCCTGGTGCCAACCTCTCACCCAGCCCTTACGGAGGGCAAAAGCCTTGATCTGTAGTAGCCAAGGAACAGCAGGCATTCTCTGCCCTCCTCCAGTCCCAATCTGCAGAGAGGGGGCAGGGCTGGGTCACCGGGGTGGGGTCCTTTCCTCAGGCTCTTTGTCTCCCATCTTCTTCAGACAGACATGGTGGGGGGGGGGGGCAGCGTGATGGCCTTTTTCATCATGTTCTAGTGCACTTTCTGAGAATTGGTGCTGCCAGTACTGGACGTAAAGCGAGCAGACGGGAATAGGCACACCAGCACATGGGCCGAAGCACTGGAGCCTTGGACCAAGGAACTTGTCCAAGTTCCCCCTGATAAATGTGCCTGATAAACTTAATGTGCATTATGCTTCAATGGCATCACCATCTGATATAATCCTAGTGAATTATATGATTTGACAATTTATGATTAAAAATAACCTGGGAAATAATTTCCAGATACATAACAAACAAATCCATTGTGGAGAGACTGAAGAGGGGTGGGGGTGAGACTGAATGCCAGCCCCCCCCCTCTCCCCCCAGATCCAGTGTGTTCTGCCCTTTGGGAAAGAGCAGCGTGGGGCAGGACGCAGAGCTCAGAGGCCTTAGCTGAGCAGCTGGTCTTTATCCAGGGCTTCAGGGAGGCTGGCAGGGGCCTCCTCTCTGCCAAGTGGAGGGGGGGGTGCTTGACTGAGGTGGGCACATTGGCCAGTGGGCTCTGGGATGAAGGTCTCTCGATATCCCTCCCCCTGAGCTCCTGGCCGGAAGGAATGGGCACGGCCAAGGTCTGCATTGTCCAGCCTCTGCCAACAAGCTGACAGGTCTGCCTGGAGGGCTCCACTCCTCTTTGGCCCTGGTGAGAGAGGGGGTTCAGGAATGGGGGGGGGGCTCCAACTGGCTCAGGGCAGCATCTCTGGGACAGTCCAGTGTCCTCCTTGCCCTCCCCCCATCCATCTCCCAGCCATGAAGGGAAACAGGGGCGGGTGGGGGGAGTGGACTGTTATCCGATCTCTTTCAGGGAGGGTTCAAGCCCGACCATGGGACAGAAACGGATCAAGGGATTCCCCTTGTGGGTGATCTCTGGTGGGAGTCAGATGGCGGTGGGACCTCCATCCTTGCTCTCCTTGGCACCTTTCAGTACCATCGGCCGTGGAATCTTCTGGACCAGCTGTGGGATTCGGGCCTGGGCAGTGTAGTGTAGCAGAGGTTCCCTTCCTTTTTCTGTGGCTGGTTCCAATCGGCCTTGGGGGTGGGGGGTGGGGGAGGCAGAGCACTTCCTTTGGGCTCACAACTCTCTCTGCCCTCTTCCAACCTTTTGGCTCTCCTGGATTGCATTGAAGAAGAACAGTCTTGGGCAGCATATAAAATATATAATATAGTTAATTTATATAATGCATATAAATCACATAATAGTGTTGAAAGTTTACGAACTTGTGGGGCCGCATTTCTAGCTGTCCAGGGCTGCATGCAGCCTGCAGGCCAGAGACGGAATACCCCGATCTCCATGAAACCGCTGGGTATGAGGGATTTCATCCCTGGGGATGACCTAAGCGATGCCCTGGCTGCCCTTTTGCAGGGCCTGGGATCTGTGGGGGCCTGGACGGGGTGGGTGGGGGGGCAACAGCTTTAAGGGAATCCTGGTCAGAGGGAGTGGCTGTGTGCATGTAGAGCCTCAGGATCACCTTTCATTCTGGATGGGATGCAGACCTGGTGTTCACCCCATCACACAACATTTTTGTGGTGAGCCCCTTCTGGATCGTAAGGCCCTGTGCTTAGCCGCTCATGCCCTGGTCATCTCCTACTTGGATTATTGCAACATGCTCCACATGGGGCTACTCCTGAAGAGGATTTGGGAGCTGTAATTGGCCTAGAATGCAGTGGCACGAACAGTTTTGGAGGCCCCAAGCACATGTGAGCTGTGCTAGCTGCCGATCTTCTTCTGGGTGCAACACACAGTGTGGGTTACTACCTTCCAGCCATTGAGGGGAGGTGTCCAGGATACCTGTGGAACTGTCTTTCTCCAAAGGGATTGGCCCATCCCGGTGTGCTGGCAGGAGAGGCCAACTACAGATCCCATGAGCCAAGGAATTTTGGCTGCTAGGATCCAGGAGAAAAGCCTTTTCTACCATGGTTCCTGACCTTTGGAACATCTTGTCACAAGAACTAAGATTCTTTCTTTTAGCCTTTGGGAAAGGCCTTAGAACTTGGCTATGCTGTTGGCTGGAGGTGATCAGTGGACTAGCAGAGAAAGCACCCCACCTCTTTGCTCCAAATCCATGTTTTTTTAGTTCGTTTTAACTTTTTGTCATTTTAATATGTTCTTATATTTTAAAGTTTGATATTTGTATATATTATCATACTACAAGCTGCTCAGAATTTTCTGAAACGACAAGATGGGCAGCAAATGAATTTATTACTAATAATAAGGTTGCAAGTGAATCAGAAGCTGGGAATCTGGTCCTCCTGAGTGACATCAGAGCCCAGCGGCATTCCGGGTGGGCCAGGAGGAAGTTGCTACCTTGCAAGCAGCCAGGACAGGATGACTGGAGGCTGAGAGCCATACTGCTCAGCCCTGAGTCCTTTCGGACGGCTGGGGACCAGGCGGCCGTCCAACCAGGGACCTGGCCTGGCTGGGAAGATTCCTGGTGGAAGATTCCCCTGCTGGTGCAGCTTCGGTGAGCACAATACACACACTCCACATTGCTCCTTCTAAGGAGGTCAGGGCTCAGCCCTTTCAGAGCAGAAACAGCCAGAAGGAAGAGGCCTGGCCTTGCCTTGACATGCCCTGCCAATGGGGAACACAGCCTCTGGCAAGGATAGCACCGGTGTCCTAATTCAGGTAGGCAGCTGGAAACAGGGCTTCTCCAAAGGAGCACACCCAGTTCCTTGGCAAAGAGGCCTGCCCAGAAGCAGCTCAGGAAGAGTATTCTCTTGGCCTGTGGTGCCTCTGGTAGGAAGAGTACTTGGCTATGAATGGCAAGGTTGCTCAAGGGAAAAGAGGGGGCTTAGGACCCCCACTCCTGTTCAGATGATCCTTGGACATCTTTTCCAAATGTGGTCTTCTTTGCCCACAGGAAGGTCCACTGTCTTTTCAGGAGATCCGGAGCCCCGTTCTCTATGCCTTCCCATCTGCTGTCTCTCAAGTAGTCCCATCAGATGAGCCCATTCGAGGTGCCACCCTTGGACCTTATGCTACAGGAACCAGACCGAGCTCCCCAACCTGCATAGCTGGTGCAAGTCCAAGTGGTAAGAATCTGCAGGAACCTCCTAATGAGGGGGTAGAAGTTACACTGGGGGGGGGGCTAGTCCAACCTCTTGCAATAGGAAAGACCCCCTAAGCAGGGGACTGGGAAAGGTAGCATTGGGGGATGGGCTGAAAGAAACAAAAGCAGTCAGCTGGTTCTTTCTTATAGCTCCAGAGCCTCTTGTACCTCTGCTCTGTTGCACACAATGGCAGCTTCAGCAGTCCAGGCCTCTGGTGATGCAGAGGAAGGATGGAGGAAGGCTGAATTCAGCCTGCAATTAAGCCCAACTCTTGCCTGCTTCCCATCTCCCTCAGTTCCAGCCTGCTGGAGATTCCCAGAAGAGGGAATCTGTTCAGCCTCCCAGCCCTCAGTCTTTGACTTCTCCTACGTAGAGCTCTAAGCTTGTCCCACAACCTTCTTCCTCTCTCCACCTGCAGCTTCCTCCAGCCTCGCTGACAAGGTATTCTGGGGAATGGGCCCGAAGAGGGTGGTTCTCATCGTCTGCCTTCTCTTCCTCATTGTGCTGCTGGTTGCCCTCATCCTGCTCTGTGAGTTCTTCCGTTTTCTCTTAGAATAATAAGTTTGGAAGGGGCCTTAGAGGTCTTCTAGTCCAATCCCCTGCCCATGGCAGAAAACCCTATACCATTCTAGACAAATGGCTGTCCAATTTCTTCTTTAAAACCTCCAGTGATGGAGCACCCACAGCTCTGGGAGGGAAGCCGTTCCAGTGGTTAATGGTTCTCCCTGTCAGGAAATCTCTCCTTACTTCTAGGTTGGAACCTAAATGATCTTCCACCCATTACTTCTTGTCCTACCTTCTTGTTTTGCTTGCTTAGAATAAGAATAGAATAGAATAGAATAGAAGGGAAGGGAAGGGAAGGGAAGGGAAGGGAAGAGGAGAGGAGAGGAGAGGAGAGGAGAGAAGAGAAGAGAGAAAAGAATAGAATTCTCTATTGGCCAAGTGTGAGTGGACACACAAAGAATTTGTCTTTGCTGCATAAGCTCTCAGTGTACATAAAGAAAAAATAAAATACATTCATCAAGAATCATAAGATACAACACTTAGTGATAGCCATAGGTTACTATTAAGCAATCAAATAATCATACGAAACAAATAAAACAATATAAATTTTAAAGATACAAGCAATATGGTTATAGTCATAAGTGTGAAGAGATAGGTAATAGGAAGGATGAGAAGAAGAATAGTAATACAATCAATAAATAATTTGACAGTGTTGTGAGAATTGTTTAGCAGAGTGATGGCATTTGGGAAAAACTGTCCTTATGTCTAGTTGTTCTGGTGTGCAGTGCCGTATAGAGCTGTTTTGAGGGTAGGAGTTGAAGCAGTTTAGGTCCAGGGTGTGGGGAGTCTGTAGATATTTTCACAGCCCTCTTTTTGGCTCAGGGTGCAGTATACAGGTCCTCAGTGGAGGGCAGGTTGGTAGTGATTGTTTTTTCTGCAGTTCTAAATATCCATTGAAGCCTGTGTCGTTCCTATTTGGTTGTAGAACCAAACCAGACAGTTGTAGAGGTGCAGATGACAGATTCAATAATTCCTCTGTAGAACTAGATCAACAACTTCTTGGGCAGTTTGAGCTTTCTGAATTAGTGCAGAAAGAACATTCTTTGTTGTGCTTTTTTGATGATGTTTTTGATGTTAGGTGCCCACTAAGTCTTGAAATACGATAGAACCTAGAAATTTGAAAGTCTCTACTATTGATGCTGTGTTGTCTAGTATTGTAAGAGGTGGTAGCATAGGAGAGTTTCTCCGAAAACCTACCACTATTTCTACAGTCTTGAGTGTATTTAGTTCAAGATTGTTCTGGTTGCACCACAACTTGCAAGTTATGGTGTGCAGGAATGACTTCCTGGTTCTTTCCACCTAGACAGAAGTTCTCTGTTGATATCCGAAGGGAGGCTCAGTCCAAAGAGCCAGGTCTCTTTGGTGACCAAAGGAATTATCAGCACAGTTTCCATTTCTGGTGAGATCAGGTTCCATGAAGGAAGGAGTAATACTCACTCAACCCTGGGGTGAGTGGCCGTGGACAGTGGCTCTTCCTTGGTGGATCGGCAGTGCTCTGCTTCCCGGCTCTGACTGGGGTGAGGGACAACGGCAGGCATGCCTCCTTGCTTTTCTCTTGATTGTTGCAGGACAGGAAACACGGCTGGGTCCCTGGGAGGGAGGGCCAGTCTCACCCCTAGGATTACTTGGTCTTTTTGCAAGGGTTTTGCTGCCTCTTTCAAAGGCACCATCCTTCAAAAGCTGCTCTGTCTCCATTGTAGGCAATATTATCACACACCCCATACCCCTAACTCTCTTCCTTGTGCTATTATGGAGGAGTAGGGCGACCCTCCTTCTGTGAGTCAAACACTGGGCAGGGCCTTTCTGAGCAGGCAGAAGTCCAGCCTTTCCTCCTTCTCAGAGATTCACAGACCGTTCTCCTGTAGGGGCACTGGCTGAAAAAAGAAAGGGCCTATTCTGATACAGAGAAATGCATGTGAGTTGGTGTAAGTATGTGTCCCACATTTCCAAGGGGTGACTTTGCAGAGCCTCAAGGAGAAAACCAGGTTAAGACCTGGCTTCGTTGTTATTCCTACTTCCTGCCAGAAACACTTCCTTTTCCTTCTTTGTTGTTGATTTTGGAATCCCTAGAGGGAGAGAAGGAGAGAGAAGGAAACCAGCTGCATGCCAGTGTCTCCCTCTTCTCCTCTTCCTTCCCTCATACAATGGATGGACGCTAATCAAGGTGGGAAGAGAAGCAGCCCAGAACTAAGAAGAAACTTCCTAACAATGAGAACGATTAACCAGTGGAACCGCTTGCCTTCAGAAGTTGTGCGTGCTCCACCACTGGAACCTTTTAAGAAGAGGCTGTAGAGTCACTTATCTGAAATGGTACAGCCAGGTTTCACCTAATTTGTATTTGTATATTTGGTTTGTCCTGCCTCAGTATAAAACGTTACTTTTCTTTACATTAAATTTCATTTTGTTGATAGGGCCCAGTATTCAAGTCTGTCAGGATCCATTTGGATCCTGGACCTATCATCAGGGGTGTTGGCTATTCCTGCCAGCTTAGTGTGTGTCACCTGCATATTTCCTGAAATCCAAGTATACGATGTCCAGAGCATTTTGCTGCCTTTCTCCAAAGCTACTCAGAAGTGCAGTGTCCAGAACTGGCCAATGCAAAATAATTTGAAATGATTCATTATGTGCTTTGGAAATGATAGCTAATGCTGTGACACCTTCTTGAGGTGTGAGATATTTCATGAATGTGCCCAGGAATGGACGTAGATCATTTTTGGAAACCAGCACCTGATCCCTAGCAAAGGCTACTTGGATTTTGCTGATGTCCCACAAGCGTTGGGTCAGCAGCACATCTGGTTTCTGTTTCTCAGCCCCTTATGCCACTTGCAGAAGCAGCTGCAACATGTCCCTCTTTTTGTGCCCTTCTTGGAGATACAGAAGAGGGGAGAAAGAGGGAGGAGGTGAGAAAGATCCTCCTAGCAAGTTTGCTGCAACAGGGAAAGGACTTCCACACCCTTCCTCCTTCTCAGTCACTGGTTTTAATAGCGTGGTCAACTCTGAACAGATGAGAAATGAACAAACTGCTGCATTTCTGGGCCACAGAATTCCCTTTCCCCGGAATCGGGGGTGGTGGTGGTTTCTGCTAGTATCTTTTGCATTATCATATTTTACTTAAAGGCAAACTTTTACGAGCTGCAGCTGACTTCATCAGATATATATATTTTGTGGTCAGAAACGATGCTGCCAGACTCCATCTGATTTTTGGTTACCCTGGACTAACCTAGATCTCCTTTAAAACTTTTCCCCTAGAGATTCCTCTATGGTGATGCCTGCACATCACAATGCTAAGGAATGATCTCTGGCACAAATGCTGTTTCCCATGCTCTGCAAGAGTCTCTGGAGGGAGCGTACCTGCTACCCACTTCCTAATAGCAACAAGAGCTGGGAACTTGTTCAGCTGGCAGTGCCAATGCTGAAGAGGTGCATTTGCAAGTGCCGTGTGCCAGACATTCCTCCGTGCAGTCTAGACAGGACACAGTTAATCCAAAGAGTGAGAAGCTCAGAAGCTCTAATCAATGGTCTTTCTGAGAAGGGAAGCTGGAGCGACACACGAGAATTCCAACAAGTCCCTTATTGGTCTATTTCTCCCACTTTCTACGTATAGAGGGGCAGGAAGCTTGCCTCTTTTAGGGGCCACCTGCAATGGTTCCCTCCTACTCAGTGGTCTGGAGTCTAGATTCCTTTTCTCAATATAAGAAATAATGCCCCTACCTAAAAACTCACCTAAGCCTCCATTCGTCCATTGTTCTTGCTTGTATCCTATTCCCAGTTTTGTTCTGGCGATCCAGCACCGGCATTGTGTACAAGCAGCCAGCAGAGAGCTGCAGTGACCACGCTGTGCGATGTGATGGGGTTCCTGACTGTTCTCAGAGGAGCGATGAACTGGACTGCGGTACGGCCGGAAGGTTTTGGGGATCCAGAAGACGGAACTTGGGTTGAGAGGCTGGGAGGCTACTTCCCGCCCAGGAACGCCCATTCTGGTTCCATTCTCTTCTCTCCTGCTCTGCAGTGCGCTTTGGGTGGAACCAGTCCTTGCTCCATGTCTACTCAGGAGCAGACAGGGAGTGGCTGCCTGTCTGCAGCCAATCCTGGACCGAGGCCTTCTCCCAAAAGACCTGTCAGCAGCTTGGATTCCTTAAGTAATTCTGGGCTTCCTCGTAAGGTGGGGAGGGAGCCCACCGAAGGAAGAAGTTACTCTTAGCCTCTCGCTTGTCTTGCTGGTCCTGTTCCCATGCAGAATGCCCTGGGGGCAACTTTTCAAGCAGTGGAAAGAGCTGTTTGTGGACTGCACTCCTTCAGAATGATTCGGGGAGAGGGAGGGACTTGTTGTGAGGAAAAGACAGGGGGCTGTTCATAAACTGAGGATCTGGGGGAGGGAAGGCTACCTGCTGTGCCAGGGATGTTCACTTTTTAGTCACTGTCCACTCTTGGCCAAGCTGTATCCATGGTGGCCTGGCCTGCCAAGGGCTGGGGAGCTACTCCACAGCTGCTCTGTGCAACCCTACCCAGGAGTCCTTTAGCCGCAACTCTCTTCTGCCTCCCTAGCGCTTCTGACACAGAATACGTCCCTCTGGCGTTTTCTGGGAAAAGTCTTTTGGCTGGCGAGATGCGAAAAACCCTTCAGCAGAGCCTCAACAGGTAATGGGCTGCTGGGGTGAGGTGGTGGGTTGGAAGGAAGGAAGTCCCCTCCATTGTGACCCCTTCATCCTCAGCTGCACCTGTGAGAAGTCAAGGTGAAGGGACTCACCTGTCCCTCACTGTTCTCTGCAGCTTTCCTCTGGCTGGGTGCTCGAGGAGAAGAAGAGAGAAGGTCTTTCTCCCAGGCAGGCAGACCCACTTGGGGATTCTGAGTGCTCCCCTTGGCTGGTGAAAGACTCTGCTGGCTGCAGGCCCTGTTTCTCACTTAACCTCTGGCTTATTGGTCTCCTCTATAGCTCCCAGTGCCATTCTGGAAAGCAAATTTCTCTCCGATGCACAAGTAAGGAGGCAGAAGAAGGTGGGCCTGGCTCCGACTCCAAGGGAGGGGCTTTTGTACTTCTGCGCCCTAGTTGAGGAGGGATGAGGCAGTGCCCTAGGGCTGACCTGCTCAGGCCATGCCCAGCGGCACTCTTTCTCCTCCTTTCACAAGCTCCTATCTAAACAGATCAAAGCAGCATGCAAAGCCATGGCCACCGGGTGCCCCTGCCTTCTGGGGCAGCAGAGAGAATACTATATGGGGCAGAAACCTAGGACATGCACGTCGCCTGGGTTCTGCATGGGGCTGGGAGCTGGGCTGGGAATGTAGAAGGAAGACTTGGTTAATGAAAAGAGGCCTTGCCTGTACCTCCAGATGGATTGGTGTGGTGCATGTGTGTATTGGGGGTGGGAGGTGGGGGCTTGTCTGAAGTTTTTGGATGTTTCTCCCTGCAGACTGTGGGCAACGGATATCCGGCCGCATTGTGGGAGGCACTGAAGCTTCTGCCAGTAAATGGCCTTGGCAAGTGAGCCTCCAGTATGGCTCTGCTCACATTTGTGGTGGCACTATCATTGATGCTCAGTGGGTGCTGACCGCAGCCCACTGCTTCTTCATGTAAGGCCAATCTCTGGATTGACTGGGGAGGGCGGTGGGATGCCTGTCGAAGGGAAGCTCCCTATCACGATGCCTGCCAGGAGGCGGCCAGGCTACTCCAGAAAGGCAGGACTTCCCATCTGGGGCTCTGTCCGTTATCCTACCCACCATTTCTTGAGATCCAGCCAAAAAATGAGGACAAAAAGCTCCCATAACTAATTCTCATCGGCGTCTTCTTCTGGATCAATTTGCTGACTCAATTTGAACAATTGGATTGATTTTCCAAAACAGCCCCCTATACAGGATCAGGGTGGATTCCCATGTCCCTCGTCTCAGAGGGGTCTCCCCCGGATATTTACGCCCTGGGCAAAGGCAGAGACACCTGTAACCTTTTGCCTTTGGACTTTTTAGAAACAGTGTGAAAATCCTGGATGAATGGAAGGTCTACGCTGGTGTCTCTGACCTCAAGCAGACGAGGGAGGGAATCCTGGTCTCGGAGGTCATCATTAATGCTAATTACAGTGATGATCATGATGACTATGACATTGCCCTGATGAAGCTCGCGCAGCCCTTGGTCCTCTCAGGTGAGGTTCTTGGATGCCTCCTCAGCTCCGAGGCCAGCAGGGCCCTTTGCCTTTTGTTCAAGGAGGGGCTCACTTGCTTCTCCCTCTTTTCCAGCCCAGGTTCGCCCAGCCTGCCTCCCCATGTCAGGCCAAAGGTTTCTTCCTGGGCGGGGCTGCTTCATCACAGGCTTTGGCAAAATCAGTGAAAATGAAGGTAAGCCGGGCGAGCGGGCCTCACTTGCTAGGCTGTGGCACAGAAAGGGTGAGCTTCCCTCTCGCCGGACCTGTCCCGAGTTGCCTGCCAATATGCTATGGGGGTGGGACGGGGACTCCTTAGTTATCGTGAACTTTTTCTATTGGAGATCCCATGTCCCAATTCGATTCCAGCTCGGGAGGCTGAAGGGTGTCCAGGGCTCTCTTTTCATCACATAATTTTTGCCTTTTGCAGAGAATACATCGCCCAAGCTGCGGGAAGCAGAAGTGAAGATTATTGACTATCGGCTCTGCAACAGCCGTAACGTGTACGAGGGGTTCCTGACCCCCCGGATGATGTGTGCTGGGTTTTTGCAAGGGGGCAAAGACTCTTGCCAGGTAAAAGAGGTTCTCTTGCCTGACGAGAAAGTGGAAGAGTTCTCCTATGCAACCTTAGGCTGATGCAACGAGTTACAAGTCTGGCTGGTTTTAGTGACCTGTAAATTTTCCCACACCAACTGAGACAGGGATAAGGAAAGGTTATTGGGAAGATGGTAGCAAAAGTCTTCCAAGAAAAGAAAGCTGCTCACCCAGTCTGTGGTTCCACGTGAGCTCCTTGAAAGCAGATCCAGAACCCAAACCCCAAGCACAGTCCCTGGGCAAGGAACAGGGGAGGCCTGGAAGGGATGGCCTCAGGACACAGGAGGTCAGGGAGCAGGAAAGGGGCGTCTGGAGGACATGCTTCTATATGCCGTGTTCCCAGTTAGAGCTGCCTCCTTCTCTCCTGAGGACTCCAGTCTCCACCGCCTGTGCCTTGTTACCTGGTGGCACGACTGTGGGCTTTGGCCCTCTCGCTCCCCGAATCTGAAGCCACATTTTGCGCTGAGCCTAACTCACAAGGGCCGAGCAGCCGCCTCAGCTGGAGACTCAGAGTCCATCGGAGCTCACAAAATCAGAGGGGTCCATTCCTGAGGCACCCCGGGAACAAAGGCGAGGGGCCTCCCTTCTGGCAACCCTTCCTGATATCTTGCACGCTTGCAGCGGACTTTTGAACTTGGGAGAGCCGTTGCTATTGTGGCCCCCAACACTCCTTCTCCCCCCCCCCTCCAGTGGGATGGTTCCTTCAAATGCAGAATTACCATTGCTGTTACATTTTTTTCAGGAGAAAACCAGATTTTTGGCACAGGAAAGTTAGAGGGAACCTTGTTGATGGCACACCAACACACAAGAACAAAAGATGAAAGGCCTTCTCCTTGCAGGACACACAGGCACCCTCCACTTTGGGCTTTTGCTATGAAACCCCAATTCTGGGCTTCCAGTGATACAAACTACCAAAGCCTGGAATGCCAGGTGGGGATTATGACCCTTAGCTCTCTAACGCCCGTCTCTCTTTGCCTAGGGTGACAGCGGTGGCCCCCTGGTTTGTCAGGACAGTAATCGATGGTACTTGGCTGGGGTCACCAGCTGGGGAACTGGCTGCGGCCAGCGAAACAAGCCAGGTGTCTATTCCCAAGTCTCCAAGTTTCTTGGTTGGATATACAGCCAAATGGAGGTAAGAGGGTCCTTGCTCGCTCGCAAGGGGGAGTTCAGGTGGCATGCAGAGGTTGGAAATGGGCATGGAAGGAAGCTAGGGCAAGAGGGACACTTGCACCCTCCCCCCTGACGGGCTTGATGACACATGGGGCAGAGGCAAGCTGAATTGAGCCCCCCCACCTGATGTGGCAGGGCTTTGGTTTAGGCCTTGGCTGTATTTGGCATCCTGCAAGCTGCTCTCGGGGAGAAGCACCGAGGAGCCTCACCTTCCCTTTCCCAGGGGACATCCGAGCACAGAGCCTCCTTTCCCTAGGCAGCTATCAGGGAGAGGGAAATGACTGTGGCTGGGAACTTCCCCTCCAACTCAGATTACACATAATTTGGCATCTAGGCTTGTCCAGGAATCCCTTTTTCCCCCATCTTGCCTTGCAGAGTCAGACCCCCTAGAAGAGGACGACACGCGCAGCCCTTTCTGGAGAAGTGGAACGAGCGAGCTTGTGAAGGCCGGCGACTGCACCTCCTTGCCCTTGGGCCACAAGGACAATGGTGGGGCTGGGGACAACTGGGCTCTTCCCAATGTTCTCAGGGTCCCCCAGTCTGCTGTTGGAACCAGTTGGGTACTCTGGTTTGAAGGGTGCAGCTGGTGCTGGTGCTGCTGAGGCTGGAGCCAAGTGCTTGGTGAGACCCGCCGGGGCAGGGTGGAATGGCCTTGCTCTATGGGAGTGCCCTTCGGATCACATGGAGGCACCAGAGAGTACTGACCATGGAGCCCTCCGCAGATGGCACAGGGCCAGCTGCAACCCTTCCTAGGGCAGGATCTGGCTGGCAGCACTACAGGCCCCTGGAAACTGGACTCGCTAGGACAGCCCTTTGCTGCCTCCCCACTTCAGGGCTTCTCAACCTTTGCCTTGGCAGCCCACTGGGACCCCCTTCTCCCCTGCAGAAGAGGGGGAACTGCACGAGGAACATGCAGGCATAAACCACCCCTCCTGTTGATTTTCCACCCCTTCCCTCTCCGAAGCCTTTTCCTGAAAAGGAACCCCTTGTTTGCTGAAAACAGAACTGCCAGCCTGGGCCTGTTCATTCTCCAGATTCCTTGCCCCAAACGGCTTCTCTGAATCACGGTGGCAGCTGCTCCTTGCTGCCTCCTCTTCCTCCTCCTCCTCCTCGTCACCTTCTCTCCTCTCTCCTTCTGCGATGGCTGGGAAATGGCCTCTGACTGCTAAGGCAGAGAGGGTCTTCTTGAGCTCCACTGTCAGCAGTTCAGGGGTTCCCTTGCACATTGGCCAGTGTTACAGCTGGAGCCAGCCTGGAAGCCATTTTGTGTTTGTGCACGTGTGTGTCAGATTAAAGGTTCTAAGACAGGAGGAAAAGCCAAGGAGGCAGAAGCAGCCCAAAGGGACCCCTTGCCTCAAGCAGCTGTGGCCAGCAGGGCTCAGGAGAGGCTCCCAATCTGTGTCCATCCAGGCCCTCCTTTGACCAGATCCAACAAGACAGGCAATGACTTCTTCTGAAACCACATTTAAGTGGGGAACTTTAGGGTGTGACCTTTCCCCATCTGTGGCCAACCTAATGCATCTCCTAAGCAGACGGTGTGGATGTAGCTCTCACTGTTCTGAAAGCTCCATTTGGCTTTCTCCTCTGGCTTTGCTCCCCCACCCCCAGTAAAAAAGTCACACACTGGTCAAGGTACAGGGAGGGGGGGGGAGAGCATGGGGACCCTGCCTGGGCTTCTCTAGGCTGCTTGCCTGCCTCTCTGCCCACACACCTTCATGTCCACCAGCCAGGTCCTGGAGAACTGCAACTGACCAGCAGCAGGCACCACAATTTCAGGCTTCAGGGGTGTGGGAAGAAAAGATTAAAACCGGCAGCTAGAGGGACCCAGGCAGTCAAGCAGCACCCCAGTTCGCCCTCCCAAATCAGAGGAGGCAACCTTCCCAGCCCAGGCGCTGGACCCTGCAGGGAGCTAACTCAGGCCTCCCCGCTGTCAGATGGCAGAGCTGGCAACAGGTGGAGTCAAAAATCCACTTTCTCTCTAGGCAGAAAGCTGCCTCCCTGGCTGCTGCTTCCCCCTCCGCTGCAGGAAAAGTCCCAGGCAGGGAAGGCTATATCTGCCACCCCGCCAGCCTTGCTCGAGAGCCTCGGCTCAGGTCTGGCCGCCTGCGCTGACATCACATGCGGAGAGGGGGGGAGAGACCCCCGACCCTGCCCGCGCACGTCGAGCGCAGCCAGCGGCCGCCCGCCTTTCCTCCGTGCGCGCGCTCGGGTCTCCGCTGTCGCCTAGCGCCTGCCTTGCTCCCCGCCGAGCGCGGCCATGCCCGAGCCCCTGGCACGCCCAGCCCTTGCCAGCTACGAGGGGACGCGGGCTTGAGCCGAGCCACAGCCGCGAGGCCTGGTGCGCGGCCTTTCCCTCTGCGGACGCCGTCTGCCCGGGAAGCCCCCCGAGGGGAAGGTAGGAGGCGAGACGGGAGGAGCCCAACGGCCTCGCCCTTTCCCGCTCTCGGCAGCTCGACGACTCCGGGGCTGGGTGCGCGAGGCGTCCCCCTCTGGGCGGCGGGGGCCCTCCGTTTCCCGCGTCCGAACGCCTTTCCTCCGAGTGCGCAGTCGGTGCGTTCAGCTGGCGGCGCTTAGACGGCTGCACTGGGAAGGGGCTTCTGGGCACGTGCAGGCTGCCGCCAGTCCGCCCGTGAAGCAGGGGCGGCGGACCTGCCGGGCAGGCGGCTCCTTCTCGCCGGGGGGCGCCGTCCTTCCGCAGCCCGCCCTTCTGGCTTGCTGATGGCGGCCCCCGCCCTCCCCTCCAGCCGCCCGTCCGCCGTCTTGCGCTCTCCCCGGTCGTCGGGGGGCCGGCGGGGTTGCCTGGTGACCGCTCCTCTCCCGCCCTGGAGCGCCAGGAGCCTCGGCGGGGAATCGCGCGCTCTTCCCCGGGACAGCCGGGACCCCTCGGAGGACTCCCGCCCGCTCTCCAGGGTCGCGCGGCTCGGCCCTGGGGAGGCGCCGGCTCTCGCCCCGCGCCTGCCCGCCCGCGCGCGCGCGCCACGACTCTGGGCCGCGCCTCGCCTGCTTTCGGCCCAAAGGGCTGCGAGGGGCGGCGGCCTGTTTGGCGGGCGGGGCGCGCTTTGTTTACGGGCCCTGCGATGCTTGAGGCGGGGCGGGCATGCCGCCGCCTTCACACGCAAAACATCTTGCGCAGGCGCGAACGTCGCCCCTGCTGGGGTGGGGCGGGGGGAGGCCGCCTCCGTCGGGCTTCGAGGCCTTCCCGCTTCTCTATTCGGAGAAGACCCAGCGCGCACCCACCCTTGCCAGACAGCTGGGACGCAGCCGCGGCGCCGGTCGCCCGCCAGGCGATTCGCTTGGATGCCGAACCAGAAACGGGCGGGTTGTTTCGTCGAGCAAAGGGAGGGCAGGCGCGCATCCTGGCCATAGGCGCCGCCCTTCGAGGGGGCCCAAAGGACGCCTGGCGGGCGGGGGAGAAGCGGCCAAGGTCGTGCTGCTCGGCCCGGCCAGGAATTCTCCACCTTCCAACTGTGCAGCTGGGCTAGGAAACATCTGGGGGGGGGTTGTCATTGCAAGACCCCAACCTGAAGGGCGGTTGGCATCGTTAAGAGAGTGGGTGGGTGAGCTTTGGCCTTCCTCTTGGGACCCCTTTGGTCTTCACCCAGGGAAATAGTTGTGTGGCAGCTCCGTGGGATTTCCCACACCCTCCCTTCTGCGGTGGAATAATGCCAAGAGAGAGCCCCTGATGGGTGAGAGATGCCCTTGCTTCAGACGTGCATGAATGGCACTCTGCCCTCTTCATCTGTGCCCAGAGGACCGGCAGCCCACCAGCTGCCCCAATTCTTGAAAGCACAGTATGATTCGGACCCCCCTTGGCAAAAGGGAGGGGAGGGAAGGCTTGGCTCAGAACCTGGCAGTGCTGTCCCTTCATGAAGTGTGCAGAGAGGTGGTCGCCTTCTAGGTGCTGACCTCTGCAGCACTGCCTGCCAGACAAATGAACAGGCCTTACTGTTGGGGGAAGGAGGCCTCCACCAGGTTGACCAACCTCCTGGTCTTGGAATAGCTGCCTGCGTGGGGTAGTTAATGCCAACTGCACCATAGATGTTTAACCTGCTTTGTGATGGCTTTGTGCATTGGCTTAAGAGGGCTGTTTGGTCAGGGATAGGCAAGGGAATGCATGGCCGCCCCTGGGCCTGCCTGTTTCCCTAACAGGCATTTCTCTGCCCACCTCTGCTTTTTGGCCCACTGATGGTCCAGATCCAGAGGGAGTTGGCTGCATCCATCTGGGTTACAGTACTATGTCAAGTTCCCAGAGCGTAGCTGATCGTAGCTGTGGTTCATTATGTTCAAAAAGCCCTGGCTTGCTTAAGCCAGTCTTGGTTAACGAAGCAGTCCATGGCTCTTTGTTTTGGCCTTGAGCTGGTTGGCTATTGGTTGCCCCTCAAGGTGATCATCTGTTCTAGGCCCTGATCGCGTTGCGTGGTGGGGGGAGAAAGTTAACTGGACGAGGCCTTTTCCAGTGGCCTCCATGGTGTCAATCCATTAAAATGGGGACAGAAACTGCTGATGTGGGCTGTGGTGCCTGAATGATGATGAGAGATGTTTTGCTGACTTCCACAACATGGGAGGGGGATTTAATTATTTATTTGTACCCTGATTTTATTTGTACAAATATTTTTACAAATAACTCAAGATGATGAACACATCAAACATACCTTCCTCCTATTTTTTTCCACAAGAACCACCTGTGAGGTGAGTTGGACAGAGAGAGAGATTTGCCCCAAATCACCTACCTGGCTTTCACGGCTAAAGCCAGACTGGAACTCAGTCTCTCCAGCCTAGTGCCTTAGCCATTAGACCAGCTGGCTCTCACGGGGGTGGGGTGGGGGCAGGAACGGCTAAAGATGTGGGCCAACGTGGCCGTGAGAAGAATAGCTTGCTCTGGTTCTTCCTTCTGGCATTGGGTGGGCTAGGATGGAGGCCAAACAGCCACTCCGTGGGAAGGAGGCCTTCTTCTCCCTCTTGCTAGGACTCCTGCAGTGGACTCTCCTGTCCTGAAAGGCCCAGCTGCAGAGAATGCAGAGCTTTGAAGCCTCTGGAGCAAGACCCTGAAAATGCTGCTCTCGGTTGGCTGGGCTCCTGCTGCACCCGGACTAAAGATTTATTCCTCCAAGCTTTCATTCTGGAGAGAGAGAAGTTCACAAATGAAGGCGAATCTACGTGGTGTCCAAGGATGATGTTGCGGGATCCAATCAGGATCAGTCACTGGGACCAGAGATTTAGTTTTCTGAGCTTTCAGACCGTGCTAGAGTCCATCCTCGGGGAGCTTCTCTCCAGCAGACTGTGCTTTGGGCTGTTCTCTGTACGTTAAGAGTTGCTGGTCCCACTAGGGTTGTTAAACAAGGACTCCCTGTAATAAGATGTCGATGAAGGTCTGGTCACTTCTGGGGTCCCTCAAGGATTGCCGTAAAGGGTTCCCAAAGGTCCTGTTGCAACTGAGCTGTTGGTACTTGGTGGGAGCCGTTTGGAGGCTGAGATGGACCTGGGCACAGAAGTCGCTCCTTCCTGGATTGGACGCCTGACCCATCAGCCAGCGCTCCCAAGAAGCTCTGTAGCCCCCAAGCAAACACTTCAGGCCAGTTTTCCTCAACCTTCACAAATCAGCCAATTCTTTTTTAAAGTCAGAGAAACTCTTACCCAGCATCACACCTCATGATAGCAAATTCCAAAATTTAATTATGTATTGTGTAAAAATATTTTTGAAAGTGAGATGGGTGGTACCTAAAATCTGACAAATAAATGAGAACGTTCTCTGAAAATTTTAGCTTTTGTGGCAGTCATGTTTACATAGCCCACTACTTTCCCCAAAAACTTAATAAGTACACAAAATGGTAAAAACACATGTTTTAAAGAAGCATTCCCTGTTTTCTGCTAGAAACTATGCAGTAACGCAGATCTTTCGGCTTCCTCCTTAGCTTCCAACATGAGCTGCCCAGGGGACTTCCAGCTATGATTCCTCCAAGGTTTCTGGAAGAAAAACAGCAGCAGCCTGGAAGGATGCTCTGGGTGCGCTGTGGTTAGGTGTGCAGTATTGCAGGCAAACTCTGCCCACAGCCTGGAGTTCAATCCTGACGGGGCACAAGGTTGACTCAGCCTTCCATCCTTCTGAGGTCTGTAAAATGGAGATCCAGACTGTTGGGGGCAATAGGCCTCAACTACCCAGAGTGCTGTAAACAACTGGGGGGTGGCATACAAGTCTTAATTGTTATTGCTATTGGTATCACCCAAGGTCATTAGTTATTATTGATTGTAATAAATTTTAAAGACTACTATTATTAACCTCTCCCCTGATGAAATGTTCCAGAGCAATCAAACATTCACCGGCTCCTTTGTACCATTTTGGAAGAGCCTGTCTGCTAGCAATCGGCACCCAGATGAGCATGGATTAATTCCAAGATTAACATCAGAGCAACAATCAAGTAAACAATAGCCCAATCAAGCCAACAATAAACAGACCGACCAAACAAGATTCTCCCACTAAGACTGATGGGCAAGCCACTGAAATATAAACTGAGAGCAAATCCCACTCCTTCCTAGCACCGATGGTGTTGCTAGTTTGGGTAATGAAACATCTGCAAGAAAACAACTGAGCTCAGAGAGTGCCAAAATCCCTTCATTTCAACCCTGTGCTGCAAATATTTTCCTTCGTTGATATATGCAAAATATTGCATGGCCTGCTAACTCTCGTCCTATAGGGGCCTGGTCATAGGGGAGGGACAGTCAGGTGAATCATTGAGGCAATTGAAGGGGGTTGTTGCTGGGTTCCCTATGATAGAGGCCCCTGTGGCATGTGCCCGAGAGCTGCTGCCGGTTCAGGCCCATTACACAGAGGACGCTTGTTGGAGGCCAAGGACATAAGGAGCCCCAGACTTTTCAGGCAGTCCCCAAATGTGGAGGGGTGGGTGGGGGGTGGCAACAGTTGCCTTTGGGCCGGGTGCCCTTTGGGAAGCCTTGCTGCAGCAGCAGCAGCACCCGAGGGCCCTTGCGCTGTCCCTTCGTTGTCTCCCAGCCGCTGCTGAGGCTGCTGTGCTGAGCTTTGCCTTCTATTTTGGGTGGGGATCCAGAGGGCAACAGGCAGGTAGGCAGCTGGAGGAACAGGATGTGCTGCTGGCTGGGCTGAGAAGTGACCTGGGTCTGGACTGGAGGATGCCTCTTTGGTTGTAGGGCTCTCTTTGGGGGGGGGGGGGGGGCGCTCGGGTCCCTTCCTTGCTGAGCCAGGAGGCTTCTACGGGTTGAGGCAAAGTGAGGAAAGATGGCTGAGAAGAAAGCTGGGGGCTCTCCCTGGACCTGGGATTCAGGCAACAGGCTCCCCTCGGCCTGAGCTGCAAGCAAGCCAGTCTGCCATGATCCAGCCAGGCTGGCTTCTCAGCAAGAGAAGATGACACAGAAGGGAGCTGGGTGGGAGGAAATCACAGTTTTGCAAGTGGCAGATGATCCAAAACAGAGTCCCCAAAGCACAGGATTGTGCGGAGGTTCTGGAAAGTCCCTCTGAGAGCCTGAGCCCAGGAACCCTGACTAGGCTTCCCTCCTGCCCAGGGCTGCCTGAAGTTCTCTCTCCCCCCCTCTCTCCCTCCCTCTCTCTCTCTTGGTTGCCTGCAGCACAGCCACGATGGGAAGCAGCCTGCTTTTCCTCTGCTCTTTCCTGGTTCCAGGGATCTTGGCAGAGGGTATGTATAGCTTGTGGGGGCTGGGGGAATGGGCCTCCCCAGTGTCTGTGCCCCAGCCTGCTCTTGTGGCAACTGCTGGGGAGGAATAGAATTGGCCCATTTCCTTGCGTGCCTGCAAAGTCAGAACAGCAGGTGGAGGTCCAGGACCGGGTCCTCTCTGGCTGCGCTTGGGGGAGGAGGGGGGAGGACTTGGCTCCCTCTTGCACTGCCCACAGAACGGCCACATTGTGGATGTTTTGTTTGCTCTTTCCAGCGACCGAGCAAGAGAAAGAGAAGGATCCCTTCAACTATGGTGAGACACAGACACCTTGATTTGACCCCTCCAACATTTCTGAGCATTGCTGCCCCTTTGGAACTGCAACCCTACTTCCATTTGGTCTCTCCCATTCCCCCCCCCCCCAGACTACCAGACCCTGCGGATTGGCGGCCTGACCTTTGCCGTGGTTTTCTTCACGCTCGGGATCCTGCTGATTCTGAGTAAGTGACCTCCAGATTAAGGGCAGGAATGCCGCTTGCCAAAAGCCCGGCCTCCCTGGTGCAGGAAAGGAAGCCAAGTGGCGATGGCCTGCTTCCCCTGGGTACTCTGGCCAAGGTGAGGCTGTGACAAGAAAGGGGGCCCAGGGGATAAAGTTTTCATCACCCCCTCTGCCCGCACCAAAAGAAAGAGATGGAAACGGGAAGCAGCTGACGACGACCATCCCCTGGGCTGGGGCTGCCCGGGTGGGCTTTGCGGGTGAGGGCACAAGGTGCCACTGGCTATGCTGAGGAGGTGCCCATGCCAGACCTGCCCTTCCTTGCCCAATGAAAGAGGAAGGCCAGTGGTTTGTGCTCAGGGCAGCTGCTTTGTCAAGTCCCCCCCCCCAGCTCAGCATCTGGTCTGCTCTGCTGCCACGGTGGGAGAAGTGCCCAGGCCGCCAAGAGAGTCCTGGGCAGACAAGACTTCTCCAATGTCCCCCACCCAGAGCCATCTCCTCTTGCCTCACCATGCCGTGTCTTTTCCCTCAGGCAGGCGATGCAGGTGCAGCTTCAACACAAAGGCCAGGTGGGTGAGGCAGCGTTGCTTCCTGGCTGTCCTTCCCCCGTCACCCCTCTGGGGAATGGGAAGGTGGTGACGCCTCCTGTCTGCTCTTGTTCTGCAGGGCTCCCGGTGATGAGGAGGTGCAGGCTGAGAACATGATTGCGTCAAACGGTAAGGCTTGGCTGCGCCCTGCCCCCATTCAGAGGGAGGTTTCCTGGCCCCAGAAGGGGGCAAAGGGTTTGCGGGGCCCATTCAGTCTTCCACCTGCCTCCCCTCCCCACTTGTGCCACTTGTTGGGCAAGAGAGGGGCCTGGGAAGTGTGCCCGCATTCGCATAGAGGGCTGCCTGGCCTCCTGGGGGAGCTCCCCCTTTCCCGTGGCTGGGAGGGAGGGACCGGGCCCACCAGAGTGACCCTCCTGTATGGGCCATGGGAACTTGATCTGTGGGAGAGAAAAGCATCAAAGGTGGGTTTTTTTTTTTTTTGCAGCAGCAGCAGCACCACCACCACCACAGAAAGAAGAGAACTGAAGTGAAGGTGTGCAGGTGAGTGTTGAACAACAGAAACTGAGCAAATCTTGCCAAATTGAAAATTCGGGGATTGTCCTGAGAAGGAGAAAGGAACAGCTGACCGAGAAAACCTGGGTGGGGAAAGACAAAGAAGCCTGAACCTTTTGGGAAATTTGCATGAAAAGTGATCTTTGCTTTCTCCCAAGAGTGGCTACAGTTGGCAAGGCTTTGTGAAATGGGGCTCTTGTTTTGTTAAATGTTATACCAGATGTGCCTTCATGTGCTGCACAGGGGCTTCCTGTTTTGCCACTGTCTCCTTCTCTTCTTCAGCAAAGGAGAGCCGACACTGGACCAGGGAATTCCAAATGCAAACCAGATGAAGGGACATGGAGGTGATGGCCCCTGGTCCTCTAAGGGATTAATGTTGACATGTTGGTGTCCATGTTGGCCTGTGCCCTGGAAAATCAGTCCTCTGCTTAACTGTTCCCCATCAAATCCATGTCTGGTTGCATAATGTTCACCTGTCATCATTGTGGCCTTGATGTCGTCCTTGTGCAACTATCTCCTCCATGACCCCCCTCCTCCCCCATGCCGGTTTGATATGCTGACCCTCCCAGATGAAGAACTGGCCACTTCTGCCTTGAGGTGCGCAACGGCTATGGCTGCCCCACTCCCAGCTGAAGCTCCAGGAGGGAAGGACAAGGCCTGTGGGAAGGGCCCGGACTGAGGAAAGGGAGTCCGGGACCTTGGTGGTGTTCAGCCTTGGCAGCAGCGGCCTCCCTGCCCCCCGCCCTCTGGCCCTTCCAGAACCTGCTTGTCAGCAAGGCCATCCTGTCTCTGGTGCCTACCAGCCACGGGGCCAGGAAAGGAGTTGGAATAGGAGGGGCACTTCCCTTGGCTCCCCAGGAGGCCGAGAGGCTAGTCTGGCCGGGTCCTTTTCCTCGGTGGGTGCCTTGGGGTGAGGGCCAGGTCTTGGCTTTTTCACCAGGCCTTCATAGGGTGGGCTGAGGCGACACCTGTTACCATTGACTTGATTTGGATAGGGCATTTGTTCTGCCAAGTTCGCACCCCTGCAGGTTGCAACACAACATCCTGCAAGATCCTGGGTGCCCTTGGGTTCTTATTCTAAAGTGCTTGGCAGAATTGGCAACAGAATTCAGCCCAGGAAAGAGTGAGAAATTCAGTTCCAGGATGGTTTCCATTGGAAGTTCAGAGAGCAGCAGAGGCTCTTCCGGATGAGGGTGGGAAGTGGGTTTGGCCTGACCTTAATGCCCCATTCTCTAGCCCTAGAAATCCCCCCTCCCAAATGCAGAAGGCTTCCCTGGTCACTCCTTATCTTATGCAGCCACCTGGTTAGATGCCATCAGTTGAGGAAAGCAGAAGGGGACCCGGCCCTTTCCCTCCCACTCCCCCGTTTTGTCTTAGCTGTGGTTGCCACACCTTCTGTATTGCCATGTGGCTCTATCGTCTGTAGTGTGCAGTAGGTAACAACCATTGAAAACATCTGTGTACAAATGTAATTCCAAAACCCAAGCCATGGTTGTGCATTCCCTTGGTGTAGGCTGTCCTACTGTGTGGCTGTGATAAAGGACCCCCACATGTTCGTGCTGTGTCTCAACTCAAGGGGAGCATCAAATAAAACATTTCTATTTCAGTGCCTCCGTGTTCTCTTGCAGTGCATGAGGGGTCCTGAGGGGGGCTCCGTGAATGAGGAGGAGTTGGGTTTCCTGCACTTCCAGGGCCTGTGGTCCCTTCGGCCCAGGCCCTTCCCCTGTTTGCAAAGGAGAAATGCTTTTCCACAGCATCGACTGGTTCTCTCTCTCCCCCCCCTCCCCCCCCCGTCATCAGAGAGCACAATCCCATAAAATCTGAACAAAATACAAAGTGGGGCCGATGGGGGGAGATTTCCTGCCTGTGTCTCAGGTGGTGTGCTGAAAAGAAGGCCAGGGGGTGGCAAATGCACCTTCCTGGGAGTCTGGGCCCTGAGTGAAACCTCCACCCTTGGAATGCCAGGTGGGCAGCCAATGAAGGCCCCCCCCAGGAGGCTGTTCCGCTGAGTGGGTTGATGGCCAGAGGGGAATCTGAGGGCGTTTCTGGTTGACCTTGGGGAAATCCTTCAACGTGGCTTCCTGGTGTGGTTGCTTTAGTCTCCTTTAGGGGTTTCCGTGTAATGTCAGAGCAGGAGCCGGACATCAAAAAGCATTTGCTGGCACCTGACAGATTGAGGTGGATTATTGCAGATGTTTTAGGGGATCACAACTGATGGAAAAACAAACATGTTGGAGAACTTCAAAAGCCACATGACTCCGTTGCTAGGGAAAGGCTGTTTGCAATGGTATCTGCGCCTGCACCCCACAAGTTTACAGCCGATTGTTTTAAGCCTTTCTGCATCGCTACAGCAAACATTTAAAGCCACGAGCCTTATGCAGAATGTGTGCGCGCACAAGAATGTGTGCACGCTTCTGGGGTGGGAGACAGCTCCAGCTGTTTGGTTTTGGGGTACCCCGTATGCTTCATTGGCAGGGAGACCAGGAGGTTTCCTGTCTAGACGCAGACTGCTGCAGTGTGATACCACGGGGGAGGAAGCTGTCCAAAGAAGGTGGGCTCCCAGTCTGGGAGAGGCAGGTGTCCAAAGGACAGCACTGAGCCACCTGCTCATTCTGGAGTGGGTGATGGCATGGAAAGAGGGCTGGAGATGCGGCTTCTCCCCAAACTGGACCCCCCTATTTACCTCCACTGCAGCTGAGTCTCTCCTGTAACCCTGGTGCCAATTCTGGGGCAGCCACCACTCCATGCCAGCAGCAGCAGCAGGAGGAGGAGGATGGAGAATAGCAGAGCGGGGAGCTTTGGGTGGTCCAGGCCTCAGCCTGTGCCTTGTTTTCAAGGAGACGGGGCCCTTCCAGAGGAAGGTAGCCTCCCCCAGGCTCTGCCTTGTGACTGGGATAAACATTACAGGCAGCTGGTTAATGGTTAATGAGGTGTTTGCCCTCCCTGCTCCCCATTACAATGTGTGTGTGTGTGGCCAGGGCTGGCTGTCCCTATCAGGCAGCTGGAGCTGGCAGGTCGCCAGACAGGCTGGAAATGGGTAGGTGGGCCAGGATCTTCACAGCTGGAAAGAAATTACCCCCTCCACTAGCCCCCCTTCCCATTTCCTCCAAAGGAAGCCAGAGGAGAGTAACTCCGACCTTCTGATCCAGCCCTCTTGGAGGGACCAGGTGGCCAAATGGGACGGTAGATAAAGAGCACCATAGGTTAAGGAGAGGCCTGGACTCTGCCTTGCAAAGGCAGGCCCAGATTCCTCTCACTGGGGGGACCTGGACCAGGGGCGGGGGGCGGGCGTTGGAGAGCTGGAAAAACCCCAGAAGAGGCGTCCCCATCAGACGCGCGAGGGGGTCCTGCCTTGGGCGGGAGCGGGCGCCCTATTTATTGCCCCGCGCAGTTGCTCTCCAGGCCTTTCCGCAGCGAGATCCGGGCGCTCGTGGACAAAACCTGCGGGTGGCGCGATGGGACCGGCTCCTTTCTCCCCCACCGATGTGGCAAGTGGGTCTTTTCTTGTCGCCGCGAGCCTCTCGGGGCTGCCCTCTTTCCTCGGCTGGGGCGCCTCCGCGGGGTTGACAGCGTAGCCGGCAGTTCCGCCCTGGCTCCACCAGACGGCCGGAAAGTTTCGGATGCCGAATGCGAAAGGCTCCGGAGCCCGGGTGGCAGCGTCGCGTCCTCGGAAGCCCAGCCCAGCCCCGCCACTGCCCGGCTTCTGATTTGGTTTCTTTTCTCTCCTCCCGTTCCCGCCAGAAAATTTGCCGGAGACCGAGAACGGCCTCTTTTCTTACGGTAAGAAGTGGCGAGGGGGCTAGCTAGCCCCAGGAAGGGGCGGTACAGGGAATTGGCCGCCGCCTCTGCTTCCCCGGCAGGGGCTCCAGAGAAAGGGGAGACGGGCTTGAACCGCCCGGTCCGTTAATACCTACGCGAGACCTCCGAGGAATTCCACGGTGAAGAATAAGAAGGGAACGGAGAGGAGGAGACCCGACACCGCGGAATCTTGCCCCCCCCCCAAAAAAATATATATATATTCGTGTCATTTCATCTCTATCGCGCTTCCCTTTGAGCCAAACACAACCGAACCTGCTCACCTAAGGCAGAGCAACCAATAGGGGGCGCCCTCCGACCCCATTAACCCCCACCCCCACCACCCCGCTTGCCGAGCCGCGCGCTCTCCGGGCACCTTCCTTGGAGGTGTCCGAGGAGCTTCGCCTCCTGTGCCGCTCGGAGCCACGACCCTCCCCGCGCGTTTGATTCGCCGCTTGTTTGGTAAGTAACCGGCCGGGGCGTTCGGCAGAGGCAGCTACTCGGTGCAACGTTAGCGCGGGGTCCTTGCCCGGCGGCAACCCGAGGCCAACTCAGTGGCCGCCGCGCCTCTCTCGCTCTGCCTCCGCTGAGCGCGCCTTCTTCTCTCCCCAGACTACGAGACCGTCCGTCACGGGGGGCTCATCTTCGCCGTGGCGGCCTTCCTGATCGGGCTCGCCATACTCTTCAGTAAGCGGCGGGGAGGGAAGGGGAGCGAGGGAGGTTCTGGCCACCTTCCCCCCCACACACACCCCGGGACCCAGGAAAGCGGGTCCCTTCCTGCGAGGAAAATAGGACCCGCCGCTGCCTCCGCCTTCTCGGTCTCGGGGTAAAGCTCCAGCTCCCGGGGGCAGGTGGGAGGGAGGACATCGGGGCGGCCAGGCGGAACCCCCAACAGCTGCCCGTCCTGGCGGCTCGAGGTTTCACCAAGTTCTTCCGTTGCAGGTCGGCGGTTCCGCTGCGGAGGGAAGCAGCAGCAGCGGCGGTGAGTAGCCCTGGCCCCATTATCCAAGCCTTCCGGGCCCGGGGACTTTCCTGATCTCCGCCTGCTCTCCCACCCCCTTCTCTCTCCAGACCCGGCGAAGGGAACGAGTTGTAAGCCCGGCTCTGCCCAGCGCCCCTTTCTGCGGGCCTCCGGCTCCCTCTCGGAGGGGGACGGGGAGTGAGGGCGGTTGTAGCACTACTGCGGCTGGGGTGCTTCTTCTCTCCCGGGAGCAAGAGGCTGCGGGCCGTGCAGTTACCACTTCTTGCTCCGAAGGCTCAATCGGAAGCGTCTCCGGGCGCGCGTCCGAGGAAGAGATGCGCCTAAGCCGCGCTTGAGTGCCGCCGCGCAGCCTCTGGCCATGAAATAAAGCGCCGCCTCCCAAATCGGGTTTTACCCCGAGAAAGCCGGCTCCGCTTGATCCTTTGGGCCGTCCCAAGTGGGCGGCAGCTGCGACGTTTTTCCGACCGGGCCAAGCTCTCAGACGAGGGGAGCGGGACTTGGGATCACGGCCGACGGGCAGGAAGAAGGCGCGGGGGTGGGGGCTTTCTGTGCCTAAGCTGCGCTTGGTCTGGGACAGGCTGCCAACCGGCGTGTTTGGATTGGGTGGGCGTGGGGGGGGTTCTCCTCAGCGGCCCAAGAGCAGAGTTTTGGTTTGAGGGCGGCTAGACTGCCTTTTCTTCGATGGATGTAAGCAGAAGACTGAAAGGGGCAGCAAGTGGCCCGAGGGAGGCAGGAGGGGTGGGGGTGAACGGTGCGGACCAGCATTCTGTATGCTGCAACTGCTAAAAGAGCCTCGGGCCAGAAGAGTATTTGCATCCTCCTAAGGTCTGAGCTGTGCCCCAGACCTCTGCCTTTGATGCCATCTTTTAATGGGGCAGGCTGATTTCATTTGCAGTCACAAAGAGACGTGGGATGGGATTCAGCCAGGATCGCTGCTAGCCATCTCTTCCTTTTGACCTTTCTCCACGACTGAATCCAGGTGCTTTCCTCTGCCATCCTTGAGTTGGCACAAAAATAGACCTGCATAAAAGTTGGTGTCCCAATTGCCAATCTCTATCCTGTCCCTTTGCCTGTTTCTGAGCCCTGGTTTCTGAGCATGTCAATGGTTGGCTTTCTCTGGTACCTTTGGTGCCCCCATCCACCACACACCTCCTGGTCAAGAGACTGCAGGAAGAGGGAGGGTGGTGGACCTTTGGGACCCAGCTGGGCTTCTCAGGCAAAATTCAACTCACTCTATCTTGACCAAGAGGGCTGGAGGGAGAAGCTCTCCTATGATATTAAGATTTTGTGCAACCACAGAGTTCCAGTTGTTATTGGGGTTTCTGTTTCCTGACCAGACCTGTTTCAAAGTGCTGAATGTGGGGATGGCAGAGGCCAGTGAGCCCCCCTTAACAATAGAGCGGCATGATCTGCAGATTGGTTGGCATGAGTTTATATGGGAAGGGAAAAATACATTTCATTCATACTTCCAGAGGCACAAAGTTAGAGACATCTCATTATCTGCATGGGAGAGAATAAAGAGAAATCATTACATGAAGATCCCAATTTGGTTATCCACCATAGAAGCAATGGTGTATCCCAATGTCCTTGGCTTAAATAAAATAGTAAGATATAAAGAATTATTGGATGATCAGGGAAAATGAAAACTAATCAAGAACTGAAGAAGCAGATTAGTGGCCTTATTTACAAATTCAAACAAGATGTAAGAAAGATATAGAAGAATCTGGAATATATAAAGATCAGCAGGAATTAGACAAAAGGTTCCCCAAATCTCTTTGCAACTGTTGCCTTCTCTTCCCACCATTCCTAAACTAAAGGAGAACCAAACACCAATATTCTGTAAAGAGGAAGGTCACAATCTTCCCTTGGGTGCATAAGCTTTTGCAGTGATTGTTGTTGCTTTTAATTGAGGGGAGGGGCAGATGCAGCGTTTTTGATAAGATAGGTGGGGCTCTTGAAATGGAGGACACTGAAAAAGCTAGAATCAGTATTAAGGCCTTACAAGATGCAAAAAGTAGAGGTGGGCTAGCGCTTCCAAACTGGGAATTATATTATTGGGCAGCCAACTTACTATGGTTAAAAGACTGGGTCAATTTACGGAATAAAAGAACTCTAGCCTTGGAAGGGCACGACCTTCAGAGAGGATGGCACGCATTTCTATGGGATGTGGGGAAAACTAAACAGGCGTACTTTCATAGACATCTTATTAGAGATTCACTATTAACTAATTGGAAAAAAATATGTAAAAAACATTATTTAAAAATTCCGATTTGGCTTTCAACAATGGAGGCAATGGTTCATCCCAACAATTTGGATATAACAAAAATGACTAAATATAAAGATTTATTAGATCCTTTAGGGAAACTAAGAACTCGACAGGACTTACAGGAACAGGGATTTAAAATTGATCAGTGGTTATATATACAAATCCATAGTAGATACAAACAAGATATCAAAGAGTTTGGAATTTATAGCAAATTACAACACTTAGATAAAATCTTATTAGGATCAAATAAAAAGAATATTTCTAAATTTTATAAATATTTATTGGAGGTAGAATTAGAGCAAGAGATAGTGAAAGGGAACATGATAATGTGGAGTAGGAATATTGGAAGAAGCATTACATTAACAGAATGGGAAAAGATCTGGAATAGAATCATTAAGATTACGAAATCTGCGGCGTACAAAGAAAATATGTATAAAATGTTATATAGATGGCACTTACCCCCTTCGAGGTTAGCGAAAATGAACCCAAACTCTAGTCCAAAATGTTGGAAATGTAAAAACATAGAGGGAACCTACTTTCATATGTGGTGGACCTGTAAAGAAGCCCAGAAATACTGGCAAAAAATTAGAAAATGGCTGGAGGAGATAACCAAAGATCAAATTGAATACAAACCAGAGTTCTTCCTACTAGGGATCTCTGATAAACATTTTCCTAAAAAGACGAAATACATAATAATTCATATTCTAACTGCGGCCAGATTAGCATTTGCCCAGTGCTGGAAATCATCCCGTTTACCTACAGATCAATTGGTCATTCAGAAAATATGTGACTGCGCAGAAATGGACAATTTAACCATAGCTCTTAAAAATAAAGAGTCTTCAGCATTTGATAATAATTGGAATGCATGGTATAATTGGTTATATCAGAGATAAACTGTTTAATGAGCATAAATAAGCATAAATATCCATAAATAGTGATAAGATGTGTATATTTAAAGTAAGGTAGGAGAATTGGATCTTGTAGACTGTCAAAAAGAATATTTGTCTGGTTTTAACGTATTTTCTTTTTTCTTCCGTCTCTTTGTTTTTTTGTTTTTTGTTTTTCTCTCTTTTATACTTCTTCTTCTCCTTTTTCGGTCGCAAGACCGAGCGTTTTTTTTTTTTTTCTTTTTTCCTCTCTCTTTCTCTTCTTTCTTTCTTCTTTTTCTCTCTCTGTTTCTTATGTAATGTTGTTATGTTATTTTTTTAATTGTAAATTCAATAAAATTTATATGAAAAAAAGAAATGGAGGACACTGAGTGAGTGGCCCACTTGTATACAAGGGAAGAGCTGCACTTCAAAGAGATCCACTAGAGGTCAGTGTAGGTTCATAATATGTTCTATAAAAGGCAGGCAGAATTGTGTTGGTTCCCTGTAAAAGGATCAGTACCTTGATTAGGGACCCAAATGGCACAAAGGAGCTTTTGATTTCTCTGGAACACTTCAAGAACACTTACGTTGATAAAAGCTGTCTTTAAACATTTCTTAAAATTAATAGTACCTTGCTGACCTTGGCTGATAGCAATAGCAATAGTACTTATTCTTGTATACTGCTGCATAGTGCTTTATAGCATTCTCTCTTTCAATCCATTCCTCCCATGCCGCCAAAGCCTGGGATTGGGGTGCCTGCATCTGATCAGTTGCAGTTCTCTTGACCTACAGGAGCTAGCTGGTGGACTTGAGGAGGTGTGGCCAGAGAGGCAGTCAGACAGCCTAGAGAAACCCAGGCAGGGTCCCAATGTGCCCCTCCCCCCCCCATATTCTGACCAGTGGGTGTCCTCTTTATCGGGGGTGGGGGGCAGAAAAGCAAATGGAGAAAGCCAACCATGGGTGCATTCACACATTAGGACAAAGGCACAGGCTCAGAGTCAACAGAGGCAGGGTGAAGATTGGCATTGGAAATGCCAACTTTTATGCTAGTCTATTTTTGTGCCACCTCGAGGCCAGATGGAGCACATCATCTTCACCAAGTAATAAACTAACCTGATAGTATTTCTTCTGAAATGGCAGAACTGTTACACTACCTGCAGTTCACAGCGGGATGAAGCACAAGAGACCCTGCATGGCAAAGTTGCTCAGGGTGGTATGTATCCTTTCATATTATCAGCTCTCAATTGTTTGGTCTACCAACTATTGGGAGAAATTTGAACACTGTCATCCATGAGACTGGCACACACACACACACACACACACACACACACACACGCACAAATCAATTTCAATCCTATCATTTCTGCCTCTGAAAATTAAATGCAGCTTTTTGTTTGTCTTGGAAGAAAATAATTAATCCCTGCCCTCCTGAAGAGAGACCATCTGCCCCCAGCCTCTGTGGAGTGTTTGAGTGTAAATCTCGGGGGAGAGGGATTATATCTACAGAAATATATATTGTGGAGGGCCAACACCTTGTCTCTCCCTCCCTCTCTAAAAAGTGACTTAGTGGTAGCAATTTATTCCACATCAAGAATTCAGTGGGATTCTGTGTCAGGCACAGATGGAGGAATAAAACACCATTACCAATGAGACTCACTGGGAGTTATATTTCCTTTGTGTTTATCCAAAGCCCTATAGCAGATTGTGTCCAGTTAAGCTATTGCAATGGGACACCTGTAAGGTAACTCAATAAACGCTTAATCATAACCCCTTCCTTCTTCTGGCAAAATCTGAAAAGAGGAAGCACAGTCAGAGGGGACTTTACTCTCAGGTACTTGCCCCACAATGCTGGAGAACAGATTTTACCTTCTTGGTCATCCCAGGGCATTTTGCAACGACAGTGTTCCCTCTCCACAAAACACCCCTGGAACTGAGATACACTTAATTCAGGGACAACCCCTTCAGGCAAGAGCTGAGGCGAGGACAGCAGCTCACCTCATCCCACGGTGCTTGGGTCTTGAACCTGTGTTGCTGGTTTTCCAGCCAACAAGCCCAGGGTGTTAACTGCTGAGCCACCACACTACACTGGTATCTTCAGAACCTGGACAGCAATGAGAAAGGTATCCCAAGGAGCAGATCTCCTGTCCCAATGGTTGGTGACCTCCATCACTGCCGGATATTACTCTGAGGGGATCCGTGACAATGGCCTGCCTGGAAGCCTCACACATCAGCGAAAGAAAAAAGACCATCGCCTCCAGGGAGTCATTAGCCCAGAATTGACGAGCTTATCTCTGCTGGCCTCCTGTTAACCACAGAACGTTTGTGTCCAATTATAGTAAATCAAAGATGAGTTTATTAAGGACAGTAAAGACAACCACAAGGCATAGGGAGAACACAGCAGCTGCCCCACTGGGCAAGTGACCATTGTGATCTGTAAAGGATTGCCTACCTGGCTGAGGGCAAAGACTGAGGGGATCGTTCCACGACTGGTTTCTCCCTGGAGGAATATGCAGCTCCCATAGGACACCATTTCTCCCTCAAAGGAGACACTCCGGCTCCAATTCATATTCTGCCAGAATGGCGGAGGAGCAACTGATCACCCCGACCCCATGGCCTGTATTTTATACTTCACTCTGCATATGTAGCAAAGCAGGATAAATACCCCTCTATACTCCTGCCTACTTTCAAAAGACTCCTAAGAGTTCTTCTAACTTAGTTTCAAAAAATGAGGGGGCTCTGATAGTTTGAAGTAGCTTATTTGAATTTCATGAAACATTTCATGAAATGCTTTAAAAAAAAATGCCTGTTTTTGGTTAGACCTAATTTTAATTTTGTGTGGTTTTTATTTTCGCCTTTGCTTGCCTTTTGTTTGATTTTACCATAGCAAGATGGACTATATATTCTAGTAAAGGCTTTTTTTTTCTATTATGCTATCATAGCCCTGAAAGGAAGCATTTTCTGTGTTATTTCTCACATCCTTCCAGGCCACAGAAGATCGGAAGAGGAAACCCAGAAGAAAGAAAGGGTAGAGGCTTCGGAATAGGGCAACACAGGAGATTAAGAGAAGGAATGGTTGATTCTGAGAAGATGGGAAGGAAGGATAACACTCTGTCTATTTATTTATTTATATATTTTTTGTCAAGCAATTATAAGATAACAGGTATAAGTATAAACATAGTTGTGAATACATGAAATGGATACATATAAGAAAAATAAAAATAAACAATAGGACAGGGACGGTAGGCACGTTGGTGCGCTTATGCACGTCCCCTACAGACCTCTTAGGAAAGGGGTGAGGTCAATAGTAGAGTCTGAGGTTAAAGTTTTTGGGGTTTGGGGAAGAAACCACAGAGTCAGGTAGAGTATTCCACACATTGACCACTCTGTTGCTGAAGTCGTATTTCCTGTAATCAAGTTTGGTGCATTTAAGCTTGAGTTTGTATCTATTGTGTGCTCTTGTGTTGTTATGGTTGAAGCTGAAGTATTCATTGACAGGTAAGTCATTGCAATGTATGATTTTATATACCATACTTAGATCAGACTGAAGACGGCGTAATTTAAGGTTTTCTAGGTCTAGAATTTCAAGTCTGGTGGCATAAGGTATTCTGCAACGAGTAGAGAAGTGGAGAACGTTTCTTGTGAAATATTTCTGGACTTTCTCAACTGTATTAATATCAGATACGTAATACGGATTCCAGACTGATGAGCTGTATTCAAGTATTGGTCTAGCAAATGTTTTCTATGCTCTAGTTAGTAGTGTGATATTACCAGAAAAAAAGCTATGTAGGAGTAAGTTAACAACTCTTAATGCCCTTTTGGCTATGTAGTTACAGTGGGCTCTAGCACTTAGATCATTAGAGATGAGTCCAAGGTCCTTGACAGAGTTTGGATCATCAGTAAGGTCTTGACCATTCAGATTGTATTTTATTTTCTGATTTATTTATTTTTTGCCAATATGTAAGACGGAGCATTTATTTGTTGAGATTTGAAGTTGCCATTTGTTTGACCATTCTGATACATAGTCGAGGTCTTTTTGAAGGGTAGCAATATTGTCAGTGGTGTTGAATAGCTTTACATCATCAGTGAAAAGAACGCAGTTGCTCTTAATATGATCACAGTGGTCATTTATATAGAGTATGAAGAGAGTTGGTCCTAGAACATTGCCTTGGGGGACCCCACTGTTGACAGATACAGAGTTTGATAGGACACTCCCAATTTTGACCACTTGTTGTCTGTTTGTCAGGAATGCTGCTATCCAGTTATGCAGGCGTCCAGTGATACCGTAAGATTTTAGTTTTAGTAGTAGTTTATCGTGTACCACTGAATCAAAGGCTTTACAGAAGTCTATGTAGATTGCGTCTATTGCTTTGCCCTGATTGAGTTATGTAGTCCATATGTTTTTGCAGTGTAAGAGTTGCAGATTACAGGATAGTTTTTTTCTGAAAGCAAATTGTTTATTAGAGAGTAGGTTGTTAGTCTGTAAGTGGAGGATAATGGATTGGTTAATAATTGATTCCATGACTTTACAGGTGATGCAGCATAAAGAGATTGGTCTGTAATTTTCAACTAGGCTGGGGTCTCCCTTTTTGAACATGGGGATGACCGTGGCTTGTGACCATAGATTTGGCAAGGAGCTGGATCTGAAAGATTTTTCAAAGATTATGCTTAGAGGTTCAGCTATGGCAGTGGGTATCTTTTTAAAGAAGTGGGCACATATTCCATCCGGTCCAATAGATAGAGATGGTTTTAGATTGCATAGTGCTTTTTCAACGTTTTCTGTAAAATCGATATGTATTAGATCATTGTAGTTGTCTGTGGTTCGACTAGGAAATACTGGGCATGATCCATTGCTGTTTACAAATACTGAGCCAAAGAATGTGTTAAAGAGGTTGGCTTTAATGGTGTCATTGTTGCAGTCTTTACCATTAGGTCCTATCAGGGGTGGGATGAACCTTGAGTCTTTTAGTTTGTTGTTTACAAAATTGTAGAAAGCGCGGGTGGAATTGGTGCATAGAAGGTTTTCCTCTTGTTTAATGTGATAATTGGTGCATTCATTCTTTATCTGGTGGCATAAATTTTTGTATCGGCCTTTGAAGTTGGCAATGTGACCAGATTTGTTTTTCCACCAAAGTGATTTCTTTTTGGATTGAAGCTTCCTTATTGTTATGGGTATTTTTTTTTTCTGGTTTTGGGAGTTGTTGTTGGTAAATATACTTCGATGACTCTTTTGACCTCAAGTAAAAATATGTTGCAATGGTCTTCAATAGTATTGCATCCAGTGAATAGAAGTTGCCAATCATTAATTAATTAATTAATTGGAAAGGAAGGCAGGTTTCCAAGAAGATCAAAAAGATCCTCATCTTCCCAAGAGTAAGATCAATCAGATAGCGATGAAGAAAGGAGTGAGGTCCCTTTTACTGACTATGGGAGAATGACAGTCTTCCTGTATGCAGAAGGGGGCCAACCCGAAGGAAGTGGGTGAGGCGAATAAGCCCTTACAGAATTTAAAACACAATAAGGTGTTTCCCCCACCACCGAAATGGTCGCAGGGGCTGACTAGAGCTGAGCCTTCTCAATCAAAGGTCCTGATTGCAGAATCCCCTGCTGAGGGGAGGCATGGAAAGGCTACTCCATGGTCAAAGGTTATACACCAAAGAAAGAAAAAGGGAATCAGAGTTTTTTCCAATAAATATTACTAATCAGAGCTCTGAGAGATTTGCTTTTTGGATTAATTATTTCCAGTTCCAGTTGATACAAGTGAAAGTAATACGTAGCCATGCCAGGTACCATTTTAAAGATTAAAACTGAAGCACTTTGAATGGAAGTGTGTTAGCAACCCAGGCAGCAACCAAAGAATTGATATTCTAGTCTACGCTATAGTTCCAGATTATCTAACAGTCAACCCAGCCGGAGCTTCTGAATGATCTTCAAAGGCAGTCGAATGCTCCTGTGTTTTACAGTAATCTACCTGCAGGATGGTCAGTATGTGAATCATAGTGGTCAGAGCATGTTCATTATGTAAGATCACAACTGGCACACCCACCTCACCTGGCTGTGCCTTCACCTGCTGTATCATCATCAGCAGCAGACTTGAGTCTAGCAGTCTGGATGAAACCAGGCTTAATAGCTGTAACTGTGAGAGGGATCTTGGAGTCTTAGTGGACAACTATGATTCTTGACAAATGTATCTTTATGTACACTTGACAGCATATGCACCAAAGACAAATTTCTTGTGTCCAATCACACTTGGCCAATAAAGAATTCAATTCTATTCTATTCTATTTTATTTGCTAAATATGAGCCAGCAATGTGTGGCGGCAGCCAAAAAAGCTAATGCAATCCTAAATTGCATTAACAGAGGAATACAATCAAGATCAAGTGAGGTACTAATACTGCTTTACAAAGCCTTAGCCACCACACATAGTGTACTGCATCCAGTTTTGGTCACCACATTATAAAAAAGATGTTGAGATTCTAGAAAAAGTGCAGAGAAGAGCAACCAGGATGATTAGGGGACTGAAGACTAAAACCTGTGAAGAATGGTTACAGGAATTGGGCATGGCTAGTCTAGTGAAGAGAAATACCAGAGGAGACATGATAGCAGTGTTCCAATATTTGAAGGACTGCTTGCACTGGCACGAAGCTGAAAGCACCAGCCAGAGGATGGCGAGTGGGACCTCACCGAAATGTCACCAAGATACTCTTAATCTTACACGGGAAAAGACCCGAACACACCTAACGTCGCTACAACATAGTAGCACAACTACTATGACGTGGGAAAATACCCGAACAAAGCCGAATGCCATACATGTAAGTATCCGCGAAAACTTAAGAAAACAAATATATAAATACACACACACACACACACATATATGTGTGTGTGTGTGTGTGTGTGTGTGTTTTCTTAAGTTTTCGCGGATATTTATATGTATGGTATTCAGCTTTGTTCAGGTATTTTCCCACGTTATTATAGTTGTGCCTTTAAAGTTGTAGCAACGTTTTGGAGAATCGCATCTGCCATCATCAGGATTCTGTATTGTGTTCGTCTGATGATGGCAGATGAGATTCTGCCAAAACGTTGCTACAACTTTAAAAGCACAACTATAATAACGTGGGAAAATACCTGAACAAAGCTGAATACCATACACACAGACACACACACACACACACACACACAATACATAACACATTTTGTTGAAAACGAAACCAATGAGAAGGACAAAACCAATAAACACGAAACATATATATTTCTAATTATAATTATATGTAGAATAATGGATGGAAACTAATCAAGGAGAGATTCAACCTGGAAATAAGGAGAAACTTTCTGACAGTGAGAACAATCAACTAATGGAAGAGAAGTTGCCTTTAGAAGTTGTGGGAGCTTCATCACTTGAGACTTTCAAGAAAAGATTGGACTGCCATTTGTCAGAAATGGTGTAGGGTCTTCTGCTTGGGCGGAGGGTTGGACTAGATGATCTACAAAGTCCCTTCCAACTCTGTTGATCTGTCTCTGCAAAATGCAGTTCAGCTCCTTTAAATAGAGTGATCTTGTCCACAATTACAGCTGGAATTACTCTCTAGAACCAGAATGCTTGTGAACAAATAGTAGTTTTATTGTGCTGAGTTTTGGCCAGGACTAGACCCTGAATTGAAACTTCCTTAATTTTTCTTGTGTTGTGCCTAGGTAATATTGATGATACCTTCCTCAAACCAACAGAGGAAGGCAGAAAGCTGAGCTTAGAACCAAAGCACCCCCCTTGCTGGATTGCTCCTCCCAGCCATCCACTCACCTGTGGGTTGGAGCTAGTGCAAAACTGTGCCTCAAACTCTAGGCAGCCCAATAAGAGAACAGGATTGACACAGGCCACGTGTGCTCACTCTCCTACTGTCATGCTATGTAGGGCTGAGATCCAGTTCCTCGTGCATGTCCAGCCCTCTCACACCACCTCATACCCAGAGAGAGGAAGAGGTCACCTCATGTCCAGTAAGCTCCCACCTCCAATTCCAGCCCTGTTAGGAAGAGAATGGTACCCTCCCAAGGTATCCTTTCCATAGACCCTCCCTCACAGGTGTATTATACTTAGGCCTCTATTTTCAGTCACAACTGAGCCCAAAATTTGTTACCTAGTGAGTCTGTTCAATGAGTTTTGCCCCATTTTTACGACCTTTCTTGCCACAGTTGTTAAGTGAGCCACTGCACTACTTACGTTAGTAACGTGGTTCTTCAGTGAATCATGCTTCCCCATGGACGCTGCTTGTCTAAAGGTCGCAAAAGATTCCGGGATACGGCAACCATCATCAATACAAGTCTGAATTTTGATCACATGACCACGGGGAATGCTGCAATGGTCATAAGTGTGAAAAATGGGCATTAGTCACTTTTTTCAGTGGTATTGTAACTTTAAATGGTCACTAAATGAACTGTTGTAAATCAAGGACTACCTGTACTGAGATCCTATTATACTAAGATCTTAAGGAGCCTCCTCCCTTCAAAGGGAGCCACCTTGGGCAATTAGACAGCACCAATCCAGGTCCATTTCTTCACTGCCAAGGTGCAATCACATTTGGGCCACTTCTGAAGGATATGCCAATGTCATCCATAAAATGTGCCAGGGTATTTTCTGAGAATTAAGTTGGAAGAAGAAATTGTCAAAGAAAATATGATAATTTGGCTAAGGCTTTCGACAATGATAAATGGTCATTCCTTTTACAACAAATTAAACATATGGACATTGGTGAGAAATTCTTTAATATTATTAGTACAATATATTCAGAAAAGAAGGCTAAAATAATGGTAAATGGAGAGGCAACAAAGAATTTTAAGATTCAAAAAGGAACTAGACAGGGCTGCCCATTATCGCCATTACTTTTTATACTTACCCTGGAAGTATTGACCAGAATTGTTAGGAAGGAAACACAGATAAAAGGCCTAGAGATTTAAAAAGAGACATTTAAACTACAAGCATTTGTGGATGCTTTGGTATTCATTTTGGAGGAACCAGAACAATCAGGACCAAAGCTCACTGAGACATTAGAAGAATATGGTAAAGTTGCAGGGCTAAAAATTAATAAGGATAAAATGAAAACGCTAACTAAAAACGTGATAGAGAAGCAAAAAGAGAATCTGGCCCAAAAAATGGATATACAGATCATCAAAAAAATTAAATACTTAGGAATTATTATTTTGTCAAGATGCACCACACTTAAAGAAGATAATCATGATATATTATACCAACAAATTAAAAAAGATTTGGAAAGATGGAGTAACCTAAGATTATCACTAACAGGAAGTATTTCAATAGTTAAAATGAATGTCCTTCCGAAATTGTTATTTTTATTTAAAAAAATACCTGTAAAGCTGAACCAAAAATTATTTAAATAATTAAACAAGATAACTTCTAATTTTGTATGGCAGGGGAAAAAACCAAGGATTCAACAAATTATTACAAGAAGTCACAGAAAGGGGATGTTTTGGCCTTCCAAATTGGGAAATTTACCACCAAGCAGCTTCACTTACATGGATTAGAGATTGGATTGTACTAGAAAATAGAAGAACCCTGCAATTAGAAGGCCATGACTTGGAACAAGGATGGCATGTGTTTTTATGGCCTGACAAGCCAGGCTTACATAGACACTTTCAACAACATAGAATTAGGCAAGCGTTATTTAAGATATGGAATAAAACTAAAAAACAGATATATTTAGAAATGCCAAATTGGATATCAATATTGGAGGCCGTAACGCACCCACATTTATTGAAACAAGGGAAAGCTATTACTTATAAAGCTTCCTTAAATGAAGATGGAGAGTTAAAAACTAGACACGACCTAAAACAACTTGGGGTGGATTTAGAGTGGTGAAAGTATCGACAGATAAAAGCAAGGTACAAAAAGGATAAAAAAGAATGGGGAATTAACATGCAAACAACAGTCTTAGACAAAATTTTATTGGGACCAGAGGATAAATTAATAGGGAAAATTTACAAATTTCTATTAGCCTACAAATTAGAGGAAGAACAGGTAAGGAGACAATGGTGGTATGGGCTAGAAATTTTGGGCATAGTATTAATTAGAATCAATGGCAAACAGTATGGGAAAGGAATAAAAAGATCACCATGGCCATTGCATATAAGGAAAATTTGCTTAAAATATTTTATCGATGGTGTCTTCCACCAGCCAGATTGGCTAAAATGTATAAAAGCCAGTCCCCAAATTGTTGGAAATGCTCAGTGAAACAGGGAACATATTATCATGTGTGGTGGAGCTGCAAAAAAATGCAAGAGTTTTGGCTTCAGGGTGGGGAAGTAGATGGAGGAAATGTTGCGTTTTAGATTAGATTATGTACCAGAATGCTTTCTATTAGGAATCATGTCAAAAAAAATACAATAAGGATGAGCTATATTTGATTATACGTATTACTACTGTGGCAAGGATAGCATTTGCCCACAACTGGAAAGAGATAGACATACCAAGTAAAGATGAAGTAATAAACAAAATCTTGATATGCACTGAAATGGACAAACTAACTTTAGAGATAAAAAATAAAGACAAGTTGGCATATTACTCAATTTGGGATATCACTGGTGGGAGCAGAAAGGAAGGTCTTAAGTTGGGAAAACTGAGAGGATAAATGAATGTATGAGAAGAAAATAGGACCAATGATGTTGGAAAATGTAATATATGAGCGAACAAATGTATATGCATGCATGCATGCATGCGTATATATATATATATATATATATGTATATATATGTATATATATGTATATATATGTATATATGTATATATGTATATGTATATGTATGTGTGTGTGTATATAGATAGATAGATAGATAGATAGATCGATAGATAGATCGATCGATCGATCTTTGGTTGTTCGGGTTTTCTCCCGCATATATATATTTATTTTCTGAGGTTCTTGCAGGCATTTGTATGTGGATCTTTGGTTATTCAGGTTTTCTCCGAATAATCAAATAAAATAAAATTGGAAGTATCTAGGCGACGTTTCGATGAAGTCTCATTCATCATCTTCAGGCTTGTGTCTTCGGCTTTGTGGTGGACGTGCCAGGAGGCGAAGAAGTATTGGAAGAGGATAAAGAAATGGCTTGGGGACATTATTAAGCAAAAAATTGAGTGGAAACTGGAATTATTTTTATTAGGTATAATAAAGGACAATTTAAATAGAAAAAAAATCAATATATCATATTTCATATAATGACAGCGGCCAGAATAGTTTTTGCACAACATTGGAAAGAGACCAATATCCCTACAGAAGATATGGGGATAAAAAAAGTGCTTGAATGTGCAGAAATGGATAAATTAACGATGGAGTTAAAAGACAAGGAGGAAACAGAATATTATGATTTGGGACATATGGTATGAGTGGCTAAGGGAGAATACGCTGCTGCCCTTCGTTATTCAGGGCAGGGGTGGGGAACGTCGGCCCTTTTAGGACTTGCAGACTTCAGCTCCCAGAATTCTCGCGTGCTGCCTCGGGAATTCTGGGAGTTGAAGTCCGCTAGTCACGAAGGGGCCGCCGTTCCCCACCTCTGCTTTAGGGGAAGGCTTTGGGATTCCAACTCCACGGAGCAATCAAGCCTGGCTTGGCCTTTCCCTCCTGACCAGGCCGACGCCAAGGTCTCCCAGAAACCTCTTCGCAAGAGGGGCGCGCGCGGGGGTGGGTGGGTGGCTCCTCCTGAACGGGTCCTCGGCTTTAGGAGTTCAAGGCTTCGCCCGCCCTGTCTAATCCAGACGTGGGTCGTTCTTCTGCTCGCCCAGCCCACCCAGGACTGGCCCGGAGCGGGGGCGAGCTCGCCAGACTCCGGGCCGGCGCGCTTGGAGAGCAGGAAGAGAGGGGCCCGTCGGGGTCCAGAAGCGGGGACGAGCACCTGCCGCCTCGGAGGGCGGGGCGGGGCCCCTCCGCCCGCGCAGCGGCGGCCCCGCGGCTCAGCCCCGCGGCTCAGCCCCGCCTGCTCCCGGTCCGGTTCCTGAGGCGGAGGCCGCTTCCTCGTGGACCGAAAGGGCCCCACGTGTCGCAGGCGCGGGACGCGGCCCTCCAACAGCCGACCGGAGATCGGCTCCAGCCAACGGGAAGCCGGTGGTCCTCCGGAGGACCGGAACCTGGCCACGGTTGGCCAGGGAATCGAATTCGACATGCGAATGGCTCGTGTCACGCAGCTGCCGGGCAGGGCAGGCCAGTAGCACCGGGGTCCCCTGGCTTGGGCCTTTCGAGGGGACCCAGCGCCGCCAGACGGCCGTCCCTGGACGCCTGAGGGCCGCCGCCGAGTCCGCAAAACTTTTGTCCGCCGCGGAGAGGAGACGCCGACAGCCCGCCCCCCCCTCCTTAGTGGCTGCACGAAGGAGAAACCAGCTGCACGGCGCCGGAACCGCCTGCCCAGCCCAGATTCGGCCGGGAGCAAGAACTGCCCGCCGCCGTTTTTGGGAGCGCTCCTTTCCCGCCATTTCCTTCCTGTGAAAGGCGAGGCCGACTGAGAGGAGGCCGCTCCCAGCTGCCAGAGGTAAGCGGAGGGCCCAACACGGCGCCCGGGGGCTTCAGCCGGGCGGGCGGGCGGGCGGGCTGCAGAGAGACCCCTGCGAGATAGGAGATGCGGCGCGCGCCGGCCCGCCCGCCTTAGCGGGGCACCTGCCCAGGGCCCGGCGCGGAGGCGCCCCTTCTCCCCCTCCCGGCTGGTGGGCGGGGATGTGGGAGGCCGCCCGCTCCTCCTCCCTCGCCGCCCGCTCGCTAGCTCGCTCGTCCGTGCGTTCGTTCGTTCCTTCGCTCGCTCGCTCGCCGGCTGACAGTCGGAGCGGCTGAGCGTAGCGCGAGGCTGGCGGGCGGGCGGGCTGGCGGTGCGGAGCGCGGAGCATCCGACGACGGGGGAAGCTGGCGAAGGCCGGCCGGGGACACGGGCAGAGGCAGGGCGCCCGCCCGCCCGCGGCACCGGCCCCCCTGGATGGCATGTGGCTGGTCACTTCTTGCCTCCTGCTGCTCAACTCCTGGACCAGCCCAGGTAGGCGGCGGCGGGGCGCCCCGTTGGGGCGGGAACTTCAGGAGTTTCTGCGGGAGCTGCTTTCCTGTCCTGGCGGTTCTTCCCTCCAGGAGAGGCGGGAGCAACTTGCGATCCCTCTGCCCTCCCCAGCTCGGTAGGGGCAGCGGCTAAGCGTGCCCAGGCTTGCCACTGAGGCTGCTCCTGGCCGGCCGGCTGATAGTGTTCCCTCTTTGCCCCTTTGGCGAAGGGATGGCAGCCTCCCTTGAGCCCCGGTTGGCTGCCGCCCCTTTGTCCTGCCACCCACGGTGGGTGCATACAGCCCCTTCTGAAGAGGCAAGGACCGCTGCGGGACCGTTTGCCTCCCGGCCTCTGCCGGGATGAGCAGGCAGCGCCCCTCCGAATCCCAGCTGGCAACCGCGCGGTTAGAGCCCTGAATCCATTCAATAGGAAATTAAAATGAATCCCACCCGCCTCCCTCAGCCCGTCGCTGCAGAAACGTCCTTAATTACAGGAATGTCGGAGAGACTCTAGCGCAGCGTTTTTGCCTGGGCTCCAAGCGAGACTGTTCGAGGCTTAACGCGGAGCGCGTTACTTTTAGCGCTTTGTTCTCTTGTCTCCAGTTCTCAAAGTAGATGGAGAATCGTCTCTGAAACCCAGGAAACACATATTCCCAAGCCCGGCGGGCCTTTAAAAGCTGGCAGCGCTTCCATAAGTCCAACCCAGCAGTTTGATAGAGATGGGATGGGGGTAGGTGGAAAATGCAATTCCTTCAGATGCTTCAGCTTCAGATCAGGAGCAGCGATCTTGGGTGTCAAAACTGGGGCCAAACTAATGAAGCTGTTGAAATGAGAAGGCAACGGGAGGCTGCCTTGGATGAAATTACAATCCGATGTAGAGTAATCGATCTGCGCTGCATAAAAGAGCGGACAGCGGCAGCTCCTGCCATCTGTTTGGTGCAGGAGCTTCCAGCCCCATCGTGTAGCCGCTGCTGCCGCGGCATTTCGGGGTGACAGGCTCTCCTTCGGCTTCATGGGTTCTGGCATGAGCTTATTCTCTCCTGCTGAGCAAGTGTCTCTACCCTTGCTTCAGTCGGAGGCGGTGATAGGGGGCAAGATACAGAAACAGCGTTTACTTATTTCTGTGATTCCTTTTAGGGACATGCCCAGATATCTGAAAATGGGTGATTAATCACCCCCAAACTTTTTAATTAAAGCCAGGGCTTGCCTGTTTTTCTAGAATGCTGCCCAGATCTTTCTCCTTGTCGCTGCCATCCATGCCAGTGTCTGATTTGCCTTCATTTGCATTTTGACTGTGCGAAAGGGGGAGGGGGGAAGAAGACACAATCTGAGCTGAGACCCTTTTGATTTTTCACAGCCAGACTTATAACTTCATGTGAGATGCAATGATTGTTTTCAGTGCCAGTGGCGAGGAAGGTGCCCGGGCTGGTTTGGTTTTTGTGGAGACCAAATCAAACAACCTTCATTCTGAAAGAGAATCTTCACCAGCCTCATCCCTTTTTGGAAGCCATGATTAAAAAATAAGGACCCCAACTGCTTCTTTGTTACAAAGTATTATATTGAAGCGGTTCCAGAAAGTGAATAATAAGGCTAGGTGACATTAAGAAAAGAAATGGAATGTCTTAATGCATGAAAACCATTTTGGATATTTAATATATTGGTGCATCAAAGCACAGAAGCTTAATAGTTTGTGCCGTATGAAATGGGTTCCTGTAAAATAAAAAACCCAACTGTTTGTTCCAGGAAAACACGGAAGTTTGGGAATATCTCTCAGTAGATTAGACCCCTTTTTGTTTCTTCATTATTAAAAATCCCCATTTCCCTATGAATGGCTTACAAGCACAGGTTGGGAGTTTCCTGGGTGGAGCTGGGTGGCACAGCTTTTGTGATGGGAAAGCGAATGGAAAAGAGCACCTTGGTTTCCTGTCACAGGCTGGAGATGGTCCTGGTGTTGAGTGTGATGGGAATACCTGTCATTTTCTGTTTCCTTATTCAGTTCAGGCTGCCCTAGGGTCTCCATTGGAAATCTTCCTTCTTCCTCCCCCCTTCACTGTGCCTTGCTTTGTTTGCTGTGGAAATTAAACATGGATCCTCATTAAACTGGGAAAAAACTGGCTTCGCACATCCCAAGTTATGCTGAGCAGTTGCATTCAGAGCAGGTAACAGATGAGGCAGCCGCACCTTCCCCATACCTGTTCAGCACTGATGGATCTCAAAGCCCTCCAAAACTGGGCAGTGGCTGCAAAAGACCTTTGGTTGGAATCCACCTGGAAAAGTTGCCCTTGTCTAGAGGGAGCTGGGCAGGATTTCTGGTTTTACCATTCATCCTGTAGGCACCTCCTGTCCCTGGCAGCACAGCAAGAGAAGAAGGGGGGGTGTGAGCCTCCCCATCTGTTCCTGTCCGCATCGAAGCTCTGGGGGAGAAGAGAAGGAAAAAAGCTGCCTTCCTTTCTGTGTTGAGAGCCTCCTAACATGGCGGCCCACCCATTCTGCAGTGTGCTGCTGGGAGGTGTGAATTCATCCTTTGGTCAGGAGCAGAGACCGAGCCCTTGCCAATCTCCAGCAGCCAGGAGGCAACTGTTCCCCGAACAGGAAAGGGAACAGCCAGTTTCCAAATGAGGAATTGCATTTTCAGAGGCCTCGTCAATTTTAGTTTCTTGGGAAATCAGAAATGGGCAAAACCAGTAGATAGAAAGGAACCCATTGCTTCCAGGGATGTTCTGTTTGCGTGGAACATTTTAGCTCCTTTTGGTTATAGGATTGCCTTTGCTTTGTGAACACTTTTTAAGGGTTCCTGTAGGCTTGGCAGCTGGACTTTAAGCCACCACATGCCAGGGTCCCCCTAGTGGCTCATTGGTGGCTTATTCTGTGGTCAAGCTTTGTCTTCCAAAGCCCCTGACCGGATAGGGTCTCCAGTGGATGTGACCTTGGCCTGGTGTGAGTAGGGCAGGAGTCAGATGCAGTGAGTGAATTCCGATGTCCTGCTCTTCCCTCCCCTTGCCCCAGTTGCTCATAAATCCCATTGAGGAAATGCTTGCTCTTAATGCCGGAGGAGGGTGCAGCACAATCCTTCCTTTGCCTGATGATCCCGAGACAATGAGGCAGGCCTGGAAGAGGCAGGCACAGTCTATCCTCTCAGTGGTGGGAGGTGGGGGCTTCTTGGGATGCAGCCTCCCCCACCAACTGGGACAAGGTCTTCCTTATGAGTCGCCACATTTGCATGTTCATGGCTTGGGCCCTGAGGCTGCCTTCGTCTGGCATGGCTGCTCTTGCCACTATTTTGACAAAGGCTATTGCTCTCAGAGAGAGGCAACCTCCTTTTTGCCCCAGCATGGGGATGTGCCTAGGTAGAGGACTTACTGGGCAGCCTCTTCGTAACCCCCATTGGGTACCACCCGGCCCTGCCTGTCTCCATTCCTGTTAATCATCCTGGAACAGACCCTGCCTTTGGGGGAGGGAGGCTTGTTTATGGACTGCCTGTCTCCTATCTGGCTCTCAGGTGACTTTTTCCGAGGAGGCAAAAACCTTACTGAAGACCGTTGGTGACTAATTTAAGCCAGGTGAAATGGGAGGAATGACATTTAAACTGGATCAAGCTCACGAGAAGGGACAGGATGTGCCTCCTTCCCATCTCGGCGGACAAATATTTGCTCTTCTACACTTGTCATCCAATATTGCTGCACCAATTCAGCTCTGGTCAGCTAAGCAATAGCAACAGCACTTGGACTTATATACCACTTCACAGTGCTTTACAGTCCTTTCATTTGGGAGGGCTGTTCTTTGGCTTTCCAAATCTTTGTGCAAGAGCAGCCAAATCACAGGGACCACTTTTCCCCTGAAGATGACTAACTGGTAGTGATATCCACCTTCTGACTGTTTTCGCCCTCCTGGGCCAATCAGCCAGCTGTCTTTGAAGGGGGACAGCCAGGAACATGCTGTGCAAGGCACAGGTACCCCTTGCAAGAGGCCCCTTTCCCCCTTTGAGTCTGGTTATGGGATGTTGGTGGGCTCTCCTTTGTACAGTCAGAGGTAGCTGAAGGTGGTGGAGGGCTGAGAAACGGGTCGGCTGGGTTTGAGGCATCTCTGTGATTTACATCTTTAAATGGGGGTGGTTTCTTTAGGCAGGCCAGTCTAACTTTGCCAACATTGTAAAAGTTGAGCGAGGAAAACAATTCAATATTGGAGTGGAATGATAATAAAGATTCCTTGAACAAAGCAGAAGCATTAATATTTCAATACCTTTAGGTTGCAGTATTCTGCAATTTTGGTAGATCGCTCTCTGAGAACGTGAAAATGTGTTTTTCTTTATCTGGGTTCCACTGTTGTGCTGCCCTTTGTTTCTGCAGGGAGGCCCCCCCCTTTTACATCATTTCTGAAGGTAGAGTCTAAATTAATGCCTCTGGTATGTAGGTTACATCCAAAGCTTGGGACCAGATGCCAGAAGTGATTTCTGTTTTAAAAATATTGCAGGCTTTTTCTACATTTTTAATCTCTTTTGCTGATTTGGAGGCAGTTTTATGAAAGATGGAATTAGGATGATGTACACCGTTAAATGGTAAAGGAGATTAGATGGATTTAACTCTATGCGTCTGTCTCATAACTGCCACCAATCCTGTAACTTCCATTTTATATGGAAAATCTATCCTGCCTCTTTTGACCTGCAGAGGCCTTACCAGCCAGTCTGAATTTCTTCTCTTTGTTTATGAGATATTGTGCTGTTTTCTGTCCTGGATTTGCACTCTCTGCTGCTCTTCTGCTGGGGACTCTCTTTCAAGGAAGGTGTGTGCCAAGCAGGCTGCAGAGGGAGCTCCATGGGAGGCAGCTGCCACTTCTCGGGTGCCCCTTTGTCTCCGGAAAGGGCACTCCGTGGCTTGAGGGGCTGGAACTGCTCCCTTCTGTCACCTAGGCTGCGTGTCGATTTCATTAAGGACTTCCCAAAATATTTGTCACCTCCCCCAAGGGTCTTAGGTTAAAAGAGATAACACATCAATAGCAGTTGTTTAAAAACACAAAAGTTAAACTATTGCAGAGCAGGGGTACTGTAAGGGTAGCAGAGTGTGCATACTGTTGAGGATCTTATAGAATCATAGGGACTCATCGTTAATTTTGAGTGAGGATCTTCCTTTATGAAGCTGTTCTCTCCCCAGTCCCCATGGAGAACAAACCCACACCCTCTTCCCACCTCCAGAACTTGGAAGGCCACTGGCAGGAGAGTCCCTCCCATCTGCGAGTGGTCGCCTCCTCTTCTTTAGGCTAAAAAACACTCTACTCTTTTAACCATTCTTCACAGAGTTTAGTCGCTTTGCCTTTTTGTAATTTTTATATTTCGATTCTGAATAATCATCAGTTAACATATTTGTATCTACAAGTGCATAGAGATAAAAATGGAGGTTCTCATATAAATGTGGCTTTGTGTTGATAAGCCCCGAGTAAAAAAGCAGGTAGAAGGCATATTTTGTATATTTATTACTTTAATTGAGTCGCCATCCAGCTCCAAACAACTCTTGAGTGCCTCACAATATAAACATATCACATACTAAACATGCAGAGAAAATTCAAGTCTGCAAGACCCTCCAGAATGCTTTCAGGGTGGACATATTCTGGATCTCAGGGGGAACCTCATTCTAGAAGGCAGGTGCTGTGATTGAGAAGGTGGGCTCCTGGGGTCCTGATAGATGTCCCTGTTGAATCAAAGGAACCCGTCCCTGCTGACGTGTGGATTAAAGGGCCAAGGCTGACATCACAGGTAGTCAGTCTGTGTCATGAAGGGCTTAATAGATTACAGCCAGCACCTTAAACCTCACCTGGAAGCCAGCAAGGGCAGCTTGTGAGGCAACCTGAGGCCTGCCATCACTGCCAGGGATGCTGCCTTCTAGACCGTTTGAAGTTTCCCGGTGCTCTTCAGGGGCATCCCTGAATTTCTACACACTTTCCACAAATTACCTAAGGTCGCTTCCTATTGAGGTCAATGGCTCCTGCGATTCTCAGTGAGCCAAGGGCAGCTGTTTCCTGAATCTCTGATCACCTGTGTTGCTGAGGACCCTCCGCCTTAGACACAGCATGGGTGGTTTTCCATGGGGACTTTTCTGCTGCTTTGAAACCCACCGCTTCAAGGGGCGTCTGTGACCCTCTACAGGGAAGTGAAGGAAGACATTTGAGCTCCCGTTTCTCTGAATGCCAGCCAAAAGGGCTTTCGTGCTGCAGCTTCCAAATGGCTGCCATGATGACGAAAAGACAAGCATTTCTTCCCATCTTGCTTAGCTCTAATGGTCTCATCACTGCTTTGTGATGGGGTGTGAATTGCTGTGCCCAACGCAGCTTTAATTCCTTTCCTCAAATGAGCAGTTGGGATGCATCTTCCCTGGAGGGCCAGTAAAGCACTTGGCTTGGAATATTAATAGAGGAGCTGTTTTGCGGCTGCTCCTGTTCTTCCTCCTCCGACCTCCACAAAAGCAATGCTAGGGAAAGAGGCAGGCAAGGGAGGGGCCCTGCCTGTGGGGCTGGCGCAAGAAGGCTCCGTCCTCCGTCTTGGCCTTGCCACCTGCCTAAGCGCAGCTGACGAGGGGGCTCAATCCAAATGGCTCTGGGGCCTCCAACTGCCACCAAACCCTTCAGCAGCCAGGAAGAGGCCCTGGATCTCAGCCTTGCAGGGAGCGACGGGGCAGCCCAGCGGGGACTGGAGCACAGCAGGGCCTGGGAAATGGTGGAGCTGGGGCAACAGGGCTGTGAGGGACGGAATTGTTTTAGGCCAGACTAAAACCTCCAGAGCTGCTTTTGCCTTGGCAATGGCGTTAGGTGAGCGTGCTGCCTCCCAGATTCCATGCCTTCCCTTAAGTTGCCAGCTTGTTGTTCTCAATTCACTGGTGGTTCCGACATATATGCGTCCATCTTCCTAGATTTCCTGTCAGTGCGGCTGAAGGTCTTTTGGGACGGGAGTCTCAGTCTTGGAGATGGCCTGGGCTTGAGAAAAGCCCACCTGATCCCAACCTCCAAGGAAATCTTGCACTCCCCCCTCAGGAGCCTGTTCCCTGGACTGGAGCACTTTGGGGAAAATTTGGTGGTCTGCAGGCCTGCGAGTGCTAACTTGGGAAGCTTTTCAAGGCCTTTAGTCAGAAGGGGGCTTCCATTCAGGAAAAGCCACGATCTGTGTTCTTCTCTCTGGGGCGATGGAGGGATCCTGTGGAGATGCGCACGCCTTCAAGTCAGTGTTGACTGCAACGCTGTTGGCAAGATTTTGGAACTGGTTTGCCACTGCCTGCTTGCTAGAATTGAGACAGAGTGACTGGCCCAAGGACATTCAGCTAAGGTGGCATTAAAATAGACGGCCTCCCAGTTTCTAATCTGGTGTTAGATGCAAGAAATCAAGAAGGCAGTTCAAATGAATATAGATGTATTGCCTGCTAACACTCTCTATAGGAATCTGAGCTACTAACAGTCCAAACAAATTGGCGGTAGATGGAGAGTCCATGGAACTCAAGGTGGGCTGGACTTAGGTCTCTTGTGGGCAGGAAGGGACTTAAGACTGATGACATGTTTGATCCCTCCCTCAGGCTGTGCCTGGTCATCTACAGCCGGTGCATTCACCACTACGCTGAGCTGGCTGTCACAAATCAAACTGTTCAGAGGATGGGACAAAAAAAACTACTGATGGTCTAACAGCACAGTCCCCTTTTCCCCTGCTAGGCTTCATGTTCCCCACCCCCGCCCCCCCGGCAACTTTTTTATCAAAAGCATCTAATCTCCATTAGCCTCCAGATCGTTTGAGCTTCTCTTTTCCCAACTGGCTCCTCTCCTCCTCGCAAGCAGCCTTGCATGGCACTTGGGCGAAGGGACTGCTGAGCCGGGGGAACAAGGGTGGGGGGAGGCAGGGGCTCGGTGAGTTCAGGTGATCTTGCAGTTCGGGAACTGCATTCACTTTCTGCTTGCCCTCACAGCGCACACTGAAGATGTGGGTACCAGCCTCTATTTTGTGAACGACTCCATTCAGCAGGTGACCTTCTCCAGCTCTGTGGGAGTGGTCATCCCTTGTCCAGCAGCAGGATCTCCCAGTGCCACCCTTCGCTGGTATCTTGCTACTGGGGATGACATCTACGATGTCCCACACATCCGCCATGTCCATGCCAATGGGACCCTTCAACTTTACCCCTTCTCGCCATCTGCCTTCAACAGCTTTATCCACGACAACGTTTACTTCTGCACTGCGGAGAACTCTGTGGGCAAAATCCGGAGCCCAAACATCCGGGTCAAAGCAGGTATTGGATGGCTGAGGGAGGGCAGTGGGGGGTGGGGTGGGGGGTGGGGGTTGCTAGCTAAGTTTGGTCCCAGAGAATCACATTTGCCAGGGGAAGGAAAATACACCGGGATGCGATGGGTCTTCCCTAGCCATGATTCTGCTTTATGGGTGGTGTTTGAGCCCCAGACACTCTCCTTTATGAGCTACAGGCTGAGCCGTTGGAGGACTGATGAAGCAGAGGGAAGGGAGGAGCAGGTGGGGGACCCTTTTCGGTCAAGGATCAGCCAAGTGGGTGGATGAGGGGCCCCACTGGTTCCCGTAGGTAAGCCATTAAACACCGGTTGCCCAAGTACACAGACCAGCTTGGTAACCAGCTTCTTCCTTCCTTGCCTCACAAGTTGGGATAGGACATGAAAGACCAAGAAGTGAATTATTTATTTGAATTACAATACTAGTTACACAATTGTTGCTATATGTACACATGATTTTATTTTTATTTTGAGGGCTCCCTGCCATGATGATCTCCTTAGAATTTTTAACAGGCAGCTTTTACTTTTCTTCCTTTGCATCCTGTTCTCTTGGGTGTGAGGAGCAAGGGGGAAGAGACTCTTTTTAAATAGACTTGTGATAGTCCTTGTTTCTTGTAACTTCATTTCTTGTTTCGTCCTGGTTGGGAAATTAGCTCATTGTAAGTTCAGCAAGGGTCAGGCCTGTGGAAATCCTCCCAGGTGTTGTGTCCAAAACCCTATGTCTCCATGTCTTCACTTCTTAGGGCCCAGCACAGAAAGAAGCAGAGTCAAGGGCAAAGAAACTTCAGGTCTGTCTGGAGAGATTGAGGCCCAGCCTCTGTCTTGGGGCTGGGATTTCACTGAAGGGCCCTGGGACTCCCCAGAAACGTCTAGTGCATCTGATCATGCTGGAGGGAAGTTCGCTCAGCGGGAGCAAGCGAAACGATTTGTCTCTGGTCAGGTGGAGGGAGAGGCACCTCTGCCCATAGGCCAAACCTGAAGTTCCCATGGAGAGCAGCTGACCCACTTGAGCTGAGTCAGGACTATGATTGTTTAGCTTCCGTTTGGACTTCAGTTGGTTGCTGCTGCAACTCAAAAGATACTCTGTGGAACCAGAAGAAAGCACAGAACTCTTTGATTGGGGATTAGAGGAAGAACTCCAATATTGGGGGCTTCATTAACTAGAAAAATAAGTGAATAAATGTGAAAATGGTAGAAGTTGTGCATGCTTTGAAACAAAGGATTAAAACATTTTTTCCTTCATCTCGTTAAATCTGAACCCAGTGGAGTTGTCTGAGATAAACAAAGGTGCTTTTTCAAAGAGTAACCGGACTTTCTTTTGCTTGAAGACATTTCGCTTCTCAACCAAGCAAAACCTCTTCAAGCAAAAACAAAGAAAATCCAGTCACCTTTTGAAGAAGCACCTTTTCCGACCATGATCTGGATGACTGAGAATCTCCATAGACATTTGGATATGAAAGAAGTTGAAAGAGGCAAAAGGACAAGGTTTCACTGACATTGTGTATTTTAAAACGAAGCTTGCCGCCTTGAGTGTGGCAAGTGTCAGGAAAACCATTTTATGCTCTTCTCTGAATTCTGAGCTGATAAGGAACAGCAACAGCAAGGAGCCGTGCACGAGGATGGGCTGGGCACTCATGTCCAGCTTGTGGACTTCTCAAACTGGACGTGGAGTGGCCATCTCCTCCTCAGAGAGGATAGTGGGAGAACTTCCTAGGAAAGAGAGGGTAATTGCTGAGTGGCAATAGAAAACCAAAGAGGAGATTCACCTCTGCTCCAATGAAGTTCTCCCTAAGATGGAACAAATCCAAATCATGACGAAGTAAAGGAAGGGATATGAAGAAGAGAAATGCTTTAACATTTTTGTTTTGCTCGATGGCATGGTTTGTTTGATCTGTAAGAACAAATTTCATACTATAATCATTCCTTGTACATTAAAGCAATCTTGGGGGCATGTTAAGCCCTGTAACTCCTCTATTAGGTCTACCTTTAAGAGTTTTATCTAAATATCCTATATCCAATTTATCAGGAAAGCTAAAACAGGGTGTCTACTTATAAGGAATTATATTATTCAGGGGGGAGGACATCTGGTATTATGAGGTTGGGAAAGGGCCAGGAATGAAGGACAGGCAAGATGGAACCAAGAGAGGAAAGAGTCCTAAAGTACAACTCCCCCTTGGCTAATGCTGGCCTTGGAATGTAAGTCTGGATAATCATCTGTTGGAGAAGCTCTGGTGGATTTTACACCGAAGAGAAGGCTTGACTAGATGACCCCTGAGATGCCTTCTAGGTCTCTGGTTCTATGAAGTTCTGGAAGTTTTCAACAGCAGCCTCTCCTTTCCTTCTTTGTCAGGTGCCCAGGCCCCTGCAGTTCCACTCTAGTCTTAACTCACAGCCAGTCTGACCTCTGAATCTCTGGGCTTGGCTACCAAGAGAGACCAGCAGGAGTTTCCTGGGAGGAGGTAGCATCAACAGTGAAATGCCATCCTCAGAGAGGCTTATTTGGCACTTGCCTCTGGTCCCCAGAAGAGGCTTGTTTCTCTAATCTGTTCTTTCATTTCACACTGGCTTTAATAAGCTTTCCATTGAATTGTTTTAATGCAGAAATTCATTTTTAAGAATCTCAGTTAAAAGCCACCCATAGCAATCAGTTGCGCTGAAGATAAATCTTTAACCTGCAACAAATTTTCAGGTTATGAACATCTTCTGTTAACCTTCAGTTTAGGATGAGACATGTACTGCATTTTCTACTCTCCCATCTTTGTCTTCTCCTGTTTTTGAAGCTGGAAAACCAGCAGATCAGGATAAAATAACACATATATCAATTGCAGTCTTATCCCAATTAGTGAAGCTATGGTCTGGGGCATTCTTTGATGTTCATCCTGTAGGGTGAAGAGATGTGGGAAAGTGTGACATTAATTTTGGGTGAAATACACAAGTTGCTAATCTGTCTACTCACCTATTGTTTTTCTTTCCAGTGTTCAGGGAACCTTACACAGTTCGAGTGGAGGATCAAAGATCAATGCGTGGAAACGTGGCTGTTTTTAAGTGCCTCATTCCTTCTTCAGTGCAAGAATATGTTAATGTTGTATCCTGGGAGAAAGATACAGTTTCTATCATCTCTGGTAAGAGGGGTAATGGCAATGTTCCCCCTTCTATTGCTTGGGATTTCTAGGGGTCTCTTGTAGGTCTACTTTTGGGTGTGTTTCCAAAAGTCATTGGTTAAAAGTACAATCTAATCAGGCTGGTCACAAACTTTGGCTAGGTTTTCCTTAATAGGAGATATCTTTGAGAAGCTTTTTTGCTTCAGGTGATTTGCCAAGCTTCTAACAAGTTTTTCACCTAGTGTCTCTGACTTAGGATGTTAATACAAGTTTAGTTTGCTCTGGCATTAATCAGACCTGTTTTGTTGTATCTCCTTGCTTAAACTTTGGTAGGACATGTGGCCATGTATACCCAAAGCGTTTATCTTTCAAATTGGTGTCATATATATTTTAATGATTTTTCTTTTATATAGCCTGTGTGATAATATAACTGTGTGTATGTCACCTTTACAAGCTTTGCATTCAAAGATTGGGGAAATAGCCATTCCTGCATGAAATTTAAAAGAGAAAATGTGAAGCTGTTTTATTGTTCATGTCAAGAGAGAAGGCAATTGAGATCAGTTGCAATGGGAGCTAAAGGTAGTCCTCAGCAAATGGCAATAATTAGGATTGAAATTTCCATTGCTAAGTGATGCAATTATAAAGTGCCACGTCAGTGACGATGCCTCATAGTGATGGCACTTCTGGCTGCCTTCCTTAAGCAGATCCTGTGCCATCATTAAGGGGGTGATGTCCCATGGTCCTGATTTGTGTCTCCTGGCAGCTTCCCCATTGGCTTCGTTGTCGGAGACATCACACCCCTGGGACACTGCAATGTCACATTGCAAGTGGGTCACTGAGTGCCAGGAATTGCAACCTTGTGACCACAGGGATGCTGTAGTGGCCAGAACTTGGAGGACCAGTTCTAAATACCACTTGCTTAGTACTATTGCAACTTCAGTGGTCGCTGAACATGTGGTCGTTAAAAAAGAATCACCTATATGCAGAATCAGTGTTTGTGCTCGACTTGGAAATACATTTAAATGGAATCCACCATAGATGGGTGGCTTTCTTGAAACTGTCTTGAGTGAATTTGAGGGCAAAACTCTACAAGGCCCTGCGGTGAATCTTCCATCCAAGAGGAGATTTCATGCCCTTCAGTTTTGCAAAGACTGTAAGAGTTTGAATAGGCCTGGAAGAGGAAGAAAGTCATGTATCTCACCCCTCTATTTGACCTTTCCAGTGTACAAACTGCATGATAAAAATAAAGGGGAAACAATAAATAGCTCATTGATTTGTGAATTGTGCTTGCCTGGAGCATTTTCTGTTTGATCTGTAGGATAAAGGTTGTCCCTTTTGAAGAAATTCTGTATAGGCCCTGCTGGTCTTCTGATCCTGGTGTCCTGATTTTTAGATGCTGTGGCTGGGGTAACTTGGAGGCATGGCTGAAGTGGATGGAATGTACTTGGTTGCTGAGGTGCTTCAGAAAGCTGGTCTCTAGAACCAAGACATTTTCCCGTATAATCTAGTGGGGAAATTCCAACTCCAGGTTGATGGGTAGGAAGGAATTGTCCAAGTCTTTCTTGACTATGTTGCTGTTCCTTCTGGAGATACAGCTTGTGTGTGCGTGTATGTGTGTGTGTAGGTAGACCTTGCTTTCTTTGGAAAAAAATCCCGTAAAGGTGATTGCTTTGTGGCAGAGACTTGAGCAAGTCTGCCATTGAGCAAGTACTTGTGCTGTATATTGGAGGGGACCTGAAGAGGGAAACAGTTTTCACATTAGGGCCCCTTGTGGTACCTGGCAAGACTTTGGGGCCATTGGTGGAACATAATTCTGTCAATTATAATTCATATTTAGAAAGCAAATGGGAATTGAGAAAGACACAAGATATTATTAATATTCAATTATTGGATATTAATATTTCCTATTGTATTGTTAACTATCCACCCATTTAAGCATTTTTGGGGGGGGAAAGTGACCTGCTAAAGAGTGAAAAATGAGCTGGCTAATAATTCCTTTCCTGAGCCTTGTCACCTTGCCAGGTAACAGAGCATGGCTGCCAAACACATGGCTGGCTTAATCCCAGATCACTAGTAGGTGTGTTCTCTGAAACATCTCACTTGTTTAACTTCTGAAGCCTGATACTGGAGGCCGACATCCACAGCTTTGCTCTTGAACTGGAGTCTTTTTAATTGGAGGCTGCCGATGTCACGGATTGGGTCCAGAAGATAACTGGTACCGTATTTAATCCTAACTCTTAATACTGATGATGGGAACTGGCAGTGGGTTGTTTCCATTTGTCTCATGTGCTGCTTGCGCCCTTAGAAAAGGAGACGATGAGCTTCTGTCTCGCTGCCATCATGTCACCTAACACTTCCACACCATGTCTTGTGAGAAACTTTGGCAGGTCCTCTAGTGCTGCACCTTCAATTCACCTGTACCTTTGAGCCCTTCCACCTCTAAAACTAGGCTGGCCAGGAAGCAATTATTGTTGACTCGTGGATTTTAAAGGTTGAACTGAATTGAATTGAATACTTTATGTGGCCAAGTGTGATTAGACACACAAGGAACTTATCTCTGGTACAGAAGGACTTAGGGTTGCATTTGCTGTTTGATAGATTTCAACAAGAAAAATGGGGCGGGGTTTACATCTGATAGTTGACCTGCAACACTTTAGCAGTCTTATCCAGGTTCCAAAGTTTCTTCTTGTTGCTCTTCAAAAGATTTTGCCACGGTTGAAAAAAGAAGACTTTCACATTATAATCTGGTCTTGACATCATCATTGCCTGAGATTTATGGTGATGCTCTTGTTCAACCTTTGACTTGCCCATACCTCTTTATAAAGGGCAGGCTTGGTGCTGCAGTCCCCGCTCTCCGGCGTCCCACAGCTGGAGGCTTCTGGCCACCCCTTGGTATATCTTATTGCAGAAGCAAGTTGCCTCATTTGAGGAGTGGTCAGCTTTTGCAGCATAAAAATCCTCCCCCCCTCCCCCCCCCCAGGGTCTCTGTTGATGAGGTTCAGGGATCAGAAGGTTCTTGGAGGTCCCCTTTGTTCCTTGAAGTGTTGTTACCTTTGCCAACGGTTCCAGGCTGCCTGGCTTGTTTCTTGAGCTTCTCAGAGGCATCCACTGTGAGGTGAACCAATGGCCTGTTTTCAAAGCCAATATTTTAACGCCCCCAGTTGCCTCCTGTTCTTCATCAGTTCCGGGCTGCTGTGGCTGCAGTAGCTTCTTCATCTCCCCCTTGCTTGTTAAATTGTTCGTTGTATTATTTGGTTAACTTGACAATGCTGAAATTTACCCTGAAATCAAAGATAAATTCCCTTATAGAAGGTTATCCTATACATGGACCATTATTAGTCTGCCTCATTTTTGCTTAATGCCTATCTCACTGTGCTTCTGTCTAAAAATGTGTGTTTAGTCAAGTCAAGGGTTGCAGAGAAATTACAGGTTTTTGAAAACCTATTTACTTTGCTGGTGCTCCTGTCAAGATCAGTCTCGCCTTGAGTTCTGACTCCTCTTGCCAAGAAGTCCTTGTTACAGATGCAGGAGTTTAAGGAAAGGTCGTGGGACTAGAAATGGGACTTGCGGCCATCCCTGAATAGCCACAGCTCTGTGGCTGGACAGGCATCTGGATCTACTGGGGCTCTAATTGGAAATATGACACAATTCAGAAAATCTGGAATAATGTACTGGAAATCCTTCTGCAAAATTTCATTTCTAGCACCAAAACCCGGCCTGGCCACATGTTCTGGAGTAGAGGTGAAACAATGAAAGACCGATCACATTTTGCCAAGTGTGAGGAGGAAGGAAATGCAGATATTCCCGAGACTGGAAAACCTCTGATGCCAACCACATCTTCCTTTCTCCTTTTTTTCTCCTCCTTTAGACCTTTGTATCCTTTCTGCTGAATCTGTTCTCTGGAGGCAGGTAGACTCAGCTAAAGTAATGTTGTACCTCTTCCGAAGCCTTAGGAGGAATCTTGGAGAGTAAGGCTCAGTTTCCCAAGGGAGGCCGTTTTTTTTCAGCTGGGAGGGGGCAGTGAGAAGCTTCTTTGTTCTGCCGGCAGTTCTTCTGGGGTGAATTCCTAATCCCCCCCCCCCTTTGAATTTTGAAACTGGCTGTTTTGGAAATGTATGTCCTCATCTGTCCCAGAGCTTCATAGGTATCTTGAAAAATGTACTGCTGTTCATCCCATGATAATTTAAAGCTGATACAGGCAGATCACTCTGAGTTGAGAGGCCCCCCCCTCTGAAGCGGGGCTGAGAGGCTGCGGTTGGTAATCGACTGGGAGATAACCGTTTTCTGTGGTGACCCCCTTTGGGGTCACAGGGGCTACAGGGCACTCTGTGGCAACCCAGGCCTCTGTCCCACCAGGGTGGACTGGGAGCAAGCTGGCTGTGCCCTCCCAGCCGTTTGCCTGGGAGTCTGCTTGGTGGGGGGAGGGCAGGAGGCTCCCTGTCCAGGACAGTGAACGTAGAGGTGGCCGGTGGGCCTGCTTTGAGCCCCTTGGCCTGCCCTGCCCTTCTTTTCCCACCCCACCCTCTAAGCCTCCCTCCTAGCAGGGGTCAGCTTGCGGGACATTCCGGAGCTGACTTGGTGGCATTGTAATATTTTTTTGGATGCTCTTTTACAGGTTACATTTTAGCCTTTAATAATCTGGGAATTTCACAATATTATATTTTTAGAAGTTGTTTATTTCCTCTCCAAATGTAATGAACTCCTGGAGATTCAGCATGAAGCTACACCAAATTAAGGCTGCCGGCGATATTTATGGCTGTGGCACCCACATTCATATTCCGCTGTCTGAGCCAAGCCTTTGCATCATAGCTTGGCTGCCAGCCTCCACAGAGTGTGCCCAGAGGTCTCAAACAGTGCCCCCTCCTGCCTCGTGGCCTGACCCGAGGAATTCATGGGCTGGGCATGGGTCACCCTGCCCTGTCTTTGCTCCAGGAGCCGCCCCTCCCCAGGCCCCCCTCCCCCCATTGCATGCTGCCATTGCAAGTCTCTTCTCTGGAGGGAAGGCATGAGCAGGACTGGGATGAGTGCAGAAGGGCTGAAACCAGCGCGCCCTTTCCCGGCTCTCCGTGGCTGCCCAGAGAGGTCCCTGTTATTAGCGGCCATGGTTGTGTGTCACTGTGTGGATGCAGCCCTGTCCCTCTGTCCCTTCCCCCCCTCACCTGGGAGTTCACTGTTTGGGGCAGGAGAATTGCATCCGACTAAGGAAGTCTCACCACCTGCAAGGATTCCCTCCTCAGGTCTCCCTTTTGATTGCTTGAGGGGAACGCAAAGGTCAATCCCTTTCCAGGAGTTGCTGAGCAGGTTCCTAAGGGGGGCAGCGGGTAGGTGGGGGGGATTGAGCTCATCTCCTGGATCTGTAGTGGGGGGGAGGTGGGAGCGTGCAGCGGGGCCACTGTTGGCCGCCATAGTTCCCTTCCCCAAATCCAAGCCCGGGTTCCGGATGAAAGCATTTCAGCCCTATTGAGTGGTTGGGCAAAACCTTCAGCTTTTCATTCCACTCAAGCCAGCCAAACGATGCAAGTCTTGACATGCGTGCAAAAAAACCCATTTCCGAGCTCCTCGGTGGGGCCTGTGCTGTGAAATGTGAAATAATGATCCGTCCTCATTTGAATATATTCCGTGTCTCCTTGGGAATTCCTGCCTGTGTCTGATGCATTCAAGAAACCCCACAGGGGCTTTGCAGCAAAGCCGCTCGCTCGTGCACCTGGGGACCCTGCCGGCCTTTCCCCCCCCACTGTTGACCAGCCCCTTCCTGATGCTGACGCCAGTTGAGAGGGGTCAAAAGCGCGGCATCCCTGGCACCAATCTCAACAACAGGATGAGAGTCTGTCTGCAATAATTCCACCCCACCCACCCCCGCCACCGTCTTCGTGTGAATTTTATCTAATCACCATGGCAACAAGATAAAAAAAAGTGTGAACACCATGTCTCTTTTACTGTGATAATTCAGATTTAGATATTCAGATCAGATGGCGATGAAGATTTCAAATGAGGCAGCAAAAGAAGGAATGCTTCTGCAGGGGCCTTGGCGTGTCATCATCCTGCCCTTTCTTGTGAGGGGGGCACAACATGTCACCTACTGGTGTGTTTGAAATACAATTAATTTGTCAAGTGTGCCTTAATCATTCACACACACGTATGTATGTATGTCTGTATGCACTGTATGTACTGTATGTGTGTGTGTATTTATATATATATAAATCTATATACATATAGAGAGAGCAGCCATAAGTTTTTCCAAAGGCCCAGAGAGATTTAAAAGTTCCATGTTGAGTTCTTCCCCTCAGCTAAGCCCTTGAGTTCCTCCTCCTCCTTCTCATTCCTATGTGTGCTCTGCTCAAAGCTCCCCCTTGCATGGCAGTGCCCAACTGCTGCATGGGCCGCCTCCTCTCCCCCATCAGTAGGTCCTGCTTCCTGAAATTTAATTGGCAATTAACTCTGGCTGCCTTAGGTATCTCTGCTCCCCAGAGTGAGAGCCAGCCCCTGGGGAGGAAGGGGCTTTTACTCATCTCCCTGCCTTCCGAATGGCTTAGGGTTAGGTAGCAGGAAAGGGATTGGGGAAGGAGAGAAAAGGCCCTGATTGATCCCGGGCCCACTGGTAAGAAGGTAGTTCCAATGAGTTTGAGAACTCTCAACATCTTTATAATTCCCCAAGTCACCAGTTTGTTGTTGCTTTTTTGTATCAGTGCTTCATGGGGTGGATAATATTTTCTAGGATTTTCTGGCCAGATGCTGAATAATTCAGCAAAGTACCAGGCAAGAACAAAGATATGGTGATATGAAGTTATAAGTGCTGTGAGAACATCGGCCAGCTCCACAGAGGGCGCTGTTTCTCTTCCTTGGTCTCCAGAGTAGCTAGATGGTCTCCAAGTCCCTCTGTATTCACCTCGGGGTCCTTGGTCTCCTTCCCACAAAGCGGGGTGGGGTGGGGAAGTGGCTGTGTGGAAAGGCAGAATGGCCATCAGAAGCTGGGGTTGTTAGCCACATGGTGTTCTGACCCAGGCTTCATCAACTGGAATGAATATCAAACTTGTTTTAAAAGCAAAACCTATTTTATTGCAAACCTAATTCATTCCCAGCCAGAACTAATTATAAACAGTTCCCCAAGATAAGCACACACCTTTCAGTGCTGTGGAATATTGCCAAAACCAGAAGTATTCAATTAATTATAACAGAAACCAACCGAAGTACCAGAAAAAACCAACCAGAGTACACAGAGCTTCAAGGAGGACTTGGAATCTATTGAACTACTTTGCTTCCTGCAAAGCTTTCGTTATGGAAGTCTGACTTTTATCTCTTATGAAAGGGGCAATCACCTCCCAGCCTTACTCCTGAGTTGCCCCTTCTGTTTCAGCTGCTCTCGCCTTCTAGCAGCTCTGTGCACACGCGCACTGGGAATAGGCTCCCCTGGGTCCTCTGTTTGCTGCTGCCAGACTCTGAAGGCTCCGGAGGCAGAACCCCACTCCCAGACGGTCCTCGCCCCATCCCTGCATTGGACGCAGGACCCTCATCCAAGTCCTCTCCAGACTCCCTGGCTGGTCCCCTTTCTTCCCCACTGTCCGATTCCGCTGCCATCTGCACCGGCTGCCAGCAAACCACAACACATGGACTCTGACCTGCAGAGGACGGGTGGGGTGGAGGGCTGTGTGTGCCCTCCACCCTACCTTTGTTGCCTCCAACAATCAGCCTCCTCATTTTGCTGACTTTGAAAGGATGGAAGGCTGAGTCAGCCTTCAGCCAGCAGGATTGAACTCCTGACACTAGCAGAGTTTGCCTGCTATACTGTATTCCAACCACTGTGCCACCAGGGCTCCCCAATAATTCAAGAAAGATGAGGAATGACATGCTACCTTGGACCTCAAATGCATGCACCATGCAATCAAATACTATCAGTCGTGGAAGAAAACTCTGAAAACCATATGGACTCTTCCAGAAAACAATTGTCTGGGGCTCGGTGGGCTTACAGGGTACCTACCTACAACTTCTTTCCAGGAAATTCCTCAGGGATCCACCATCATACTTCAATCAGTCCAACAGCATCCTCCAATTGTCACATGACCTACAGCATCTTGGTGCCCTCTTGGATATCAGTAGTCGTTCATTTTCCCTCTCAAAGGAGCAGCAAATGGAATCATTCAAGTGGTGGTTGTCCTAATCAAGTTCACGTACACATGACCTTGCACTAGATCCATTTCACTGCAGATACCATGGATGGAAGCCAAACTCTGGAACTGCATTCAGCATGGTAAGATCTGAACACATTCTAGATTATTCCAAAAGATCAGACTCCACAAGAATATTAAAAGCCATGTCAAGAAAGAGGGAAGCAGCAGATCAAAGGAGTTCTTGAGGAAGATGGAGGCATACAAACTTCCACACTGGGCAAAGGAAACAGTACCCTCTCTCATGGCAGATCTTACTGGAGGAGCCACAAAAAGACATCAGAGTGTTTTGGCTTCCAGAAGCTAGATCTTGGCAAATGGTGCCTCAGTCCCAGATTTGATGAAATAGTGCCGATCTCTGGGATTGCATCTATGGGGCTCCTAGCAATTCCCTTTGATTGCACCAGCTCCAATTTAGAGGATTCACCCAAACAGAATGGGAGAATTCAGACTTGAATAATCTTCTAGTTAGTTTAAAAGTCCAGTTGGAGTCCAAAGCCTATCTCATCATAATCTCCAGGTGGATCAACTAGTCCACAAGATTCAGAATAACCTCACCCCACCACCCGCCCACCTTAACGCCAGGGCCTTGGCTGTCCTCAGAGTGAATGCTCCATCGGTCTTCTGGGCCTTCTTTTATAGGACAGTATAAGATTATCTCGTGCCTCTTGGCTGCAGCATCCTTCAGTAGAACTGCAGAAAACAGTTCCCTGCCAAACCTGGTCTCCTCCCAGGGAAAGTTGAGAATGCTCTGATTCCATTGTAGGGAAGAAATATATTGAATTTACACCACAAAGGTCCTTTTTTCACAGTTCTTGCAGCCGAAGCAAGCATTGCCAGGAATAAGAAAGATCCTGGTTGGGAGGCCCATCTGTGTTGGCAATTGACATGAAGATGGTTGTATCCATCCAGTGTTTCTGCTTGCTCAAATTGGTTTGTCCTTTTGAAGCTGAGGAAGGGACTCTCCTCCAATGTCACACACTTCTCCAGCCCTGCAGCTGGCGCTGGTGGAGAGAAGGGGACCCACTTCACAATGGAAAGGGAGCCTTCCCGGCAAGCCCAGCATTGTGCTATTCTTACGTGTGTGAAGAGGTTAGGTTCTTGTAGGGAAGAGCAGGTGCTGAACTTGGAAGGGTGACAGTTGCATGTCTCCACCCCACCCGCAGCGCAAAGATGACTGCATAATGTATGCAGTGACAGAAGCGGAGGGATATCGGCTCCCCCTCCCCCCGCTTCCTGAAACAGGCTGGGCTTTATTCCTTCTCTCCAAGTCTTTCATTTTGTAGGGGGAACAGATGTGTGGGCTGCAAGCCCGTTCTTCCCCAAAGAGAGAGGGCTGTCTTGTTTGCCTCTCCATCTCCTCTCTTTTTAGGACAAGGAGAGCCCTATTTCCTTTTGGTTTCAGAACACAACCTCCCCACACACCAGGGGGATGCAGCTGATCCAACAGTGTGTTCTCTTCACCCTGGAGGGAGAGAAGGGGAAGGTCGCTGCTCTTGGGCTGATCCCTTTCCTTCCGTTCTTGTATTCTTCTAGAGGGAACCTCACCCTTTTTCCCAAATGTGGCTCCTGACTGGCCTGGGTTGTTGGGCCATGCTCTTCTCCTGAGAGAGAGAGAGAGAGAGGAGTCCCTGTGGGTGCTGAAGTGCAGGGAACAGGGAAGAAGGGGAATGGGAGCTGCTCCTTCAAGCCAGTGGCCCTCTTCTGCCAGAGAAGGGAGAGCGGTGACCCAGAGCAAGAGGGCCACAAGCTATGCAGGCAGGCTCTAGCACACTTAGCATGGCAGACGGAGGAAATACGGAATACATATTGTCTTCGTTTTGGGTCAGCATTAAATCTTAAAGTAGGCTTTCCTTTTGTCCTAGCCCGGCCTGTTTTTTAGAGTTTGATCTTGCCACCCAAAGGCTGCAGAAACAACTTAGTCTGCAAACCGTTCTGTACATTTCCCTAACTTAGGACATTAATCAGAGCAGTTGGGATGACTGCTCGTTCACCCTCTAAGGGAGTAGAATGCCTTCAGAGAAAGTAGGTTTGGTGAGTCAGTGGCAGCTGAGTGGAGGTGTGTCGCATTCAGTGTCGAGGCTAGAAGGGTGCTAGACGGGGTGCCCACTCTGGATCCGGAGCCCTGGCCTTGCCTTGGATCAGAAGATGCGGCTTGTGGAGGGCTGATCTGTCTGTGTCTGAGCCCCACGGCTTGCTCTGCTGACCGGACTTCTTCCCATGATTGGTCAGTTAACCTTTCCCCACTCCACCCAATTGGCAGAAAACAAGACCAAGAAGAGGGCTGCTGCCCTTGTTATCACCCCCTCTTCTGCCTCTGTCCTATTCTGGGTCAGCCCTCCAAGGGCGCGTCTGGTAAACCCTCACTGCTTTTATGTACCTTGGGTGCACCTTTGGGGTAGTGTTGGAAAAGGGGAGAGTTTGGCTAAGGAAAACCTAGGCCTGTATCCCTCTAGAGCTGGTGACAAGGCCAAGACAGGGGCCACCAGGCCATGGGTGGGTGGGCAGGATGAGGACAGGTGCAAGCAGGACATCGCCCAAAGTAGCAGCGTGATATTTAGAAGCTCACGGCCAGTTGAGATGTTTGGAGCACAAAAAGCACTGCCTCAGGCAGGTGGTGGATGTCAGCCATTTTGTCCTCTGCTCTGTTCCCTTGCTTGGCATGAAATGTTTTGGGCTGTTGGGCATCAGCACAGGAGTTTCTTATCAAGTATCTGATCATGAGGGTCCTTGGACTGATCACTTTCTATCAGTCCTAGGAAGGAGGCAACGGCAAGCCGCTTGTTGAGAAACTCTAGGCAGTCTCCCAAGAATTGGACATGATTGAACAAGGAAAAAAAAGTCTAAGTGCTTCAGAGAGATGCTTTTTGGAGGAAAGGCAGCTCCAAACACCAGGGAATTCTTGATACACCCCCCCCCACACACACACACACTTTTTCCTCTGAAGTCTATCCACCTTCTTATTCATGGTGTTACCATGTTTCGATGGCCAACAGCTTGTTTCAAAAGAGAGTAATCTTCAGATTTACAACAAGCCTGTGGCTCTTGAAGAGGCCACTGAAAATGGACCTCCCTCTCATCAAGTATCGGAAGTTCGGCCGTTTCCCTTGCCACCATCTGCATGGACGGAACAAATGCTTCTAATCCTAACTACAGCTGGAAGTAGAGCACTTGCTCTGAGCTGCTCCTACCGGGTTGCTGTAGGCCTTTGTGTTGGGAGGAGGAGGAGCTGTGCAAACATGCCAGCCTGGATAGCAGTGGTGACACCATCTGGCATCTGGAGGAGCGGAGGTGGCCTCTGCTTGGCAGAATTGCCGGTTACGGACAACAGCCAGGATGTGGGGACGAGGATAGAACCCCTGTTCCTAGGCTGAGCACCTGTCGCTCTATGTGCGCAGCATTTGGGTGCCTCCCCCAGCATTCCTGAAGTGGTTCTCAGAGCCCTCTGAATCCTCTGCTCTGCTCTCCAGCCCACTTCTTGTCTCCAAAGGATGTTGCTGAAATGAGCCTTGTTGTGTTCCTGCTAAGCAGTGAAATATGGAGCCTGTTCTCTGGCTGGGAAGGATTAGGACTGCAATTCATACCTAGATTTGCCTTCCTGTGAGAAAGGGCTTCCTCCTTGCTCATGTGGTTACAAGGCATTTCCTTAAAACTATGGGTAGCTGTTTCCATGTGGCCACTAAGTCCTGACCTGCCAGCTTCTCTCTCCTATTCCTCTTGCCCCAGTTCATTGTTGATCCTGCAGAGAAGGAATTGTGATTCTAATGCCTCCATCTAGTCTGCTGTGTCTCAGGCTGTGAAACAAGGAGGGCTTTTCTGTGTTCGGATTAGGTAGTTCTTTGTCCCAGGATACACAATTTGGAGCCTGTGGTGGCTGTGAGGGGCTTGCTCTGAGTGACCATGAGGGGATTTCCAGTTGCACAAAGGGGTCGGGGGTTGCTCTGGTGCAACTCACAGGTTTGGAGAAGCTTGAGGTGGCTGAGAGATTGCAGTTCTATTCAGTGTTGTTTGGACTTCTTGGACATTGTATGATCAGTGGTGGAATAGCTATTTGTTCTTTTTAGGACGCATCTGAAAAGCAGCTCCTGGAGAGAGGCAGAATGGCAGGGCAGAGATATTTAGGAGGCAAGTTTTGTAGCAACTGATGCATTCCAGCAAATCGGAGAAAGTCTTTGCAGTGATTTACTTGATTAAATATATTTTCAGTAGATCAGAGAAAGTTGAAAGGTAAGAAAAGAAAATAATCTAGTGGTAACTTCGAAAGAGGAGAAAGTAATTTGGAGGGATTTTGACCGTTTCCCCAAACATTTGGGCTAGAGATTTGGGTAAGTTCTGCTGCTGTTGATATCTCCTTGAGATGGGGGCGGGGGGGCAGGGGGGGGAACGACAGATTATTTTATCCTTGGGCACCAGGGTTGTAGGTTTGTAGTTTTCATGCTGGTAATCTTTGCACGCTGCTCAGGGTCACCTGCAAAAGAAATACGTATTCTGCTTTCCATAGCCACTGTGTCTTTTGTGTGTGTGTGAGAGTACTTTCTAAATGTTTAGATAGTTCATATTCTGCTATTCCGTTTGGTATTTGCTTGCTCTTCCTTACAGTCATCAAATTCTTGAGTGTTTGGGGGCTTGTCTTATGCTGAACCCCCTGAAGGTGATATTTGGGGAGGAAATGGCCAAAACCAGGATACCTGGTTTTCAAACCATCATGAGGACCTTGGCTAGAATCTGTTTTAATATTTATTGTTGTCTATTAGCCAATCTCTAGTTTTGGTCAAAGGGAGCCATTTTCAAGATTGAGTGCTAACTCCAACATTTACTCAATAGCACATTTGTACAGCAGTCTTAGACTCCAGCAATTTTTATCTCTGTGATGAAGCCATGTTTTTAATCAATATTCTTGCATTTCTCTTAAACTTCAGATAAGATCCTATGTCTCCAGAAAAAAATATGCTTGATCTTTATTTCTATTGGATTGGGAGGGCGGGGTTGGAGAGCTTTTAAGCTCTAAGAGAATGCATGAAGCCAAAGAATTGGCACTACAATCATGTTTTCCCATAATCTGAACAACTTTTTCAGTCTTAACTGGATGTGAGAGAAGGATAAAAATTAAACCACAATTACAGGTGGATTTATTTTCCGGAGGCAGGTGTACCAACACAAAATCCCATTTTGCTTCTGTCCTTCTGTCCGTTCCAGTTAAGAGCAGCCACTGAAAGATAACCAAAGTCTGGTCTGTGCTGCCTCCTTCTGGTGTCCCTCGGCAATCTCCAGAGGCTCCTGGAGCCTCCAGAGGACAGGAGCCAGCATTCTCTTCCCCAGTCAGATTCCTCTCCTGCCTGGCTTCCATCACACAAAAACCGCTTCTACCATGCGCGCATTTTTAGCTGTGCATATGTCTGGTGCTTGTATGGCCGCTGCTTTCTTTATTAAAATGGTGCCCATCTCGCAGTTTCTGTTCCATTGGAGGAGGGATACTGAAGCCGCTCATCATCAGGTCCCTAGCAGAAGAGCACCCAGGCCTTACCTTAGTTTCCAGCCCACACCATCCAACTGTGCACACTTCTCTTGGATGTTGGGGTGTTATGGGGGGGGGCAATTTGACTTTGCAGAGGGAGTTAAGGGAACCTGCTGGAGAGGCACTGTTCTGCCTGAGGTAGTGGCAATGGTCTCTGTACAAATGCCCCCAGCAAAAGAGAGCCAAAGAGGTTTGGTCCTTGGTAATGTGAACCACCTCCTCCTCCTCCTCCTCCTCCTCCTCCTTCTCCCTTCTGAAACTATTCTGCCCCTGCTTTTCATGACAGCTGTATGGTATTTGAAGGCATTTGCCATGTCTCCCTCCAGTCTTCTCTTCTTCTGCTAAACATCCTTCCAGTTTTTACTTTCAGGCCCTTTTCTCTTGGTTACTTTCTGCTGGACCCACTCCAATTGGTCCATGTCTTTCTGCAAGTGTGATGCTCAGAGCTGGACTCAGGATTGTAAGTGCAGCCTAACCAAGATAGCCTAAAGAGGAACGGAGATTTCTCTTGATTTCAGCAGTATCCTTCACAATTCTAGCACAGCCTAGAATTGCATTTATTTTATTTGCAGCTGGATTATGACTTGAATTCAGCTGTTGATTCCCTACAACTACCCAATTTCTGTCTTTTGTTCCAATTTATCAGAATCCTCCTGAATCTTGATATTATTCTAAAGGATTTGCTATACCATATTTGTATCATTGCAGATTTGATAACTCTTATCCTGATTTTCCTTCAGAACAATTGATCAGCAATGTGGAATAGAATATTTTCTTCTGAAAAGACCATTTTCTAAACTCCGTAAGAGCACAACCCGTGGAAGCAAACAAACCAGGCCATTTTTAAGCCGTATTTAATGTTTCTGATTACCATAATTAGACTTAATGGAAGATTCTTTGCATGAGTTAATATCTTAAGAAGTTTTTGTGCCTTTCATTTGTGGAATAGATGATGTTGAGGTAATTCCCTGTTAGGAAAAATCATTCACAGGTAAATCAGTCCGTTTTTCAATCCAGGGATAATCCAATAACAAATTCCAGTGTCAAAAAAAAAACAGTTCAGTATCAGACTTACATCAAATCCAGGAATATCATTCAATTAGGAAAAATGGAGGAACGGCAATATTTTCCAACAGAAGGAAACAGAGATACACTCACACTCTCTTCTGAGACTCAGACTAAAACAAACCAGGTTTCTGGCTCCATCTTATGGCCATTTGCAGAATCACACCCAATTGCAGTTTTTGCATTCCCTTAAAGAGACAGTGTTAAAATGTCTATCCTGGTTTATATATTTCTAACCCAAATACCTGTTAGGTGACTTGTATTCCTAACAGATGAAGCTATTATTTATTTACTTAACATTTCTGCAATCTACTTTGAATACTGGCAGCATGCATAAGAATTTTCAAAATCAAATAAATCAGACAAGAAATTTCCCTTTGCACATAGAAAATTAATGCCACAAAATGATCAACTCAAGTTATAAAAAGAGGAGTTTTTGTGACTGACTTTCACAAAACCGGGATGAAGAAAAGTCATTATGTCAAAAATTCCAGAGGACGCCTTAGTTCTCTGATAAGAATAGTTTCAAAACAAATATTTGGATTTTTTAATTAGAATATCCGAACTACTTTAACATGCTTAAAATGAGTACTGGAATTGGGGATGTTCAGAATGGAGATAGATTAGATCCCAGTCTATTGAGGGCACTGGAAAAATTCTCCATTTCAGATTTCCACCTGAAGGGGCTGGCAATTTTTCCACCAGGCCTGGAGGCTGGGCTGCCAAGGGCACTTGGGCGGGAGGGTGGCTGCCTTATCCTGGTTGCTGCATGATGTATGGTGTGAGGAACTAAGGTGACAAGTTTATTGCTTGCTTCTGATTCATTATATGACTTTATCTCTATACCATGGTAGGGATATTTCCTGGGTGATTTTAACCTGATGAACCCTTGCTCTCCCAAGGGAACCATGGAAATAAAGAGGAAACAAGGGTATCATCTGAAGGTTGCCATATGCAACCATAAACTTTGTACTGTCAGGGAATCTGGTGAAAGGTGAGCAGAGGGAATGAATATGGATGGGTAGCTCTTTTATTGCGTCCCTAGAGAAAATGTTGTAAGGAGAAACTGGAGAGGGTGAAGGACTAGTCCGGGAGCCCTTCTGGAAGGGCGGGGAGGGGAATGGCAGGTTGGAAATGAGGCATCTCTAGGGAACCCTAAGCAGAATTGCCTGCCGGGTCAGTTCCAAGGCTTAGCATTTGGAAGACAGAGGCACACCCATTTTGCGAAGTAATGGTTGGGGCCAAGAGAAAGCCATAATAATAAGGAGCTGCTCTACGATCACTTTCCAGTCTTTGTTTAAGGTTCTACTGAGAGGTTTCCAGAAGTTGCCCAGGAACTTTGAGCTCTGCCCATGGAGGGCTGAGCAAAATGAAGGGGAAGCTGAACCTGCCCCTCCTGCACAGGACACCCTGCTGGAGGGCTCCCCCAACCACCATTCAGAAGGTGGCAGCTGACCAAGGATCCTTCAGCCTTGAGTTGGGAAGCTTGCTGGCATTTGCACTGCTTGGCCAGAAATGCCCAGCCATCGGGGGAAGTTTCACTCTGACAAGTTTCTTAACTTAGCTGGAAAGACAGAGAAGCAGAAACAGGTTTAAAATTTTCCATGGACTGAAAAACGAGAAGCGACACCTTTACTTTCTCACATGTAGTGTTAGAACTTGGCTGATCCTTAATAAAACTAAATTTGGGAAGGTTGTGGACCAAGATAAAAGTTAGTCTTGTGCACTGTGCAGAGCTACACTGTGAGGGTAATGGCTTTAGGGGATCAATTCATGGTGGGCAGGACAATCCATTCCAGGCCATGAATTCTGATCTCCAGGTGGAATCACGGCAGGCGATCTTGCCCCCCCTGGTTGCGAGCTCTCCAGATGCTCCTGGTTGGCTAGAGTGGGTCAGACCTGGCCGAGTGTAAGGATACTCTTCATTCCATTCACTCCTTCATTTCTCAGGCTTATATGCTCCTTCAATGGCAAATAACTCTAAACAATATATGCTCTATTTGAGTAAAAAGTGTTAAAATGATGTCACCCATCCCTTTGCACTAAGGAACATACTCCCAACGCTATAAATTGTCACTTCCTGTGCAGGGGAGTCTACTTCTAATTCCCCACATTAGGTTTGATTTCTGGCTCTCCAGGCCCCTCCTGGCTTAGCCCCCCCACCTCCTTTCTTCAAGAGCTGAGCAATTATGTGGCCATGCATGGTGGTAGCGGCTACTTCCCAAGGAACAGGCATATGGTGGACATTTTGTGAAGTAACTTGCATGGCAGGAGGAACCCCGTCTTGGAGCTGAGCTCCAGCTGATGCAAGTGAATGCATTCGTTTTATTTATTTAAAACATCTATACAACCACCCACCTTCTGAACAACTCTGGGCAGACCTGTCTTTGGGACCCACAAGGGAGAACAAGATTGCGAGCGCTCCTTCCCAGCGGGGCCCTGGTGAGCGCCTCCTCAGGTCCGGCTGGAGTGTGAAGCGTCCTCTGGGAACACCTGCATTCATTCGCAGGCCTCACAAGGAAGCCTGGGGGCAGGGGGGCCCACAGTCCTCCCCCTGGGGTGCAACTTCACTCGGCCAGAGTGTTTTGGAATGGCAGGGCTGCCTCCCCGCCTTTCAGTTTAAGATCCCCTCCTCTCCTCTTTTCCTTTCTGCCCCGGGGGGGGGGCAAAGCCACGAGGCTGAGCCAAAGTGTCCCCCCCCCTTCTTGGGGCAAGGTCAGGGGTGGGTGCTGCGGAACTGAAATCTGCGCCTGCAGCTTCCTCTGGTGAGAAGCCTCCCTCCACAGACCCAGCCAGTGCCTTTACAGTGGAGTCCTGAGCAAGGGGATTACTTGGGAGGGAGACCCTTCTGGCTCTCCACCAGCTGTTGGGGGTCAGGGCACTTGTGGCTTACATGAGCTTGTCAGCCAGGATGGAATGTTACTAAGATTAAATGCTACACAGAACCCAGTTTAGGCTCCCTGCTGTTGCATTTCAGGAGGGTTTTAGGCAGCCTGCCGCAGGGTTTTAGAGGGAGTAGCCTGCTCTTCTGGCCCTGTCTGTCTGTGTGTGTGTGTGTGTGTGTGTGTGTGTGTGTATGTATGTGTGTGTGTGTCTGTAGGCAGATTTCCCCCCCACCCCTATAAACAGAGGAGACTCCTCTGACACCACCACCACCCTCGCCTGAGAAGTCCTTCGGTGGCCCTGAGAAGTCGAGGTTGCTGCTAAAAGAAGTGAAGTCTAAAAAATGGTTATTTGCACAGTCACCTGTAAAAAAGATGCACACTCCTGGAAATCCCATCTGCAGGTTGGTGTTTTTGAAGTTGCAAAAAGTTGAGGATGTGTGTGGTTATAGCAGCATTTTTAGCTTTGACATGACAGAGTACTAGCTAAGCTTTGGTGAACAAAAAACCAGAAACATATATTTCAAATAGAAATACAAGGAAAGTGAAGTTAGGATGTATTTTCTTTGACAGCTTTCCTTATCCAGACTAGCTGCTTAAGTAACAAACTTCTGGCATTTGAGGCTAAAGATCGAATAGTAGCTAACTAAAGACTTTCCTCTGAGTTAAACAACAAGACTCAGGACTGCTAATATGGTTCCAGAGATATACGTAGAAAGTCAGAAGGAAATGAAGAATGGATGGTGGGACAGCTGAAGCACGCTTGGGAGCCTTTAAAGAGAGAGCTATGTGGGTGTGAAGGAAGGTTTGGTGGATGTCTTTATTGTGCGATGCAGAGGGAGGCCAAGAGTTTTCAATGATTTTGTGCATTCTGATCTGCTGCCACCTTCATCTTGTCCTCTTGGGCCAGGCTGGAGGAAGGCAGTTTGCATATGCTCGAGTAAGGTTGGTGGCATCAAAGTGCTGCCTGATGGTTTCAACTCAGTGATTGTTCCAGCAGCCTCCTGAACATCTAGTCAGCAAAGCTGAATTTGGGTGGGAGAAGAGATGGTGGGTGAAGCATCCCAAATCGCATTCCCCTGATGATATGCGGTGGGTGAACAAGAATTAGAAAATGAATGGTTTCCTGCAATTAGTGTAATGACCTCTGCTAGAAGAGGTTGTTTACACTGGAAAGAGAACTCTTGGCTGTCGACGTCCGGGTGTCTTTGTTAAACAGAAAGCTGATAGTGAGCAGGCTTGGCCAGGAGATCGGAGTCTCATATGTCTGGGTTGGGGTCAAGAGAGCTTGGGAAGGGCAGAATCTCCTCTCCTCCTTGCTTCCCTTATGAGTACAAAGCACGGCCTAAAGATCTCGGGGCAGCCGGGAACCAGGCTGTTGGTGACCAGGGAAAGGGCAGGTTTGCTTTTTTTCTATTTTTCAAAATATTTTTGTACTTCCTTTGGACTGAAGCACTCCAGCAGGAGGCATGTAGAATAGATGGGTCATGTCAACTCCTTGAAAACAAATTACTTACCATAAATCTGCATAAACGTGAAGAAACAAACAGATAAGTGGTGACCTGCCCCAGGAAGAATAACACTAGTAAAGGATATAATAATATTGTTCAAGGGAGGGATATTCCGTGGACCAGGATCCTCAAAGAAAAGGTTTTCTTCCTTCTTATTATTTACAGGGATGTCCTTGGAATATATGGAAAAGCCTGAGGACAGGTACTCCCGAGGATGACTGAAGGGGATACCCCAAGGAATGCCAAGGAGCCGCAAATGGGGCCCTTTTCTAGCCATTTGTTCTCGGTGAAAGGTGGGGAACTTGTAAGGCGGTGCTTCCTTCCATACCTTTCTGAGTAAAGTTAGTGCTTGTGTGATGCTATGTAGATGCCCAGCAATCTCCCCAAAGCGAGCTCATTGTTGGAGCAGTCTAGTGGGCTGGAAAAAGCCCCTCTCTCTGAGTGCCAGGGGGATGGGTGCCTTGTCTTCTGCCCACACAGAAAAGGGCCTGTGTGTGCATGAAAGTCCAGCGACACTGAGGCTGGCCTAGGCCCTTTCTTCTCTGCTGATTTGTCTTGGGCAGAGTTGCTCAACTTTGGCAGCTTTAAGGTGCATGGGCTTCCAGAATTTCCTGGCCAGCCATAACAGGGAGAAGAAAGAATTTCCAAGTCCCACCCTTTGGAGTTCGTTGCAAGCCACAGCCCATGTTGTTTTCCAGGGGAAATTGTGGATAGGTTTCACCGTAAGATGGCCCGTCTCTGCCAAACGGACAGCCTGAAATTCTACCATGATGCCAGCTGTTGATGAGGAGGTTCCCTTGCTGGATAGGGAGAGGTTGATGGTGTGACCCGGGTGACTGGGCCCTGTGCGATGCTTACCAGCTTGGCCCTGTCTTTCTGTGGCTCTCTCCCCCATTTGCCTTTTCAGTCCCCGATGAGGCAGAGTCAGCGGTCTTGGAGACCATCTCGGCAGCACTTTCCCCTTTAGGCATCCTAAGCCACCTTATTATTCCAGGTCGCTTGTCATTTTAGCACAGAGGAAAGCAAATGTGCGAATACAGTGTGCCCATGTGCCAGCCACTTTGACTCCCTGGGGCCAATGAGGATGGCAGCTTCCAGCTTGCCATCCTTGCAGATCAGTAACAGGCAAATGACTCGTCCCTGACGGCAAATACTTGCCACTCTTCACCCTCCTGCTGTACAATACTTGCCCATGTTGCAGAGTCCCGGAAAAGCGAACAGGCACCTCCAGACAATGCCTGCTGCTTTTCCGCTCTGCTGGAGAGAGCTGGACCATTTGTGCTGTGCGGGGTGATGACTGTCAGGGATTTGTTCCAAGCCCTGTTGAGATGTGGCTTACATCTGTAAATCCTTTTCCGCTTCATGGCCCAGCCACGAGGCTTCTTCATCCATGTGACTGCCCGTTGCAGTGGCCAGGCCTCTGCTGGCTGGGGCACCTGGGGAAAGAGAAGGTGGCCCCAGGATGTTGCCGCTGCTGCTGCTGTGCTCACCTTCCAGGGGCAGGCAGCAACCTGTTGAGGCTGAGCTTCCTCTGGACTGGAGCTGCGTCGCTCCCTGTCCAGTCCCGAATCCTGATCAGCAGCTCCTTCCTTGATTGGACTGGACCCCTCCGGATGACGGTAGAGCAGGTAAGCTCTGCATTGCTGCTGCTCTTCTGGGTAATGACTGGAGCCCTGGTGGGACCCAGGGTGAGTGAGGACACCCGACGGGATCTCCTGCTTGGTGGGCCTCCTGGCACCGGAACCTGCCTGCTTCACTCAGGGTTCCTCCAGAGCTGCCACCTGAGGCCAATTGTTTGCTGAGCTGAAGGTATCTTTTCCTGTATCAAGCAGAGAGGGTGCCCGGTGTGGAGTCATTCTTTGTGTAGGGTGCTGCTGCCCCAAACAGGGACTCTTCCCTTCCTTCTATCCTGGACAAGGCGTTAAAATCCCTGTGGTCCCAAACCTGTGGGTGCTGGCCATTGGCGGGTGGGGTATCGGATTACTGCTAGCATCATTAAATTGACTTCCCAGCTACTCTTCTCAGACTTCCATTTGAGTGGAGACTAATTTCCGTATAGTAACATTTTGTTATTTGCAATAAATCTTCCACAGTAAGGTGACTGGGTTATGTCATTATTTGCAAACCTACAAGTATAATTACCCTGAGCCTGAAAAACTTTCTTTTGAAATGTTGGTTGTGGCAACCATCTGAACGCAGGGAACGTGGGCCTCTTCGCAGGCTGTCCTGACTCCACAATGACAGGCGCTGGGCAGGAAAGGTCCATGGGTGTCCTTCTCTTCCCAAAGAGGCTCGAGGCTTCCTCAGGGTTCCCAAGAGGCCCAGGATGGCCTGTTTACAAGGGTGGGGTTCAACTTTAGTTAGAAAGCGGGGGGGGGGGGGGGG